>CAHIKZ030001666.1:1190000-1225000 GCA_903632075.3 Acanthosepion pharaonis | reverse complement strand
AACCATATTAAACCAATAAGGATTACGAACTGAAATTTCTACCAGTTAATATACACAGTGATCAAAAACAAGCAAATCAGATTTAAAATAATAACAAATCAGTCATAAAAATTAAAAATTATAGAAATTTTTTACGCTCATCATATTTTACACAGACCCCACCACACGTATATACTTTCATGTAGAAAATATTATTCATTTAAAAAATATAAAAATAATCTGATTGTTTACATGTATACATTCACGAGATATCCACGAGAAATTTTCATAACTTTCCGATATTGAATTTCAACATACAAATGCGTATGTATATAGACAACAGCACATATATACATACATATGTCAAATCCCATACTGTCCACATATGTTTATTTTTGTATGAACCCCGGCGTACGAGCGAGTGTGTATGTGTGTCTGGGTACCTCATCGGGTGTACGGACATGCATTTATGTTTGCGTTAGCATGAGTGACATCACGACGACGATTTCCTGCACCCCCGAACTTCCATAATAACACCAATACACGCAATCTACATAAAACCAAAATTGAAAAAAATAATCAGTTTTTCTGACGATCGCAAAAGCGTGAAACCCAGAGTCACAAACTCACATCAATCCAACTATATATATATATATATATATATATATATATATATATATATATATATATATAAAAAATTTAAACATTGAAGCTAGCACAGTCAGGTGACAGCCCGTTTTAAGTCTGAATCGATTATCCCGCACACAGAGTCTCTGTAACAGTCTACCCCGAGTATCACTCTGGCTTTGTTAATACTGAAATTGTTTGTAAAAAAAAAAAGTACACGTGCTACATTATTTAAATAGACTACATTTTATACTTTATATTTAAAAATAATTTGATTATTTAATATGAGAGAGTTTGCGTTTTGTATGCTTGTGTGTACGGCTGAGTTATTACCCAATAATACATTAATTTGTAAATTTATGTATTTCCTTCCTTTGCTCGTATTGGATTATTTTTTCATAGTTACTTTTTAAAGAACAGATTGTAATGCACAAAATCCTGGAAGGAATTGCTTTTTGCAAGTAATGGGACGGTTTCCTTTCTATAAAGAAATGAGACAAGAAAGGAAAAACTCACTTATTCACAAGAATATTTGAAATTAATGTATGAAATATTTCATTGCACTAACATCACTCTTTCATGGAGAGTTTATGACGTTTTCATTTAACCCTCGTAGATATTTAATATTTTGCGTAGTCTCTGGATGCATAACATTTTAGAAGGAATAAATGAATTCATGTATTTATGTAAATGTAGTTGACATTATCTTCAAGTAAATTTTCTAGATTTTCATATAAAATATAATACCATATTTATAATTTATTATCGTGACACTTGTATTATTTTGCGGTGATGTGTATTCTCACTGCCTTTAAGAATATGTTTAGTCATGTCTTCCTGTCTCATCTCTGTCTTCGTGCGTGCATACACGAGGAAAAATACTTCAGGTCATTAAAATTTAATTGAAATACTGTTTTCTTTTTATAGTCAACACTCGCTAAAAAAACGTTCTTGGAAGTTGCTCATTTCATTCGGAAAAAAGACATAAAAATGTTTTGCCAATTAAAAAGAAGCTCCAAAATTTGTCATGATATACCGTAGCATGAAGGTTCAGAAATAGACCCACACCCACTACATGTACATACAAATACACATAATTTTCCATAAATATTTTCATGGCAATTGCTCTGTTGAGACTTGCCATTTGATCACTCAAGTTTATGAATTTAATTAACGTACTAGATTGCCAGCTGTGCCTAATCAATTTGCTATTGGAATTGTTAGGTGTAACCGGATGTTCTTATCTAATATTTGCTTCTCTCAGTTCTCGCATGTGGAAATCTCTTCCGGTGTCCTCTAAAAAACTATAAATTCATCATCTGATCCCATCTTCTAACAAGTTTAATCCCGTCAATTATTGAATTCATTACGCAATAACGTCATTTCTCTTGCATTCTCTCTCATTAAATCCTTGCAACTTAATGGTTTTATGATCTTGCTTGGGTTGATATCAATCAATCAATCTATCAATTAATCTATCAGTGAATTAATCAATCTCTCTCTCTCTCTCTCTATATATATATATATATATATATATATATATATATATAGTGTCATCCACAGACAGATTGTTTCGCTGTATCACAGCTCATCAGTGTGGCTAGACGTCCGGTTGCCTCTAACTAGATTCGAAACACGACTAAATTGGCGTCAGGCGGGGATTCCCACACTATGCCTTTGTTTCCTCGGGCAAGGATGAAGGTGAATTTTAAGCGTATTTATTTTTTTAGATAAACACACAGTGACTGAGAGAACTTGATTCCATTTACTGAAGATTCTTGCATTATTAGCAGGAATAGTCAATGTTTACAAACCCACAATACCTTCTGAGAGAGCTCAACCGAAATAATTTTTTCAGGAGCATATATTGTCGTCCACGATTGTCCTTCGAATTCAAAAATGACGTATCGTTTCTGCATTTCATCTGTCAACTCGGAGGTGGCTCCGCAAAACCAGTTTGAAAAGTGTGGGCAATGGAAGTTCATTGTAATCACTGCTGGCGATGCCCTGTAGCGTTGATCTCTGGCAGTGGTGAGCTTCCGGCGTCGAACATCCTCGAAGGTGACAGTAGCATCATGGATTGTGATTCTCCAACGTGGTTGATCCCTGTCGTGTCCCTAGAGTTTTTCGGGGTTGATCTTGAACCCCTGGATATTTGCTCTCACAGTATCTTTGTTTCATTTCTTTGCACTGCCTCGATTTCACTTGCCGTCTTGGTAAGCGGTGCTCCTTCATGAAGATGACATGTCTTACCTATCAGAGTTGGGACTTAATAAGCATGGACACTATGCTTGAGGAGTGAGAACGATCTAGGACCTGAAGACTGTCAATGCGGTTCTTCCAGCGAATTCCACGTATGGAAAGGAGAGCTCGCCTGTTGAATTTCTCCAGCTTCTTGATGTGTCTGTGGTACAGTTTCCAAGAATCACAACCATATTGAAGGCAGGGCAAGACCACTGCATTATACATTTTCATCTTTGTAATCAGCCGAAAATTGTGTTGACTGAACATTTTTCCTAATGCCTGATATGATTTGCTGATTCGGACATCAATTTTCTTGTCCAAGGAAGCGTCACGAGACATGGTCCTTCATAGATATTTGAAATGTTCGATATTGGCAGGCTGCGTGTCATCGATGGGGTTTTTGTGTTTGGCGTGGGCTGATGAAACACCCCAGTTTGGCTGAGACTGGTTGTCAGGTCGAAAAGCTTGGAGGCGCTAGAGAAACGGTTAAGCATCAGCTGCAGATGAGACTCTGCATTGGCCTCAAATGCACAGTCAGCAGTAAACAAGATTTCCTGGAGGAGGTCTTGGAGGATCTTTGTCTTGACACTGAGACGACGAAGGTCGCAGAGGGAGCCGTCCAAACAGTACTGAATGCAGACTCCCAGCTACAGAATTTGAACACATGGGACATCATACAGGCGAAGAAGACATTGAACAGAACCGGAAATAAGACATAGCCGTGCTTTTCATCGTTTCCGATCTCGAATATGTCTGTCACGTTACCAATGGAAAGGACATGGTCAGTCATGCCGTCATAGAAGACCCTTATCAATGTCACGAACATCGGTGGATATCCGATGAGCTCAAGGACTGAACAAAGATGCATATTTTGTTCGAAGCACTTCTACTGAATCTGTCCCATTTGAAACATCATATCAACAGTACTTCTGTCTAACCTGAAGCCACACGGCGTTTCTGAGTATTTTCCCTCAGCGTCTGTAATGAGTCGGTTGAAGATGAACCTGGCGAAGATTTCACCAGCGAGGGAGAGAAGCGATATGTCTCTGTAATTTACAGTCAGTTTGCTACCCTTATTCTTGTAAAGGGAGACAATCACGGCATCAGGGAAATCATATGGGATATTCATTTTCTACTAGATACTACTCATGACATGAAAGGCCTTCAGAGCTTTTGGGCCAGTCGCCTTATAGATATCGACAGGAATTCCGTCATTTCACGATGCTTTACCCTAGCTCGTCCGGAGGATTGCTTTCTTGATGTCGGTAATAGTTTGGCAACATGGCAAGCGCATCCCGTATCAGCTGCCGATGGATATGGTCTAGTGCGTTCCAGTTGAGCTGGATTTGGACAGTTTGCTACTATATAAGTAGCATGGTGGGTCCATTCCGTGAAGGTCAGGCCTGATGAGACCAGGAGATGCAGTTTTCCGAGTAGTTTCATTGATAATACCGATTAAGCAATAAGAGACTCACCACATTCCGCATTTAAGAGAAAGTTTGTGTAAATTAAAGGAAAAGTGTGGATATTAATTCTTTTCCAACAATGAATCAGAGACGATTTTGAACATTCTCAAAACTGGAAAGCGAGGTCCGGGCAGCTCGTGCACAAATAAGGAAACAATACTATTTTTTCAACCTGATATGGCTCTTAGTTTGGTAGAGGTAGAGGATAGCATGTGTATTAGGGGGAAGATATACAGTTCCGCTTCAATGTTTGTTTCTTTCTTTACAATACAAACCTGCGATCAATGCCCATTGATCAATGTTTGAACGCAATCATGACCCCATTGACTTTAATATATATTAAATTTAGGCCTAGCGTTTTATTAATCTCATAGGTTCCTTAAATTTATTGTATCTGTGTTTCATTTCCTATGCCATATCCTTAATGTGTGTCGATTGCAAAAATTGTGTTTCACAATAATAGCCCATACTGCAAAAATAAAAAGCACATTAGTTACAAAAACGACCACATAATAATATATAGTTATTTTTCAGTCTATAAATGTGGATTTACATATGTAGTAATAGATGTTTCAATGAATTATTTTCCGCATTTTATGTATGTACAATCCTTTGATGTTTTATAAAAGAAAGGTGGCAAATAAATACACGTTGAAGTATGACCACACGTGTTCACATACCATTACCGGCAGTTAATAACGATATCGCATTTGTCTTCTATATCTTAAAATTGTGTACACTTCTTTTTTCGATCAACAAAATCCCCTTACACAGACACACACATACGCTATATATATATATATATATATATATATATATATATATATATATATATATATATATATATATATATATATATTTCATTTCAATTTTGGAAGTGCTATATGATGATCCGTCATCCTTTAAAAAAGGCTCTGTGAAATAAATTATTATAATGGTACCTTAAAATGGTCTGTTTTACTTTTAAATATATATATATATATATATATATATATATATATATATATGTCTATATCGGACACATTAAGATTCTGTTTAATATTTTCTGTATATATAAATATGTTCTGGATCATATTTATAATATAAGCTAAAATAAGAATGAAAAAAAAATCATAAATATTTTATACCTCATCAAGTTTTTTTAAGTTAAAATAAAAAAAAGAGGGATGTTCTATGATTTTTTTTTCTTATTTTAACCCCTCAAGACGTTAAAAACCCCTCTAGAAAAGGTGGTTTTGAATTTATAAGAAATAAGAATTTGAATGAAACCTGTCGTCGTAATTTATTGGGGTTGTTGTAACGTCTTCCTTATCGCTTACCCCTTAACCACCTTTATCTAGAGACGAGACGCGTTAGATTTGAGCAACATCCAGCCGACACACTGGGGTTAAAATAAGAAACTAAAATGATACATATGACACACTCATATCCTCTCCCCACCTCACTTCCTCACTTCGTTAACTTTGCGTATACTTGATGAGGTCCGTAAAAAACGTGAATTTCTTTTTTTTTTTCATTTCAGCTTTTGGAAGTAAAGTCTGATGATCCAGAACCCTGTTAAAGGGGTTATGGTGAAATAGCTTATTACATGGAATCTTAACGTGTTCTGTCTTTTATTCAAACATATCTGCTCTGAATTTTATATTGAGCTCTCTGGATATCATCCTCCTCAGGTCTACCCATACGGATTACCTAAATTTGCATAAACTAAATATATATATATATATATATATATATATATATATATATATATATATATATATATATATATATATAGCGCCAATACACTTTAGAGACCGATGTAACTTGTGTATAAAAGAGGAAATCCTAATAATAAAGCATAAAGAACCGGACATATTACTGAACAAACATAACGAGTTGGTTGTTAAATGTAGATATGAATGCCACCACAATTTAAATAAATATATTTAGATTTAAGTAAATAAAAAGGAAAATATTACTTTTTTTTTTGAAATGAATGTATGAACACATGGATGATGATGCATAACCGTATGTATACAAAAATGTACATTACTTGGACATTGATATGCGATTTTATATATGTATATATGGGCAATTTAGATAAGGGTGTATATATGCATATATGTGTATGTATGAATTGTATGCGCATATATATATATATATATATATATATATATATATATATATATATATGTATATATATATGTGCATGACTATGTATGCATGTGGTATGTATGGGTGCATGCGTAAATTTTGGCTAGTATTTTGTACATATATATATATATATATATATATATATATATATATATATATATATAAACCTAAACTTTAAGTAAGAAAGATTACCCATATAGAAATAATTACAAATTACATTCATAAATTAGATTCAAACTGGTAAAGATGTTACCGTAACTGTTTTTTTTTACAATATTAAAAAAGTACTATTGGTTGGATAAACAAACTGTTATAATTTCAAATTTCTTTAATATGTTCCCCATAAATGCGTTAATAAATATAGTATTTAACTTATATTAAATCCCTAAACTATTTGTAAAAAAATTAAATATTTAAAATGCTAGCAAGCATCATATTAATTTCTTCGGGTTTTTTTAGAAATCTAAATTACTCTCAAACATTAAAATCTATTCTTTACATAAATTGCTAAAACCCAATTACAGCCTCTTTCTCTTTACTTATTTCTCCCTCTTCTTTTTCCTTTTTCCTTTTTTCTTTTCTCTCTTTTCCCTTTCCGTTAAGTTAACCGTCTAACTAGGTTAAGGTTTAGTCACTCCTCCTCCCCCAATAGTAAGTATGATTGAGAGAGATATGAAATTAATCCCTCCCTAAACTCTACCATGTCTCTTTAACTATTCATTTTACAGTCTCTGTTAAATTAAAAAAAAAAAAAAAAAAAAAATTACACTACCCATCAATTTTACTTTCATTTTTCATTTTATTTCATTTTTGAAAGCGCTATCTGATGATCCGGCGACCTTTAAAAGGTCTCTAATGAAATAAATTATTATAATGGTACCTTAAAGTGGTCTGTTTTTTTTAATATATATATATATATATATATATATATATATATATATATATATATATATATATATATTTTATAACAATTTACCCGTGCATGCATGAACGCTTCCAGCTATAAATAAAAGCAGGTACTGCCTTTAGGTGATGGAAGTTTCCAGCAGTCAGCTCTGAGAGTCGGACCGAACATTCTTGCTGTATAATTCTTGTTTGTATATGTTTCTATTACCATTTCTCTTAAAATATTTGTTTAACTCATTTCACCGTTTCCATCATTATTTCTGTCCCTAACAAGTTAACAACAACTTAGCGATGAGGACTCTTGAGGACCACAAATGGACTACGTGGAAATTATCAATATTGTTTCTACTCCACAGTAATTTGGAATCCAGAAAAGAAACCGAACGAGAAAAAAAAGTGTAACTAACTTATAGTGAGCTTTCGGAGAATTCATGTCCCTCAGAGAAAAAAAAAAAGAAAAAATAGAAAAACACTCGTGATTCCATGAGCGAGTAATAAATTAAAGTTTTTTTTTTCTTTTTTTTATCCTGAATTAAATTTTATTTCGGTTTGATCCTAAAAAGACAGAGTCAAAGATAGACAAGTTTAAATCCGCCATGGCCGACTTTCTTATATCCCAACTTGAACAGTAAAAAAAAAAATGGAACAATTCCAGTTAGATATACAAAAAGAACAGCTTGAGATTCAAAAAGAAACTGAAAAAGAACGGCTTGAAATTCATGACAAACTGAAAAGGAAAGACTTGTATTGAGAAGAATATCTCGCATTACAAAAACAAACGAAAATCAGACAACAAATCTTGAAGAAATTCTACGTCTTTCTCTTCCGTCTGCCTCTTTTTCAGCATAACAACGTGTTTATATAGAAAGATCCGGCTGGTTACACCAGGAAATTTGGCCCTACTAGTTCGCACGTGATTATCACGGGGCTTTGGCTGTTTCAACAAAAATCATGTTAATTCTAAAGTCCTCCTTGCTTACTCAGCTCTATTCCGAGTTTTAATCAATAAAAATTATTTCGACCATTTCCATTGTCTGCTAATGACCGAGTTTCAATGGGTACAGCTCCTGCCCTAGATCAGATATCCCATCAATAAACGAAATGCTCTGATCAATTTTGCTAAAAGAATATACGTGTGTGTATGTGTGTGTGTGTTTCGCAGACTCTCTCCGTCACAGTTTCCCTTATGACATCAGTAAATTCTTCAGGATAGTTTCAACATTACGCAGACATTTCATACGATGAAGACCACACATAGAAGTGAGCATGAGGAAGAACTGTGTGTACTTCATACCGTTAAGCTGTAACAATAAATATAAGGTAGGAACATGAAATATAAAATATAAACATGCCGACTCCTTAAGATAAGACATGCAAGTTTGCAATAAATAAGTAACGCTATGAAAAATAGAAAAATCTAGGACACCTGATAGCATATGAATAAAAATGGGAAACCATCGTAATCAATGGGATTAAGTTGAACTTATAGACAGAACATCACTGGTCAATACGAAAAGTGAAGAAATCAGAGAATGTGCTAGTCTACAAAAATCTCATAAGCTAACCAAGCATATATATATATATATATATATATATATATATATATATATATATATATGAAGTGTAACATGAGTTTTGTAAAAATGTCTAGACATTACGTTTATAAGTATTAAAATATCCTTAAGGACACATAACTTAATGGATGAAATCGATGGTGGATTGATCAAGGAGCTAAATTGACCAAAAGATTTATGAGATCCAACTCTAGCCGAAGCAGGTGGAACAAAAACAGCTAGATGAAATCAAGGCAATATAACAAACACTGCGATGGACTTCTTACAATCTATTCTCAAAATTAAAATTTTCAATTCGAAATTCTAACAATCACCTGAAGAAGTCCGGAATGTACCACGGCAGTAACATTGTGAATGTGACAGCAAATATGAGGATAATAGTCCGATAAATATTAATAGATTTTTCATTATTATTCCCTCAGTAGGCATTTTGATATTACGGAGATTTTTAAGTTTATTACATTTTAATATAGTGCTCGATAGTTTTTGAAACAAAACATATATACCTGTCTTTGATTGTAGAAAATAAAGTGTCAGCTATTAAAAAAGTACAGTGTAACCCGGATATAAGAGAGTTGTCGGGACCGGAGAAGAAGTCTCTTATATCGGGGTTTGGTCTATTTTATATACATTAGCACAGGCTCTAATTTGGGACCAGAGAAAATCTCTCTTATATCCGGGTTTCACTTATATCCGGGTCTCTTATATCCGGGTTACACTGTATGTTCATATATTATTTTGTTTTTTTTTTAATTTAGAATAAATTTGCATAAAATTGTAAAATTAAAGCAGGTACGTATTGAAGACAAGACACAAATTGGATTTTCATTCATAAAATGCAACTCTCAAAGAAAAACTGACAAGAATTTGAGGATTACTTGTCAATGTTAGAATATTTGTTACAATAGCATTTAGAAGCGTGAGCAAATATTAATACAAAACGAACTGGAACATAAAAAGACACAACTGTTGCTGAAAATAGACACTCGATTATTGAGAGCAATGAAATAGGAAAAAAAACTGCTCCATAACTGACACCTAAAATTAATTACTCTTGACAGTAACAAGTGTCGAACTTATCTGTGAAAAATCGACTTAGATCGTCGGGTCTCAGGGGGTGCATAGCCATCGGGAAACACTGTTATAGAAGGTGAATAAGTAAAAAAAGATTATTATGGGCAAAAATAATGAGATCTGGACATTGGAAATGTGGCAATATGTAGACAGACAAAACCAAATTGGAACTACTTGGTAGTAAGAAGATAGTGTGTAATGGGAAAGGACGTAGAAATACTGAATAATGAATGTACAGTTCAAATATATCAGCATGGTAGTGGCTCTTTTGTGATAATGGGTGTTTTCGAAGAGATTGTCTTTGAGAATGGATTCAGGTCAATGAAATCATGAAAAAAGAACAATACCATTTGATTTTTCAATTACATGCGATGCCTTCTGAATTACGCATACATAAAAAAATCATCTTTCAAGAAGACAACGATCTGCAACTATATGCAAAATAATTGAAACAAAACGAATAAATTATTATTTAAGTTTTTTCGTATTTTTACTATGAAACATGACCCAGTGCACATGTTAGTTGTACGTATGAACATTCTACGAAGTTGTTATTTGCAGATTGACCACAGATACTCGATTGGATTTATATCAGCAGTGTTTCCGCACCAGTCTGTAGTACTTTGATTTGCTCACTGATAATACTTGCCAGTCTGTTCGGGCAGCGTTACAATTTTCTTTTTACCTTGGACTAAGGTACATCGCAGACAATGGCGACGTAATCGTCAGTCGAGATAATAGTGTCTTGGCTAGATGAAAATCTAATGTAATCACTGATGACACAATATTTTTAAGGCCAAACAGATTTCATAAACCCTATTTATAAAAATAAATTTATATTACTGTACACCACTGAAAATGGCCTAATTCGAACAAAAATATAGAAATCGATTACATCTTGTCAGTAGGTCTAAAACTGGCCGCATGGTGAAAGAAAGGAAAATAATGCGGTTGTTTCAATTAAGGCGCACAAGGTGGTAAAACATTTGTCAATCATATCAAAATTACTTAAGTCAAAAAATAACATTTTAGAAATTATGTCTTGATCGGATCTCTCCCATTATGTTAATGTTGGATTAACTGAATAAGAATGTTTGAATGGGAGTGACTTTTACATTGCTTGAAGAATGCTTCGTCTGCACTCTACCTTTTTTCCAAAAACTATTTGAAAGAAAGCGAATAATTTGTAAAGAAGTAATTAAGCCGATAGTGGTTTTATTGATGTAAACAAAATATGAGCAGGTTGTATGATAGAAATTCAAAGACATTCAATTTCTCTATATAACTTTACTCAAATTCTATATTTTACAGTACTCAAATTCTATATTTTAAAGTACTCAAATTCTATATTTCACTTTAAAAGATTATAAAAAATATTCCATTTTAAGGTTTTGTTTAAGTAAATTCTGGTTGCGCATATTTCATCCCTTCTCATGTGACTTCCATAGATGCAAAATTAAAGAATAAACATTTAGATATTTCTATATGCGCAGTTAACCTTAATTCCTACACACCTATTCGCTACAAAGGAATTCATAACAAAACTGTAATCACCTTTTTTTAAAAATTACATCAGAACATTGATATGTAAGAAGATTCAGACTGGCAACCTGTCATCTGTATTAATGTGTATGTTCTAGTAATGGAAAAATAATATCTCCTGGAATGACCCTTTCTTCTATAATATAGAAGAGATAATTGAAAATGTATTATAGATTTCGCCGTATATTAAATAGAAAATTATTTATATATTTTTAGCCATTCGGTTTCAAAGGCAACAAGTTCTGTATACATAACAGATAAATTTAAAATAAGATTGTTCTATTTCATGGAAAATTGATTTTGAATGTCTGTATCATCAGTGAATTTATGGGATAGTGAGTGTAAATTACAAAAATATGTATGTTCATCAATCTTTTTAAAGTCTACCTAACTTTCTGCGAATTTCCCACATAGGTTTTCAGAATAATACAAGTAAATTGGCAAGATTCAATAAATATTTGAACTTTAAACATAAAAGCAAGTGACCTACTTCTTAACTTATAATAAAATTACTTTTTTTCACAACGTTATAAAAGTGTACATACATCGCTGAGGTTTCCTGATGAAAAGGAATATATGCATTAATGCATTTAAAAAAATATATTTTGTATTTGGTATAAAGACATGGTTAACATTCATCCAGGATAAACAGATACATTACTTTTTAATCATATCACCTCATGATTACTAGTAGAGACGAGAAGACAAAAGGATTTACTGAGTTTTAATGAATAAAAAGAAAAAAAAGCATTATTAAGGAGTGAGAACAACAGAAGAGAAATCAAGAAGACATTAGGTAACGTTTGACGTTGCATTTCAATTTTTGAAGTTTGATGGAAGACATAGAACTGAAAGAGATTTCCACAAGCGAGAATTGCGAGAAAGGTAACTCTTCGCATAAAACATACGATTACATTTAGTCAATTCAAATATAAATTGATGAGACCTTTCTTCGAAACTAGTAATACGCTTTTAATTCATGCAGTCTACGAATCACACCGACGTTTTTTTCTTTTCTTTTTTTTTCCGAACAGTTACCATGAATGTATTTATAGAAAGGCACAGTAAAGTTACATTACGGAGATAAGAAAATAATTAAAGCCGAGACGCTGACAAGCAACAATAATATTGATGATTCTTCTTTGGATTTTATCAAGAATCTTTAAATTTACCGCAGGAGCACTTCATCATGTGTGGTAGCAACGTTCAATTCATGGACAAGTTGTAGGGTTAAACAATAAAAATCAAATTATCAATGATAATGACTTAATGATAATGATATAAACTATACTTTTTCGTCTGCTACGAGGACATTTGACGTACTGTGTCTTCCCATATTTTTCTTTCGTCCCGATCCATCTTGCTCATTTAGAAATCTACCGTCCGTCCGGAGACAAAATAATGTTAACTGTTTCGGTGTTCCTGCTCCATATCTCGAGAAGCATGACAAAATCCAAAGAAGGATCTGTAATTTAATCGATCCTGACCAGACAGCTCGACTTCAGTCATTTTCTCACCGACATGACGTGGCTTCCCTCTGTCTTTTCTCCAAATATTTTATTGCAAATGATCTGATGAACTTTTTTCCCCTCGTGCTACTTGATTTGCAAAGGCGTTCCTCCGTTTTACAATTGAAATAGCGAAATGCAATCGCCACTTTTACACAATCTGTTTCTTTTCTCTCACTTCCTCAGTGTGGGGCTGCCTTTCGTTTTATTGCTATCTTGGTAAATACAGTTTTTCAAGATTTAAATGCAACGTAAAACGTCATATTCTATCTTTATGAATTGTGTTCATTTTTTATATCTTATCCTCAATCCTCATTCTCAGTCTTATTCTTTAACTTTCACTCGTTTTAACCCATGCTTTCCAGTGTCATTCCCGCCTTTTTCCACTGAAATCAGAAAAAAAATCCATAGATAAACATTCATTTGAATTGTTTTGTTCTTTAATACATGTCATGTTCAAGGTTCTTACCTTAGGCAAATATAATTAAAAAAAAACATATATTGGGTGGCTTTTTAAATGTCAAAGCCTCATATAGTAATTATCATACTTTTAATTTCATTTTAACCCCTGATTGTTTAGCTTATATATGTTCGTATCTGAAAATCAGCCTTACAGCTATCAAGACTATGACGGTCAGTCACGTGGAGTTTTCCGGAACCAACTGTGTCTCCATTGTACAAGGATTCTATAGCACTGGAATACGTGGCGCGAGAATCATTGCATGAGTCTACTTGAGTAAATAATCGAATGCCAACATCGATTTCTGTTTTAGAAGCTAATGCCAAAATCGCATAATACCATTCAAATGGAGTCTTTGCACGACCATGAAGTGCTGAAAATAGGCGGAAATTGTTGCCGCTTGTGACAATGAGCAACACCTATTGACGTGCGTTAATCTATTATACTCGACTCGATATATTTAGTCTGTATTAAGGTCAAATTGACACAGCTTGGTGTTGAGATTTTCTACATGTTGTACTTACACACACACACACACACACACACACACACACACATATATATATATATATATATATATAATTTATATTTTATATGATCTTTTATTATTATATAAACAAGGAATAATAAGAGACCTTTCATTATTGCAGATAATTACATTTCATCTCACACTTAGGGTCTTCTTTCCACCTTTCCTTTGCTGATTTTTTTTTGAAATACGGCGACCATTTCAACAACATAACAAACAGTAGGGTTGAATAAGTGATCTTATATCCCAAAATTGCTTGTTATTCTCACTCAAAGGGAATGAAAAATGTTATATATATATATATATATATATATATATATATATATATATATATATATATATATATATATTGGGGATTAGAATCAGAATCTGCAATTTAAAATTAGAAATGCATCGATAAGTGATAGTTATACAAATATTTATATTTCGAATATTGGAAAAAGTGTTCGTACAGTATCAATCTTTGCAATATAATACGGTAGATTTAGGTTATACTTCAAAGTAGAAGATTCTAAACTGTTCTAGAATATTCTCAGTAACTCTATTGCAACATTCAGTTAAGAATTGGACCATTCTGCAGTCACTGTTCACTGATAACGATTCTAATAATGGCCAGACGTAAGGAAATGACTTGTGCTCAAAAAGAGCTAATTATTCAGCTATGAAACAATGGAAAAAGTTACAGAAACATCTCCAGTGACACGAACACAACTTTTCCAACAATTCATTCATTTGTTGCAAGATTTGAAAGACATTATACTGTTGAGAACAAAGGCAGACCCGGTGGTCCCAGTAAGACCTCTCCCAGATTACGAAGAAATTTGATGCAACAGGTTCAAAATAACACAATGGCCATCAGATAAGACCTTCAGAATGATCTGAGTTTGTCAGGAGTTAACGTAACTAAGCGAACGATTATTAATGAACTACGCAGAGACGGTATAAAGTCGCGCTCCCCAAGAAAGACACCACTCCTGAAACGGCATAGAGATGCCACGTTGAACTTTGTGACAGAGTATAAAGATAAAGGAAATTCTTATTGGGAAAGAATTCTTTGAACAGATGAGAGTAAAATTGAGTTGTTCGGTCGCTACACCCTGAATCATATATGGTTGAAAGACGGCGAAGCATACGCACCCTAGGACACTATACCAACTGTCAAATTTGGTGGGGGTCGTATCATGGTTTGGGGCTGTTTTTCGATGCGAGGTGTTGGCAAACTAGTAATTATAGACGGTAGAATGAATGCAGAAAAATATCAACAAATGCTAAGAGAAAATGTATGTTTTATTGTAGAGAAACTTCTGCTAAGTGTACAAAGAATTGGCTTGCTAATTACAACGTTAACATCTTACAGTGGATCAGTCAGTCGCTTAATTTGAATCCAATAGAGAATTTATGGCGGTTTTAAAAAAATAAAGTATTGGAAAAATGGGACAAAATACCTACTAAAGTATGCGAATCGTTAATTAAAGACAACTGGAAGAGATTGGTTGCTGTTTAACTTAAAGGATTCACTACAAAATATTAAGTGGAGAAAACATGTTTTTGTTCTGTTGTACGATCATTTTTAAACCACTAAAAATTTAAATATTTCTATATTTTGTTAACCATAGAATATTATTTAGTTTTATATGCATACCTATTTAGTATACAATCTGGTACAGTAGATATATTCCCGTTTTTTTGATATTTTACAAATAAAAATATGAAATATTTTCATGTGTACGATCACCTATTCAACCCCACTGTATCTAGATAACACCGTGTTTATGAGAGACACATAAAGAAAACTATGGGTGTTACATGACAAATTTGGAAGGGTAATCAGGATGGATTACTGAACCATAAAAAGTAAGGACGTCGAATGTAGGTTGTCGTAAAGAGAAAAAAAACGTCCAAGATGCGATCTACGTATTGTAGATATAACAGTCTAAAAGTACAAACGTTTACATATGTGGAGATATATCTTCGCATTGTCTAGAAAATTTGAGAGTGAAAAGCGTAGCTAAAATCCTAAACCTAAAACTAGACAAATGAAAAAGAGACAACATACTTCGTTAGAAAGAGAGAAAAACGTGCTGAACTTCTGTGTTATATCAATCTTAATATATTGTAATATATTGTGAATATTTTCTTGAAATATGAAGAAACATCTGAAACCAGCAGAGAATTGGTTCTGTAGTAGGGTGTTCAGAATATTACTGATGGGTCTTGTAAACAATAAAGAAGTTTTGTGAAACTAAAACAGAAAGTCAGTAATACAAAATTAGAATGCGAAAGTTGAAATGTTTGAGAGGTTTAATGAGAATAATATGGCTGGAAAATTTGACACCGAGGTCATATTGAAAAATAAACGATAACGAAAAGCAGCGAATGGTCTACCGAAGTAACTTCTGTGAATGGATATAATAACAGGGAGAGGAGAGAGAGTAAAGAAAGACATTGCTAATTGGTACGACGAATAGCAAGGGAATAGAGACATGATAGCTCCAGATTTGAATAGAAAATGTGCCTAGAAAATGAACATTTTGACAAGGAATATTAAGATGAGTTGTGACTTTAAACTGCTTACTTAGCATTCTAAATTTGGTTTTACTTAAAACTGTAGTGTAATCAACTAACGCTTACGTATCTACAGGTTGCAATGTGTAAGTTTTCGACGTCATATATTTTAAATTTCAATCATGTGGTTTTGATTTTGTCGACTGCTCAGTATACTTGTGTCAGCTGGGGCGCGTCTGTGAAAAAAAAAACACTCGTACGCAATACAAACATTTCAGTGTGTTTGAATGTCACTTTAAGGACACTGCAGGGGAAACAGATGGACGAGTCTAATCGTGATTTCGAAGGTGTTTTGAATGATCACTAATGATAGCAGAAGTTATGCCACGTTTCGTCTTCCAATAGGTCTTTAATCTAAAGACTGAATCTTGAGGATATAGTGCTACCGTGGGTAAAAAGGGTGGCTGCGTGAAGATCCTGTATCTGGCAACAGGACTCTGCACCACGCCACAAAATGGAGTCTGTCAGACAATTTCTGTGAACACATCAACACTTATATCTTGCCACCTAACAATCCTTTGATTATTAAATTAACCGAAGGCAAAGATCAGGACAGCATTCACAAACTGGATCAAGAAAACCGCCAGGAAGAGATGCCGGAGTTTCCGAAGTCGTCTGGAGGCCGTGGTTGAAGCCAATGACTAAGTTATTGAATAAATGTTTACTTCTTTATTTCAAACTATTTTTGTGTAATTTTGGTAAATATATCTTTTAAAAAAAGATGTCAGTTTTATATTAAATTTTTTCCGTCATTTGGACGACAATTCATACATCGCATTATGAAAAAAAGAAAAATAAATTGGTGTAAATGAAAAAGTTGGAAAGAAGACTTCTTAAGCATTTAACAACCAGAAAAATATAATATTCACGTAGGTTGTGATCTTCCTGGATAAATAAAATTTGAAATGTTATAGCTCGTTCATTTTCAATAGCTCAGATAATCTCTTTTGATGGTACAATAGCATACAATAAAACCCGTTGCATGTTATCTGATATTGAATGTCGTATTGTCATAGAAATGCCATAATATATCAGTCATTTAACCATGTCGATTTAAATGTCATGGCATAAACTTGTTTGTCTGCGAAACATTTACTCCAAATGGGAGAATGTTATATATACATTTGAAATGTTAATTTTCGAATTAGATTTCTGTCATGAACAGCAAATCTATCGTGATGAGAATATTTATTTAAAGATTATCCGTATCTGTTGCATTGTTAAGAATTTAATCTTTTCCGGCGTTTTTTTTTTCTTTTTTGTCCTGAACGATATGAAGAATATCAAATAAGTGATAAAACAGGAGAATGAGTCAAATATAATAGTATTACAGACATCAAAATTAAGACTTTTTAATATATATATATATATATATATATATATATATATATATATATATTATATTTATGGGATAAAGTGCTCAATATCAGATATAGAGCGTGTGTAAATATAAAACTGAACATAGAAATCTTCTATGTTCACTTTTATAATTGAACATAGAAGATTTTTATATATGGCTTCTATGTTCACTTTTATATTATATATATATATTTATATATATATATATATATATATATATATATATATATATATTCACTACAGATAGACGTTATATTTTTATAGCATTTTATAGCTTATTTTTCCCACATATGGCACATATATTTATTCAAATAGAATAAATTTGTGAATATGACTCTGCCAACGTCGAATCCTTGCTGTTCTGTCAAATAAGTTTTACAAAAATGTAAATGCAACGGCAATCATTATATTCTGTCTGCATGAATCCTATTCTTTATTATTATTCTCTCAGCTTATAAACTTTTTTTTTTCTTTTAGTTTGCGTTTTAGAGCAATTATCGCCTTGCATGGGGTAAAAGGATTAGGAATATTAGGGAAATCTAATGATAATCCAAATTCAAAGGTATGACATTCAGATGTGCTTAAGTCTACTAACTTCATTGAAATTTTTCATTTAAGTCATGCGTTGCAATTTGGTTATAAAGTTATTTCGACAGACTGAAACATAAGACCACAGTAGGATTCTTTTCATTGCATACAATCTTCATTATTAAATTAACGATTTTGTAGCATGAGAGAAAATAATTATACATATTAATCTCTCACTCTCTCTCTAATACACCCAGATATACACACAGACAATGACACAAAAAACGCGCACACATACACTGACATACAAATGTACACACTGATACACGCACACACACACTGGCACAGAAACGCACACACACACACACACACTGATACACAGAAACACACATGTTTACACACACATTTACACACACACATATATATATATATTGTAATATATATATATATATATATATATATATATATATATATATATATATATATATATATTTAAAATCTGAAATATCTCACTCGATATCTAAAACAAGGAAGATTTAGTAGAAAGACACACACATCAGCATTTGTTGTTTAAGCGCAGGCATTTTCAATCCTTTTTCAAAGACGGCCTTAGAGCAGTGAGAAAAGCATAGACGTTTTCTCACATCTATGATTTTGGCCTTCAAAATGTCCTTCCTATCGAGAGCTTCTGGATATTATACTTTACAAGGGACAAAGCAATCAAAATATTTTGTAAGCATGAAGAATACTCCACAGGAAAGACGATTTAAAGGTTGAAATCTTAGACGTTTGAAAACGTTTATGATTTTGTTACCGTTCTCGAAAATAAACATAGGAAAAAACTGACAATTACTGAACTTGACGGCCACATGTAGATGTGAGTGTCTACTAATAAATTTACTTTGAATGAAGGCAGATTTAAGAGTTTGAGATGGGGAGTGAGATATGTCATATATTACAAATATATTTACGTACTATCTTCTGTTTATGAGTAGATATTTGCTTCACGAAGCCGCCTCACGTTGTTTCAGCTTTTTCAAATGTCCACATATAAAGGAAGAGTGTATAATCCCGAGAAAAGATCAATAAACAAGAAATGTAAGAACATTTATGGGCACACGCTAAGAAAGAGCAATGAAAAAGTCGTAACGTATTTGGAAAACAAATTTATTTCGTCAGATACAAGTTATTGCACTTGAAATATTTTATTTGGTTTCATTAAGGCTGGCAGATACTAATCACTCTAGATAGAAAGGGAAAAAATCACCTTAACGTAATTGGCGCTAAATATATTCTAACTATGCATTTTATTCTTCATCCATTTAGTTGGGAAAATACTACAAATGATGCTATCACGCACGCGAGCGCATGATTATATTAATATGAATTGCTACATTGAATCGTTCTCAAAAACATTAAACCTCAGAGCTTCACGCTGGAACATAATATGAGAATTTGTTTGAAAGAATGTATTCTTATAATTTGTTTCCACAGTTGTAAGTAATAATTCGCACCTGCACGATGATTTCAAAATCGTGTTGTTTAGTTCTTTTTATTCATTTATTACTGCAGATCATAGAATCCTATCTCTATCTATAAAAGGTAGGATGTGTGTGCGTGTGCGTGTGTGTGTGTAACAAATGCATGGCCGCAATTCTCGACGGATTTGCATCAAAATTTACATGCACATGCTCCAATTTAGCCAAAACCGACTTTACATTTCCCAACTCCCATCGATAGTGAAAATAATCGCTTTTTTCATGATTCTACGGTAGTTTTCATGTAGTTTGCAGCCATTTTTTTTACTGGCCTGATTGAGAGCCAATAGCTGGCTGCTACGAAAAGGCAGGAAGATTCTATTGGCCAGCGTGAGAGCCAACAGCTCACTGACACAAATGTTAACTAGCATGCTAGCATGCAAAAAATCGATAGCTGCATTCGTCAGGAGTGGGAAAAATTTAAACCTGCATGGCACTTTACTCCAACTGGCTCATTCGCTTACTTAAACTCAACGTTGATTCTGATTCCGCAGAGCTGGTTTGGGTGTGAAAAAGTATTTGTTCTTAACATTTATTTTTCATTCGGTTTTTCCAGGTCCGAGTCCTTTTTTAAAGCTGATTGTTTTGTGTTCATTTTGTTTAGTTCTCTTTTGTAACAGATATAATGTTTAGTATAGAGCTTAGAAAAAATTCGCAGTGTGAGATAGGCAAGAAGTAAGGCATATAGCAACATCAGCACGGCAAAGGTCACTCGTTTAAAGGCAAGGAAGAATAAAAATGTTTTAAGTCAAGTGATAGCGATTGCTGTATGAGTCGTACGAATTTTAAATCAAGCACGGGCAACGTCGGGCAATGCTGCTAGTATACACTAATAATATATGAAAAGTAAAATTAAGGGCTTAGATAATTTAACCTTAAAATATGTAAAATAAAATGTGTAAATCATTAGTTGTTTAGGTACTTGTGTACATGTACAAATGAGAATATATACCCCTTTACTAATGACAAACTAATAACATGCATAAATATATAACGTGTTCCAATGAAGCCGACAAATTTAAATTAAATTTAGTATCTAAAAATCAGAATTGGCCGACACAAACAACTTTTAATCAATTTAATATAGCAATAATTAATTTGGGTAAAGGCGATATCCAACATATTTAAAATATTCGCATATCGATATTGTTTATGATGAGCTATTGGTGGATTTAGTAAGTTAAGGTGGGATATCAAACATATAATTTTATTACGAAAATATCATCATCTATGTCTTTTATGCGCCGTATCCGTACAGTACGTGTAACGGTGGAGTAATGGATAACGACTCGGATTAAGGAATCGGAGAGCCGAGTTTAAATTCCAGTCGAATCCATTACATTCACTTACATGTTAATACCCTAGCGAAAGGTATGAATCCTAATTTTCTATCTCCAATTATGGGTAAATAGCAGAGCAGACCGGATTCTACAGCCTTGGATGGCAACTGGTTTACGGCAGAAAAAAATAGCAACCTACTGCGAAAAAAAAAAACTGCTTTGTCAATCATGTATCGAAAGATACATGATCGCCTAAGCTTTTATCGTACTTGGCACATAAATGATTGACCCTAAAAAATGTCTTTTTAGCTCAAAGCAAATTTCTTTCCCATAAACACGCTTGCTAATCGTTGCTCCTTCTGTGCATAAAATTGTCAGGTCGGTTATTCGTTTTTTACCCATTTTATTATATCTCCTTCAATGTTAAATTATTCATATCCTCATTTCTCATGTGTCGCAGATATTCCAGATGTCTCTTTCTGATTGTAAGTATAAGAGATTTTTTTCGTTTCTGTTTTCCTTATAAACTGCACGTTACTTAGATTTTCTGTCTATATTAGTCTTAGTATCTTTCGTTAGAATTCAAAGTCCATCCCGTTAAATTCTATTCACATCTGTGGTAGGCTTTTCCTCTTTCACTTCAATATAGGAATATTTGCAATACATATCATTTTTATGTTTCTCGTCAAATTTCCATATCCCTTAATACTTTGTTTACATTCTGGATGTCCTATTTCGCTATACCGACGTGTTTCGATGCGATATTTTTCGTCGCTTTCTAGAACATTACTCATACAATTACATGGCTTCACCTGCATAATATTTTAGTAGAATATCGTGACTCATGTAAACTTTTGCAGTTTTCATAATTGGCATATTCATTATTAAGTACTTTATAAAATTGACTGTGATTTATTATTTATTTTTCATATTGTCTTTCTTCCATTTGTTGTGGGGGGATTTAATCCCACTTCCATCAATCAGTTTCCCTACTTAATAGGTTTTTAATCCATCAGTCTTCCTAGTAAATCCGTCTTTAATTCATCGGCTTAAAATATATTTGTGCTTTGATGTATATTGAAATTTATTCAATGTTGACACTATATTCTTTGGATTTTTTTCCGACAACCACACAAATGTTGTTAGTAGACACACCTCCAAACAATTACTTTGATTTAAGGCATTATACGAAATACTCTATATCATTTTATTCATGTCATTTTTTTGTATCTGACCATCAATTGGATGCTTTTTAAAAGTGCTTCTTAGAAATCAAGCAAACATGATTGAGTAGTTCCTTACCAAAGTACGCCTTACGACAATTACAAATATTACTAGGATCAGATTTCAGTTGCATATATAATTATATACTTAGGATATAGGTAAACCGAATATATTCAAGCATTGATAAAAGTTTACATTAATTGAAATCTTGTAACCATTATTTCATATATCCGCTAGTTACAGGAGTTCTGTCTGCTGCCTAATCACTACATTCACGTATTCCTCTCGAGGCAGAATAGCTGTTCAGACGACAGTCACAATTTAAATAATATCAGTTTTCAGGGCTATTTATCCATCAGTTTGGGGTAAATAATATTTTCATGTTTTGTTACGTCTTATGACTGAAGTCAGACAACAGGTGTAATTGTTATTTCGTGTTTACCGAAGATAAAATTCTTCAAGAAGTAAGTAGGTCAACATTGCCATACGCCATAAGGTTAGATGGTTTAAGTTAAGTGTTTGATGAAGTAGTACATGTTATTTCCACTCTTTAACAATCTTCCAAAACAGTCTTCTCCAGCAATCATTTAGCAAAATAAAAAAGTTGATGTTACGTTGCTGAAAATTAGAACAATCATGACTAGTGAGATAACTACATGGCAATGATTCTATTAAATACTGAGTTAAACATTTTTGCAGACATATTTACAATTGCAGCTTATTGTAGACATATTTTGCTGTTCGGAGCAGAGAGTTTCCTGAAAGGAAAAATAATTTATTAACGCTTCCATAATTAACATGAAATATTCCAATGCATTTAATATTAAAATTATGTATGTTTTCATTGGGCGGATGCCTAATTCTATAAAGTGAATACGGTATTTTGAGAAGTGTGACATGATTCCTATAGGAGTTAAGAATATTTCTTCGGGCTTGGGTTAAGATATATTCCGTCGAAATGAATGTTGATTAATCTAAAAGACATTCAACTAACTAGAAATTCCGAAAATATACACTGGAAACATCAGTATAACATGGAACCGCATGAAATTTCGAGAAAATAATGAAAAAAAAAATAGATTTCTAATTTATCCTTAAAGCCGTCGCACAAAAATGGGTCATAATTATCTGTAACTTAGATAGATATAAAGAAAGTGATAAATTCTCGAGTCAGCTGGTCTTTATTTTTGTCGGTTCGTTTTTTTTTCTGTAGTCTTTCCTGTCATGTTGAGATGGCATTCAGTTGGTGCCATATAATAAAAATGTAAAATTCTAAATGTATACATTAATAAGCGATACTGCAACTTTGCGAAAGCCATGAAATACATTACAGAACATGACAACAATGGTAGTAACATGGCTACTAGAGCTATTAGCGATGGAGGTGAGCGAGATGAAGTAAAACTTTATCATGCAGAGATTATAACTGACTGAGGATATAGCTGATAATTTAGCAGAGAAACCATTTGAGACTACGCTAGCTGCTTTTTTCAAATCTGATTTTTCCAGATATCACATGTACACAGAGACTCTAACCTAGTATATCTTGACTAAGTAAAAATATGGTTTCGACGAAAGCAGAGGCAAACTTTTCAAGGACATTAACTCAGGGCATCTAATGCTACGGGGAGTGATAATACTGTTCATCCCAATAACAAGGCATGTTTTTACCTGTGGGTCCTTCTCCACACTCTTCGAGGACCAACATCATTTGAGGATCTTCGGTGCTTTCAAGGTACAGCGTCTACAAAATACCAAGAAGCCTGTTGATTGCATGGCCTTTTAAAGATGGGGAACACCGAGAAAATATTAAAAAAAAATCTCTTGAAGAAGCAACGGTTTCTTGAGTAACGAGTCGGATAAGACAGTTGTTTGCAATTAAGCTCACATCTTGTGAGTCTGACCATACTCATCTTATTTGGGCTCCATCAATGTCTGGGGACTTTCTGAATGAAGCCAGACTACAAACTAAATATATTGAATTATTTTTTAGAAATTTAGATTTATTACCAATCACTCAACGATCTTCCCTGTTCAGTCCAGGCTCTTAATTACAAAACAAATCTTGGTATTCCAGAGCCTGATGAAAAAATAGAGTTAAACTATGAAATATATCGTGAGACCAATTACGATACACATACATTTGATCAGTTCATCATTGAAAATGAATCTCGTCCCGTGGTTGATCTAAAGAATGCTTATTGTATCTTAAACAGCATGGGGATTGACAATGGAGTAACATTCTTTATTGATGCTCTAGGGTACAACGGTAAGACTTTCCTAATAAACTTGAAGCTGGCAATAGATAGCAAGTAAAAGAATATTGGCCTTGAAGTAGCATCATGTGGGATAGCAGCAACATTACTACATGCAGAGAGAAATACACACACCATGTTTTTTCTGTCCCTGTGTTTACACGACACGAAAATAGAAAAAGAAATACCTAAACCAGCAAAATAATAATAATAAAAAAAACATTAAAATCTCGTTCCCCAGTATCCGCGGCATTCATTCCAACTTCTGCACTGTGGAATCGTTCATCATAGAAAAGTCTCTTGATATACACGCTCTCAGCGAGTGTACCTTTAACACGTTAATCCCCTCATATTTCCCGGTTCATGGTTACCTTTCTTTCTTTAGAAAAAAAAACAAAAAAAAAACAAAAAACTCTAAAATGCGCATGCGTGGCCTGGAAGATTATGTCTGAGATCATCTCCTGCCAGCCGGCTAGTGAACACTTCTTGAATCTGCAGATCGTTCGTGTATGTGTATCTGTCTATCTATCCTCATTGAAGTAAGATGTCTCTTCTTTCTCTAACGTTCTCCGTCCTCTCAAGACTGTGCTCTACACTACAGCATTTCCGATAATATAGAGGACATCTCTCTACATCAGTTTGCGCACATATTTGCATTCGGTAAGTTTAACGCCCACCATAAAATGTAGCTTAAACACTGTAACTGATTTCACTGACATATCACCCTTTAACTTTTCAGTCACTCAATCCCTCACATAAGTGCTTGAATTTCCTACACGTTTCCCCAGTAACGCTGTTGGTAATGCTTCCCTTCCCGATCTCTGTTTTACCTTCATCCCTGACTCTTCATACTCTACGCAGCTCTGCCCTCTTGGCAACTCTGATCATGTCATAGTGTCTAATAACATCTCCTTAGATTCCCCACCAGCCAAGAAACTCCTAATAAGAGAATATGTATCTGTTATCAACGAACAGACTGGGGTTAGTTTTATGATTTCCTTCGCGACTTCCCTTGGAATGTAGTTTTTAATCACCCCGTTCAAAAATATGCTGGTTAAAAGCTGGCTTTCAAAAGCAGCAAGAAAGTGTAAAGTAAAATTGCGCTCATCTCCTTGGTTCTCAATCTCCTTGGTTCTCAGCTGCTATAGCCCATAGGAATCACTTCTTCCGTCTGTACCGAAGTGACATGTCTAATTGTAATAGACGTCTCCTTGTCTCTGCTCCTAATAAATGCAAGCGTGTCCTCAGTGAAGCCAAGTTGCTATCTGCTGGTAGAATCATAGAGGATATTGCATCTTGCAAGTTTTATTCTAAAGTTTATTGGCGACACTGCAAGAGCTTACTGAACATCAGTAAATATACACTCCATCGTTTATTCAATCAATTCGAAGTCCTAACTTCCTCAGCTGATAGGGCTGAATGCTTTGCTCGGAAATTCTCATTCAATTCAACAATCGATACATTCGGAGTACACAAACCGGATTTTGCACCTAGAACTGAGGCTCTATTGAGTAAAATGTGCACCACCACGTCGATGGTATTGGACATCATCTCTAAATTATAGCCTCATAAAACAAGTCCTGGTGACGGGATACCATCTTTAGTCCTAATGAAATGTGTTCCTTTTTGCTCGAATACTGTTGCAATATATGGTCCGGATATGTAATGTGAAAGGTCCTGATCTATGATATCGTCTACAGTGGGTTTATCACTGGCTTGATTTAGATTATCTCTGTCTTTTCTAGAAATATTTTCATGGCAACTGCTCTAACGAGCTGCCTTTACTGGTAGAAGATCTGCATGAATTTAGTCGTGCTACTAGTTTGGAATCTCGGTCTCATCCTTCCACCATCGAAACATTTAAATATAACTGCCTGTTCTGCTCCAACAGCTTCGTCTCACGAACTCCTCGAGAGTGGAACACCCTTCCTCTTACTTGCGTACCAGATAGCTGTAATCTTCAAATATCCAAGTGTAATCTAAATCGATATTTTCTGATTCCTTGATCCTGATCACCGTTCTTCTATATATCTTTTCTTCAAATACCCCTATTTACTCTTGCTCTCACTCTCTGTAACCCCTTGCGTGATAGTGGCACCCCGGCCTTGGTTGGTGTGAAACGCTTAAAATACTGTTTCCTTTTCAAAATATTCAATATGAAGATATGATTGCCAGAGTCTTTTCAGATTATTCATATCCAACATTTTGAAAACAAATGGCTCTATGATTGAGCACGTATTTCCAACAAACATGTTTCTGTTAAAGAAATGAACATAAGGCTTCAGAATATATTATCTGGAGGGGAAAGATCCTATAAGTCAGTTGATAATATCAGTTCTTGGAACCAAATTATCAACCATCCAGCATAGTTTCTCAATAGTCTTGAATCAAAAGGAACTGCCCCACAAAATGTTTTACTGAAGATTGGGGCACCAATCATGCTGTTTCGTAAACTCGATCCACCCAAACTATATAATGTCATAAGTCTTACCATCAAAAGCAGGATGCTCCATAATCTGGAAGCAACATTTTGTCAGACAAATATGCTGGAGTTAATTGCGTTATTCCCCGAATACCTATGAGACCAACTGACATTCCATTTGAATTTGAAAGCCTCCAATGCCCTGTCAACATTGCCATGACAATAAACAAGTAACAACCACTGAAAATTGTTGAACTGAATTTTTCAGACCCAGTCTTTTTTCATGGCCAGCTTTATGTTCATTTTCAAGATTTGGGAACCCTGTTGATTTGTTCATTCTGGTACCAGAGTGAAACACCAAGAATGTAGTGTACTCTGTAGCTTTAAACTTAAAAAAATATAAATTTACAACTGCTTTGATTTCTAGTCTAACCTACCCACGTTGTGATTTGATCTTAGGTAGACGAAATCAATCAGTCGCCGAGCCGTAATGCAAGCCGAGTCTGAGCAAAGGTAACACCGCACAAGCATATGTAAAAGAAAAATAAATAACTCGAAAAGTTCAAATATGTTAAAAAAAGAAAAAACAAATATTTTTTATATCTGGTTGCTGAATACAGGACTGCCTCTTTCTCCCAAACCGCTAATATGGATACGTGACACTTTGCGTTTGTTAGGCGAGTCTTAATATCTTAAGTTGTTTTTTTTTTTTTCAGAAACTGGTTTTTTTTGTGTATCTTCAGGCGATATTCGTAAAACTTGTTTTGGTGGTGTGAGTCTAAGTCGTTCTTCAAAAATAAATTGTTCTTGGTTAGAAGTCGAAGTCGAGATGCGTGGATCTTCAGTCAGCTTCCTGCGAGGCTGGTCTCAGAGCTCACAGCTCAACTCTCTGCATATCTCTCTCTCCTCTCCAACTGCTTTTTGTATTTACTGTCTACTCTCCTTATATGGACGCCGACCAAAACCGTGGTGGGCTTGTCGTGGTTTGGGTTCCTCGATAATTCTAAATCCACAATAAAGATTTTTTTTTGTTTTCGAACAGGAAAATTTATTACTTTCCATTTTTGGAAGTCCATTACTTTCTACTTTAAGGGGTTCCCAAATTCGTTCCTTCCTTTCTCATATTGGTATCTCACACCAATCCCCTCAGAGGGCGTCAACAGGTTCCCTTCTTTCTCACAGTTGGTATCTCACACCAATCCCCTCAGAGGCGTCAACAGGTTTCCCTCCTTTCTCATATGTTTACCTTCGCCCATTGCTCACGCCACCATTCAGTCAATGAACGCTCAGCAGCGTGGGTGTGGCTAGACTGGCCTCAGTTTAAAATTATCGCTCAAAGGAAAAAAAAATTATCTTCTTTTTTCTTTTCTTTCTTTTCCTTCCCGACCAGACCCTACGACTCGTAGTGTGGTCCCTAATCTCTATCTTAACCGAATGTCATCTGGAGTTTATCAATGAGATTTTCGTCAAATAATCATTAGGGTGGTCAAGGGAATCTCTTTGTCTTTCTCAATTCCCCTTCCGACGCCAAAATCTGTCCAGGCAACAAACTTTTATCATGGCCAGGTCTCTGACATAAAACAGGTGTTTTTCCCAAAACCAAATGATATCTCCGAAAGATAGTTAATGGTTTATTCTTTTCCCTTTTCTCCCTTCCTCTTTTTTTTTTTTTTTTTCAGGGTGATGTCTTTTTTTTCAATTTCTTATCGCCTGTTTTGTTCATCTTCTTTGACCAATTTTTCTAATTTTCATTTTTTTGATGGGCAAATTGTTATCTTTTTATTCTGGTTTTCGCGTCATGGCATAAATTAATTCGATAGATCCGGTTCTTAAATTTTCTATCTTCTGCGAGAAAAAAAACTTTTCTTCGCAAATGAAAATGGTCTTTATATTTACTTTCAAAAAAAATAACATTGGGAAAAATATATGTCTTTCGTGATTTTTTTCTTCTCGACAGAAACAGATTCAAGGGAGTTTAATTTTTACAAGCTAAATCAGTGTCACAATACAAACGTTTTGCTGCCATATAAACTAGGTTTCTAGCCATTATATTATTGAAAAAAATATATTGTGGGTGATGACTTTTTTCAAACCTACATTTTTACTCCCGGATATATATCTTCAGAAACGTATTTTATCCTCAGGGTAAATCTAATAGGATAAATTATTTGGTTCTAAAAAAAAAACGTTAAAGCTAGGAACTATTTATATTTAAAATGGAACGCAAGAAATTGAAAATTTTTTACAAAACGAAAAGCGTGAAAAGAATCTGTTAGCATAAATTTTACGGTCACATTTAGCCAATTCAACTGTAAATAATGAAACCTTTTACGCTTATATCCATAAAGTTTATGTATATTAGATATAATTAACATAAAATAATTTATAGAAAAATATATATATGGAGGTTAACATTACGGCGGTGTTTATCAAAAATTTACCTGCCTTTTTTCATTGTTTCCAGTTCCTCTTTTTTAAATCTGATAACAATTATTTTGACTTATTTTTTACGGCTTAACAATCAACTGCAGAGAATTTTTTAAAAATGTTGCTGAATAATATTTTATAGTAAAATAAAAGAATTTTTTATCACATTTCATTTTGAGATAATAAAAAATTTTGTAACAACCCTTCCTATTATTATTATTATTATTATTAATTTTTTCAAAAAGTCATGAACTGGAACTCGACTCTCCGATTAAAAAATCCGAAACATTATCCATTTTACCACCGGCACATCCAAAATTTTTTAGCATCTGGCATTTCAAACGGTTATATCGAGGTATTTGATATATATCGAATTGCTTAACCTCGTTTATCGGTGATTCTATATAACGTGTCCGTTAATTAGCACAAAATTATTCCTGGTTGTTGACCATAAAAATTTCTTAACCTATTTTAGTTAAAACTGTCTCCATCGAGTCAGTCGACCCAGTTTTTTCTGAGCGACTGTTCTGTTAAACTCTCTTCCTATAGTGACGGACGGGAGGAACCCAGGATCCAAGTAACGAAGGGCAAGTCTCCTTTTTTTTTAAAAAACCGGACCCTGAACCCGTTTATACGGGTTCAAATGGGCATATTTTTCGCCGAGACCACGGGCTCTGAAACCCACGTTAAAAAAACCTTGTTCCACATGACACCCTCGTGGGGTGGTGACTATTATCGTCTCCATTTAAATATTATTTTCCCAGAAACTTGTTCAATTTGAGTTTAAATACTATTAATAAAACCTGTTCAACATAATCACCAGCATTAACCTCTATAGGACATTTATTGATATTTGAACACACATCATTCTACAATAAATTTATACATTGTATTAAAAAAACTAGCAGAAAATGTTTCAACTTTAATTTTAAAGAGTGATTGCCCACTTCAGATACAAAATAGAGGTGATAAAAACTTCCTAAAGAGAACACAGAATTCATCCTCTCGTCTAAATTTCCTTAAAGAACTCAACAATATAAAACAGACACGAGTTAACAGTGGTTTATCTCATTAACCACCGCATCGACCAACAAACTTAACTATTTCTTTCCAAAGTAAATAATAACGATATTGAACACACAAGTCAAAAATAAATCAATATATTCTACAAAAGCCAGATGCACGTCAATTATAAACAAGATGAATCTTCATTAGAAATATCAAAAAGAAATATACTACCCCAATGGACCCGAACAAAGGAATTAAATTAATTATAATTAGAAAAAAATTAAAAACAGCTAAATATATCCTCAAGAATAATAACAAACCAGGAAAATTATAAATTATTTATGCGAACGAACATTAATTAATTAGTTCAAATTCCCTTTAAAAAACTGTAGAAAATCTTCCTAATGTGGATTCAGGATGAAATCCGGTATCTATTCAATAAATAAAAACGCCAAAAATGACTATATTGAATAATGTATTAATGTAATAATATCAAACTTTATTAAAGCAGGTTATTTTGAGTTCCAGGAATACTGGTTAGTAAAAAATATATATACAGTCTTTGGTTTTTTTGAAAGATCTCTATGATTTCTTACTGAGTCTACGTTTCGCTCACTGTGACTCTTATGATAACGAAAAATATCACCCACTCTTCGGGTTACCTACAACCTTTAAACTGTCACTTTTGGAAACGATTATTTATCAAAGAAATCTTTTCATTTCAAACAAATAGTATAAGTATACACCATGATTCCATTTAAAATATGTAAAAAATGGACCCCTTCATCAGTTCCTTTATTAAACCGAACTCATAAATAATTATCATCTTCAATAATACTACATACATATCCAGAAATCTCACTTAGGTTACATTAAACCGACCACAGTTTTTTTAGAACCCATTTAAACACACAAAAATTTTCCAGACTCCATCCAAAACATATTAATAGAAAATACAAGTATAACAACCACATATAAATGTTTTTCAAAAAAAATGAAAACTAATGGAAGCCTTAACAATAAATGATGGCACCATGCATACCTGACGAGTTGAAAAGAAATATTCATAGATATATGATTTGTTTTTTACGGTTTATCAACCATTTAATAATTATTTAAGGCCGAAAAATATTTTGGGTTTTAAGAATAATTCTTTCTTTACATTCAAGCGATCTGGGAGAAAGAAAGAAAAACGAAGAAGAAAGAAAGAAAAATAATACGAAAACAGGTCATAGGCGAGCACACACACACGGCTAGAACTGAGAGATAACAGGTGTCGAAAATCCAGGTACCTCCAGGAACAAGCATCTGACCGATTTCCGCGTGTCCAAAAAAAATGGAAGTTTGTTATCAATTGGTTGTCAAGAAAGAAAGGAGGAAAAGAAGAAACGAAGTTTAGGGACAATGAAAATATTGATAAGTAACAAGTGGAAAGTGTGTCATTGGAATGATAGTAAAGGTCAAGGGGTGGGAAGTGTATCTAAGGATATGAAGACAAACCATTAATACGAAAACACAGACAGTCTTCAGAATTAGAAAAAAGCCACACAAGATGATGTCACTGGCAAAATTTTTTTTTTTTGAGAATAATTTTGCGATAATTTTTTGTTATCAAGACTTCGAGCGAAAGGAAAATGAAATATTTTTATTTTCGTTCAAAAACGCCAACGAGTCTGAGAAATTCCTTTTCTTAGATCATATCCAATTAGCGATAAACTGCTTGACAAATACCACGTGTTAAAAAAGCCGAAGGTGTCATCTCAGTCGCTCATGATAAGGGCGATTTAAATTAATATTTTTTTTTTTAAGCAAGGTGTTTCTTTCCCCAAAACAAAGCCACGGATTGTCCACGCCCGACTAAAGACGTCATTGGCTAAATAAGATCACATGACACACGAAGGAGGAGGAAAAATACCCGACCAGGACCTCATTGGCCGAGAGCGGTCACGTGACGCACGAGGAAAATCGGTCGACGGACCTATCAGAAGTGTAAGTGTGAGGAGCCGATACGAAGAAGAAGGGAAGTGGGTACACGCCCCTCAGAGGCACAGTAAGGGTGTGGGAGGAGAGGAGAGTTACCGAAAATGGAAAAGAATGAAAAATCCCCAACCAGAAATAAGAAGGGTGGATACGTATTTAGAATTATCGAAGAAAAACCCTGGCGCCGACAGACCCACCCCAGTTTTGACGGCGTCAATAAAATGGTTTGCAGCCGCGGACGGCAAGGGAGAGGAACCGCGGACGGCGGGCCGAATTTGTTCGCCCCCTTAGCGGGCAGGAGAGGCCAGTTCGTTTGGCCGAAGTGAAGAAGTTCGTTCGACCCAAGCCGAAGAGAAGAAGTTAGTTCGCGCACCGACGGCGGAGATGAATTGACCAAGAGAAGAATTCAGACTCTGGAGAGGAAGATGAGTCGACCAAGCCGGAGAGAAGAAGTTTGAGTTGAGCCGCGGACCCTGGCGAGAAGTTTTGAACCGTGGACGACAAGCAGAGATGAGCGCCCAGTGTTGAAACCGCGTCAAGATAGTTGACCAAGATTCACGCACACTTCTGGACTCTTCTTCAACCAAGAACAAGTAGTTTGAAGAGCGACTTAGAATCAGACCACAGAAATAAGTTTTTTTTTTCGACTTTCGTCCAAAGACACACCGAAACACAAATTTCTTAGAGAGCAGACAACTTGAAGCCTTAAAGTTGCCTAGTAAAAGCGTCGTGCCACAATCCACAGAACGGGTCGGGAAGTAGACATAGTCCTATGTACCGAGCAAATAGACATAAAAAGTTTGTTACCTTTTTTCTTTGATACGTTGGACCTTTGTGAGTTTTTATTTTATTTTTTTTTATACATAATTGTGTGTTATCACCCCCGTTGAACTCAACTTGCATTACGGCCCCAACCCCCTGTTTGATCTCGTCTGTCTAAGATCAATTCACAACGTGGGTAGGCAGACTGGAGATCAGTGCAGTTACCCTGGTAACCAGGCGTTGGAAGCAGGTTGGGAAACGACGAGGCTGGTATCAATCTAACCAAAGGGTTAGAACGTCACGTTTGGAGCAGCGAGGAGCGAACAGCTGACGCCGCGATTGAACCCCATCACCAACTGCATGTTACTGCCTCTCCATCCTAATGTCAGTTGAATATGCCATGGTCTAATAATTTCTATGGGCCGCAATGCAATTCCAAATAAAGTTATCACTTTTCATTCTGTTATAACTTAACTGGAGATGCACCGAAAACAATTTGTCTTGTATTTTGCAGTTATATATCAACCATTTTTAATTCTTTGTATAATTTCTAATTGACATCCAGTCTTTAACTAAGTTAAAATTTAGTACCTTTCTATTATTTTATAGTAGGAGTTTTTCACATACTTATCCCCAATCTCTAGAATAGGAGTAGAGGATCATCCCTTGTTTCCTGTTTAGTAAAGGATCCACAATACCTTTTCTTCTCTCAGGCCTTAATATTAATTCTGTCGTGAAGTTCTTGTGATATGTGTGGATGGTGGCAATGTCAATTCATACCGAGGGTACCGGTTTGGCAGTTTTTTTGGGTTGCTGCCCCCGATTGCTAGTTAGTAGCCCAACTTCTTGTGTAGCGTCTTGATAAGCTGCTCTGATCAAGAGTCGCATAATATCTGGTACTTCAGTACCATATTGCGCATGGAAGATTGTTGTCTGCAAGCACACCTGGAGTTGGCAACCCTGAGGCAACAATATGTTTCTGCCTGTGACAATTCTCTTCCTGCACATATTACAAGACACGGCCCATTGCTACTACTAACCTAGGCCTTATTTTACACAAATCACATATCAAGACAATAAAAAAGAACAAAGATATAACCATAAGCTAGCTCAACAAAAACCCTTAAATCCATTAAGCGTTCTTTCTACAACATTGGTATTATCCGAACCAGCTTCAGCGGTGTGGAATTATTCCTTTTCGAAAGAGTTTCTATCTCTTTGTGAAACTAATCTTAATTCTCTAATCCCCTACACTGATTTCTCGATTCCTGTCTACATTCCTCTTTTATAAAGGACTATAATATTAATATGTGTGTCCTGGGAGTTTATTTTCGTGAACATCACATGTTGCCAAGGGAACTCTCTCTTGAATCTCCAGATCATTCTTACATGTGACTCAGACTCTCTCTATTTTACTCAGAAAGTTATCTGTTATTTTTGCTCTACCTTCCCCCCATCTTCGCAAGACTGTTGCCTGCGAGATATTTCAGACATAGACAAGGGCATTTTCTTACACCCGATTGCAAATATGTTTGTATTCAGGGAGTTTAACACTCTGACACAGTGCATCCAAATCCTAAACTTTTCAATTACTCAATATCCCACTG
>CAHIKZ030001666.1:1160000-1185000 GCA_903632075.3 Acanthosepion pharaonis | reverse complement strand
TAAGTATTGCATTTTATTTTAATTTTACACAAATTTCGAAGAAAAAACAGCAGTGTGTAGAAAAGTATTCGGAAAATCTAAACCTCATGGAAGAAGCAGAGCGCGTTTCATTTTTCTTTAGAAAAATCTTAATAAAATTGAACTGAAAAATGTTAAATATAAGCTGGAAATTAAAGGTAACGAGAGCAAGATACCTAAATTCTTTAGACTCAGTACTATTTTTATAATTTTATAGGACAAAAACATTGGTGAAACGCAAACTATACCTTCATACATAACGACGTGGACGTTCAATAAAACGAATCATACATATATATATATATATATATATATATATATATATATATATATATATATATATATATATATATATATGAGTTAGAGAGAGAGTAATTGGGTAATGACAAAACACTGCGCCACGTAAAATAGCAGGGTTAAAATATTGAGTAAATCTAATACATTTGCTCATCAATTCTTGATGCCTCACTCAGATGTATATGGAACTGAGAGAAGGATAATTATATTGTTACATATATATATATATATATATATATATATATATATATATATATATATATATTCTCAGGGTATTTATATATATATATATATATATATATATATATATATATATATATATATAAATATTGTATATTGTATATATGTGTGAGAGAGAGTTTGTATACATAAATATAATATATGTATGTGTGTGCGTGTGTGATAGAGAGATTTTGTGTGAAAAAGAAATATACATTCTAGGTTCGAATATAAAGAAGTTAAAATATTTGATCTTTGTTCATTGGTAAAATTTCACAATGGCAAGAATTCTTTTCTCTTAAACATTGTATGCCTAACAATAAAGAAAATATAACTCTTAGATGTCTCTACTTATTCCATTGTAATTTTAAAATCAATTATATATTGCTATGGAAAATTTATGGAATATATTTTTTATTCATCCATATATTATTTGTTTAAACGTCTATTCATTCTTATGAAATTATATTCCGTTTCGACCTAAAATATTATTTGTTTCAATTACGGAGAATATATTGGAATAATTGAACGAGAAAACAAACACCAAAAAATAATTTGCATAGAAATATTACTCCTAAAACATACATGCACACTAAAATTATATATACATAACACCGAACTAATATAAAATGGAAAATACAAACAATCAAAAATCTGTAACATTTGCTTATATGAGGAACTATAATTACTCAAATTTTCAGATTAATATAAACTCTGAAAGAAAATGTAAGGAGAAATTTATTAATGCAGCTACAAATTTTCCAACTATCCTGCTGACAACAATATGATGACAATTAAAATAAAAACAATATAATAAAACAAATATAATCAGTCATATTATATAAATTACTAATAATTCTAAATTGAAAAAGGAATAGATAAGAATAAATATAAGAGAAAAATGTAGTAAATTACAAAGTAGAAGAATATGTATAAAAAAATTAAATTATTATAAAGCGAATAAGCAATTAACATAAAAAAAATAAGACCAAATACAATATTCTATCTAAAGTTTATCCTTAAAGTTTAAAAACTTTCACATGGCACTTAGGACAACCTATGTATCACGCCGAAATAGGTGTGCCACTTCTCATCAATCCATGATGCGAAATTCAGAAAATCCACACACACACAAACACACATACATATATTCATAGATCTTTCATTAAATAATATAGACAAGTTTTGTCTATTTATTTTATGAAAATTCTTTTTATAACGTCTGATAAGCTTAATAACATTATCATTAAACGAAGTAAGAAAATCACAATCAATATTTTCTATATTATTTAATGAAACATGTACGAATGAAAAATTGCTGCCTAGATACACACAGTTTATATATATATATATATATATATATATATATATATATATGTGTGTGTGTGTGTGTGTGTGTGTGTGTGTGTGTGTGTGTGCGTGTGTGTGCCTGTGTGTCTGCGTGTGTCTGTGTGTGCATATTTATCAGGATGAAAACCTTAAAAATGCACTTTGGTTGTAATTTTTCTCGTGAATAATTTTTTTTCTCCTCAGACCGAATTTTTTTTGTAAATGGAGACAATTTACCCGGATTGATATACTAGATTGACAGGTCGAAAGGAAAGCAATGGAGAAGAGAAAAACTAAGGAGAGGAAGAAGAACTGTGACAGACTGTAATGTTCTTTTTAAAATGTGAAATAGGGAGAGTGTAAAGAAATAAAAGAGATGAAGCAGGAGATGAAGCCTTAAATATACTGAACCGGCCGCCATTTTTTCCTTAATGTGTGGAAATTTGTACATCGTGTTATACAGCAAATTGACCGACATGGCATATTATCTTAGGCAGGACAAATTAATACAATTACAAATTACTTAGCCTAATATAGGTGCCCTTAAAAAATAATAAACATAATAAGGATAACTACATAAAAAAAGAAATGGAGGGATATTAAATGCAGATAAAGAATTAAAAAAAAACTGAGTACAATGATGTATGGATAATAATACAAAAGTTGTTAATTTAAGATATATTGCATGCATCGGCAAGATAAATATACAACTACATATAAAAACAACAACGAGTAATACGCAATATAAATATACACAAAAACACATACAAACTTATATATATATATATATATATATATATATATATATATATATGTGTGTGTGTGTGTGTGTGTGTGTGTGTGTGTGTGTGTGTGTGTTTTCATCACCCGTATAAACGAATCAACATTTCACCTGTGCATCGCCAAGAAAAAGAAAACAAACTCAATATTTAGATGATTTTTAATCTGTTCTTATGTTTACACTTGAAAATGAATTTCGTTTCGTTGATTTGACAAATTGTTAATATGCATGTATTTGATTATTCCAATTTTCTCTTACATACATAGATTGCATCTGTCCCAGAAGTTGTAGGTTTTAGACCCAGAGATGATGTCCACTTTAATTTGTGGGGTGAAGTCTCTATCTTTAATATTCCAATAATTCCCAGCACTTTTGGGTTTCAAGGAGGCATTAGAGTTGCTGATTCCAATTTCCAGTGGATATATATATGTAAGCCTATTTTGTTATGGATGTTTTCTTTTGAAAATTAAATAAATCAAAAACACATATCCGTACATATATTACACACACACATTTATACACAGACAAACACATACATACATATATATATATATATATATATATATATATATATATATATATATATATATATATATATATATATAATCACTTAATCATTATATCGCATCATTATATATATATATATATTAGCTAAGTAATTATCGTTTTTCAGTTTTTCACTAGATTTTTCCAAACATTTTTTTCATTTATTATGCGAACAACTGACATGAAAATAGACACTCAAAAACATACGATAATTATTATAATAAAGCATTGAATCTATGCAACCAAAATCTCTTCTGCTCTGTAATATTATCTGCTCCCTAAGCACGTCCTCTTCAGTTATCATATGTCACGTTGTCGGACATCCTAAGCGACGCGGAATGTAACCCAGTGACTGTATAGAGATGACTTTTATCTCTTGCATCCACAAATGGTTCACATATCGATTTACCATATCTTGCAGGCAATGTTTCGTTTGCGAAAATATCCTACAGGTTTTTCAGATCAAATGTGGAACTGCTCCATCACTGCAGCCATTTGCGTTTAACAGATCAACCAAATAAAATATAGAGTTACAATCTATATATTGCAGAGGGACAGGTATTTGTGACAAGAAAATTCATATTTCTATTATTATATAGACCTATATCGAGAAAAATATGCAGCTTTCAAGACAATCAAATCCTAGACCAATTTCACGTCCAGAAATATTCTCTTTTCTAACCATGAATTTTATAACGAGTTCATTCCTCACTGAATAATGGGCATTCATGGAGATTCGATAAGCGAATCAAAGCCTATTAAAATATTACTACTGAGAAACGACAAATAAAGTTTCCTGTGAACTTCAAATCTCTTCTTAGTAAATCGTCGACTATTATTCATAATCATTTGGTGTTGTGTTGGAAATGCATGTGCGAGAATTTTTATTTTACAGGCTCTTATAATTCAGTTTATTGGCATTTAATCACGATACATAGAAGGAGTTAGATCACAAGGAAGTCACTCATTTTTTAAATGTTATGCCGTTCTCAAATAATACAATTGGCTTCGTTCTCCCAAGGGATTTGGTACAGCCAGCTATACAGATTCTATTAAATAAGGTAAGTATATTTTCGCATATCAAAGCATCATCTATAACAGAAACCGTATGTTCACTGCACTGAAATAAGTTAAAGAAATTCCACGATCCTTTTTCTGTCCTATTAATGTTGACAGTTGTTTCGCTAAATTAATCAAAACACTTAAATTCTCTCAAAGATGAGTCAGTGAATATATGCACAGAATTCTGTAAAGGGAAGTTAAATTTTCTCGTGTAATATTCAAAAAATGTTTATATCTATATCTATATTATTACGTCACGACATTTTGGCACAAGAGTCTGTGCTGTTTTGGCTAACTACAAAATCGTGCCGAAGAACAAAATGAAGATTATTCTATAGGACAGAAAACTTTTGTGGAATGGCATGCATGAATGATGAAAAGGTTTTCGCCTAGATAAGATTAAGGCTTGCATCGTGATGAATTTATTTTAGGATAAGTATGTCATAAAAAATACACATAAAGGTGATGGGCAGCTGTCTGAAGAGCTAGTATGAATCCATGGCGGAATCGATGTTGTGTGATTCGGAAAAAAAGGTAAAAAAATATTCAGCTTCAATAGAAAGGAGGTTGTGAAGAGCATAATCCTCCTCCCCAGATGTGCCATGAAACATATTGGAAGATTTCATTGAGTCAAGTGAATATAGGTATTTGCAAGTTGAATGTACATCAGTAATAACTTAAATATATCCTCAGATATATGACATTAAAAATAGATTAAAACAAAAAAAAATGTATTTTTTTTGTTTTAACAAATAAAACCCAATAACTAATTTCCCAAACATAATTATGTCATGTTATTATGATGATTGAAATTGTTACTAAATGTATGGATTATCGATCATCGGAAATTTATCCTCCCATGTATATCAGGAACATTTAAATTAAATTTAAAGATATAAGGGAAATCATTAATAAAGGGAATCTGACAGTTTATCGCGACAAATACATTCCTCGTGCCAATATTTTGTGCAAATATAGAAATTCATTATTTTATGTATAATCATTCCGTTTGTGAGTAAAACCAAAACCTCTGAAGATGATGGGGGATAATAATTTGCTTAATTCTTATAACCTGGACTGATGACAAATATAGCTCAAAACGCTATGTGCTACGTAAATGCAATCCTTGGATACTCACGTTTGGACAAGTCTACCTGTTAAGCAGAGCGTGCCTACAGTTTAGCATCCTACTCAACTTAATGTTTTTCTACTGTAAGAGAACAATTGTTAGAGACGTAAGCTGAGCGTTGATCCCTAGCCGTGAAATATTTAGTTGTCAGGTCAGCTTCTCTCTCGTTGTTAATGTAAGTTTAATTATCTCTCGATATAATTACCATTGTAAAGAAAGTTTTTATTTGATTGTCTTGCTAAACATACGTCCAACTATACACCGTTCTCATTCCGTACATTTCATGGCCCAGTTGAGAGACTAGATATGTCCATAGACTTCATGCAGATGGCCCAAAGACCTCTGCAGAGTAGCCTCAAGATCACTAAACACAAAAGATATCTTGTGGACACAAAAGAATCAACGAAAATCTTGACATGTATAGATAAGATATATATATATTTTGTTTTAGTTCTTGTGTTTTTCTCCTTCTTCTGTCACGTGGTATTAATGTTTCTTAATTTTTAATGGTTTTATCAATAAATACTCTTCCGGCATTTCCTTTTTTAGCCAGTTTACCCTGAAGATCCATTTAGGTGAAACCTAGGTAGGTTTGCCTGTCTCGTTAGGATTTATTCTAGTTTATCGGTCTACTTAGCGTATTGAGCACTCTACGTTTTAGTCTTTCTACTCATGTAGTTTCCTTTTTTGTGAACATAGAAGTCAACACTTAGAGGCGACAGTCTGTTTCATGCTAGATGCAATCGTCAGGCCAATATAGCATGAAACGGACTGTCGCTTCTAAATCTTGACTTCTGTGTTCACTTTGATATTTATTTTATATTTACACACGCTCTATCTCTGATATTGAACACTTTATCCCATAAATATAGTACATCTTAAGACTATAATTCTTCATATATATATATATATATATATATATATATATATATATATATATATATATATATATATATATATATATATATATATATATAATAATTATCAATAGATGTAAATATGTATAGAAGGAAAAGGTAAAAATATTAAATGAAAATTAATTGGAGGCCAGTACAAAAATCCTTCAGTTTACATACCGAAGGTGTCAAGAACAAAATATATGACCTCCAATATTTCTAAGTGGCAACATTAGTGGGACTTACGTTCGGAGAATGAGTCCACACTTAAATTAGCAGGACAATTCTGCTTATTTATCAGCTGATTTGCAATGGAAGAACCGTATGTGTTCGTCAGAATATCTGACGGAGAATACTTAAGATTTCGGATTTTTTTGGTAGATGTTTTTTTTTTTCTGACATCCATTCTTTGAGTCGTTCTCTCTATGTAGTGTGAACCACAACTACATTTAAATAAATAATATTTATACGGGTTTCAAATTTACACAAGAAAAGTCATTTAATTCTTCCCTTCATTTTCTTGATGTTTTGATCAGCAAAACTTGGGTTAATCCCACATAATTTTTAATTATTTTATGAGGTTGCACTTTATTGGCACCCACTGAATACTCAATCTTGGCTTGAAAATTTTTACGGAAAATAAACTGCAAGTAATTGGTATGAACACCACCCAGACCCTTTTAAGTAGGTAGGTCTTGTAACAATATTACAGATCTTTAGAGTGCGTGAAGGAAGAACACTGGAGACTAATCGTCCAGATATCATCATTGGAAAACGCAATAACAAAATGTGCCTTCTTATTGATATGGAAGTCCCCACAGATTGCTATGTATCTTTGAAGTTTTTCAAAAAAAACTATCAATATACAAGGACCTTGAAATCTAAATCTAAAAATGTGACACTTGACGACATCATCAATTCCAATTGTAGTTGGTGACCTAAGATTCAGTGGAAAATATTCAAGTAGTCTCAGTAAAGAGATCCATTGTAGTCCATTCCTTAAGGAAATACAAAAATAAAAGTTCTCTCAAGTACAGCGCATAACTTACTGAGGGCTTTCTATATGTAAATATGTGTGATTTTTTTTTTCAAAACTGCGATTTTTCATCTCTGGTCGATACCAGGGAATAAATGAGAAGACACAAAAAATAAAAAAAAATAAAAAAAATAACTGCAATATCATCACCGCTGAAAAATTTAAAATTCTAATATAAATTTAATTCTATTTTAATGGGACATTCTGACAGTGAGCGATCATCTGGTTTGTTTAACTTCGAACTCATCATAGTAAAAATGAAGACCCTTTTTTTTCTGGCTACTGGAATTAGAACAAATAAACCAATTCCAGAAGATTTTATTAACAAGGGAAGAAGCTTAAAAAATAGTCAGTTAAATAAATGCATTTCACTGTAATATTTTATCAGTTACAATTAGAAAATGATGAACAGAAACCAAACATAATCGGTAGAATATCAAATATCACCGGAATGTTTAAGCAATTGAAATATTTTTGAGTAATTAAAAATAAATAGCATTTTATTTTTGCTGATTTACCACATATAAAACAGCATTACTCTAAATATTTTATCAAATATAAAACTATATAATAAATGCGAATATCTGTGTGTCAATGTTTCACAATTTTTCAACTTTACTCCCAGTGGCCGTTTCCCAAAAAAATCACATCATTTTGGAATCAGGCTGATTCCGTGAGCAAATTCAAATCATTCCGAGCCGGATCCTGAAATTTTGAATAACCCAAATTTCATAACTGCGATTGTTTTCGATGATTTCTACCTGAATTTTGCGACGAATTTTTGTTCGATAATAATTTTTATAAGTTAGGAATAAATTTGAGAAAAATCGAAGTTAATTGCGAAATGCAGCGAAAATGACCAATTTGATAAAAAAAAAATCGTTTGTATGTAAAGCAAGGACCTACGTACATCAAATTGAGCATAATAATCTTCCCATACGAAACAAGATGATGATTCGGTTATAAATATCCAGAAAGAATTGTTTCTGGATATTTATAACAGAATCCTCATTTTGGGATAACGCAATTTTTCAGTAAATGTGCTTGGTAATTTCTAGTTAGCATCAATTTTCCTGTGCGACAAGAATACAATTTCTTTCAGCTCTTAACCCTGCATTACGTAGCCACTGATGAGTATGGGGTTTGTCGACATCAAATTTTCTTTAAATTAGTTGGCGGCAGAAGAATTATCTTCGAACTTTTAAATGTTAAGCATACATTTTAATGCAATACTTAAATGCATCGATCAATTTTGAGTTCTTCTGTAGTTTATTACTTATGGCATCAACTAACTACCTATTGTGAAGAAAACTCAACGACAGCATAATAGTAATTGAGAAACTTTTCCGTTTTTGCGTCCATTCGCTTAATGTTAGCTACTTTCCAGTTTAGGATTTTGAAACTGTATTGCACCCCAGGGAGAGACAAGGTGTTTATGTGATATTCTGTTTTTGGAATTCATTACGGTAGTTGATAATGTCCAAAATGTTAACCGAAGAAGTTTCAGTTAGTTATGCAGATATCATAAGAATGTTCCAAAGATCATCCACACAAAGCTCCCGCCAGCTGTGTTGGTTCTGGAATTCGTTAGTAATGACACAGATATCATACATCCACACTTTTTCCACAGGGCTTAAGCATCAATTCTGCTGACTATAAATGTTTGTGGGGAACGATTGTGAAGACATGGATAAGAAGTGTGACCAAAGGAAGAATCTGCACCGTGTCATTAACCCTAGAAAAGCAATGAATGGATGAGTTATAATATCCACAATCATGTTACACCAAACGTCTTTTCTCGTTGTTCTACAGATCTGAATTTATTGAACTATTACATATCGGGTGTAGTCAGAAGGGAAGCCAATTAACGCTTACCATAAAAAAATAAAATAAAATATCTAAACTTCACCATAACTAGCAGAATGTCCAAAATACATAAATTTCAAGGCATGTAAACATTTAGGATATCGTCTTTGAGCAGTCATCGAAGGTAACAGCGTATTCATTAAGTTGATCCATCAGGGAACATCTGATTATTCATGCCGAATTTACCCTATTATTATGATACATGAGTCTTTTACTAAATTCATTAAAATTTCTGCGAAGAACTGACCAAGATTTTCAAACGGTCACCTCTATTTATCGCAAAAAATATGTGTTAAAATAATCATTTGGACTGGCAATCTTATAACTTAATCATCTTTCCTTTAAAATTGTTGATATATAAGTTTTAGTTCTGATTTTAAACTGATTCCAGAATATTTATCATTTATTCCTGTTCACTAATTACTGATTTATTTATATCTCGGATCATAGATTTCTCATATGAATAGGGTATATTATTGTGAGATAGGATCATTTTAATATATTAGCAAAACCGCATACGTTGATCTAGACCATATTTGCTCCAAATTGCTTGGTGCAGAAAACTGACCTTCCAAGTATGTTTTATATGCCTCTTCAGATTGTACTGCCACACCGGATTTATGAGTCTTTACTATAGTCTACACATTAGGAAGCAGCACTAGGAAAGAACTTTAAAATAGTGTATATCGAATGAATAGTAAATTAAATATTCTGATTAATTTCGCTTTTAAGTTGTTTTTCGTGACATCGAAAAACTGCTGTTGCAATATCAAATCTTTTATTTTAAAGTGAAGATTAAGATGAATGTCTAATTTCAGGATTTTAAATAAAATAGATGCTCATAAAATATTTACAATATACGAAAGCGCTTATCAGTATTACTGAGTGGAGAACCTACACTGAAGTTTTTACAAATGAATCTAAATTTCCCAGCGTATCACGCAATTATATCCATTTAGCTGACTAAGCTGAAATGGTGTTTTACTTTCAGAGCGTCATAACACTTCAATGATTAATGAAGTTTTCGAAAAACAAGAATTCGCAAATGCATATTGAAATCAACTGAAAATTAACTTATACTAGCGTATATTGCCAGATACTCCTGACCATTAAAATACTGTCCTCACCTCAATGAATATTGACAAGAGATATAAGAAGTACATGTCAATAGGCATAAGAAATTAATCTGGGCTTCGCTGTATGGCACAAGTCTATGGCTGTTGAAATGTCAAGGATAACACTTATGAAGTCTATGAAATTCCATCAACACAGTGATGATTGCCAAATGTCAACAGCCTTGGCAATGTAATCTAAAATTCGCCGTAAAACATAATGTTATCTGTAAAACTCACACTAAGATGTTTTTTATATAGTTATCAGTTTCAGTGCTTGCTGGATGTGATGCATACTATTGTTAGTTTTGGAATTGTGATTACAATGTTATTATTATGTTAATGTTATTGGTATTTACAATGTTATTTCGTTTCACATGTAAAGTGATATTGAAATAGCTAATATATCATATTGTCCACAGATATTTTTCCTAGCGTATAGAGACTTATTAAGAACTAGCAGCATGACCCGGCGTTGCCCGTGCTTGATTTCAAAATCTTACGACCATATAGCAAACACTTGACTTATTGTATTTTTGTCCTTCCTTGCCTTTAAAGGAGAGCCCTTTTCCGTGCAGATGTTGCTACATGCCTTACTTCTTGCCTATCTCACACAGCGATTTTTTTCTAAGAACTATACTAAACATTAAATCTGTTACGAAAAAAGTACTAAACAAAATGAAAACAAAACGATCAGCTTTAAAAAAGGACTCGTAACTGGAAAAACCGAATGAAAAAAGAATGTTAACAACAAATACTTTTTCACACGTAAACCAGTTCTGCGGAATGAGAATCAACGTTGAGCTTAAGCAAGCAAATGAGCCAATTGGAGTAAAATATCATGCAGATTCAAATTTTTCCCACTTGTGAAAAATGCAGCTATCGATATTTTTTGTATGCTAGCATGCTCATTAACATTCGTTTCAATCAGCTTTTGGCTCTCACGCTGGACAATAGAATCTTCCTGCCTATTCGTGGCAGCCAGTTATTGGCTCTCAATCTGGCCAGTAGAAATGGCCGCAAACTACAGGAAAACTGCCGTAGAAGTATGAAAAAATCGATTATTTCCTCTATCGATGGGAGTTGGGAAATGCAAAGTCGGTCTTGGCCTTTCTGCCAACTTGGAGCATGTGCATGTAAATTTTGGTGCAAATCCGCCGAAAATTGCGGCCTTGCATTCGTTACGCACACACACACACACACACACACACACACACACACACACACACACACACACACACACACACACAAACATCTTGCGTTTTATAGATAGCGATTAATTTTACACATTCTACTCAATTATTAATGTGGGAAATATTAAAGACATCATATATATTCTCATGAATAAAATCGAAAAATACACATAAAAATTTAGAAAGTAAATTCATAATTTTTTTTTATCAATTTTAAACATATTACCAGGAATACATCACTACGAGAATTGGTAATTAGAACAAATTAAAGAAATTATTTTACTGCGAAAAAAATGAAGAAACTAAATATATGTGCACGTTTTTTCATAAAATATGTTGTTTATATCTAAAGGATATAGAAACGTTCAGGGGGAGAAGTTGTCGATGTTTTTCAATATAACTTGTGGTATCTTGAACATTTATGTTTAGCTATTAGATGCAATCCGATCACAAAAGATTACAGCATATATGAGAAGTTATTAACAATGAATTTGGCAGAATGTCACAAAGCTGTATTATCTTATATGTATCGAAATCCCAAATGTTCCACTGAACTAAAAAGCGAGTTCGTAATAATTTTTGCCGACATTAATATTTTGCCGACAGTAAATAAGAACAGTGATTTTATCAAATATATTTTCATAAATTTAATTTTCAGTGCACTAATATTGTCATAATACGTATCGATTCATCTCTCTTAACTGGACAATATTTTGATTTATAAAGATTAGATAAGCGAGGAAACTATTATCATACAAACCACAAGTAGAGCCATTAAACGTAGGAGATATATGTTTAGGCGTTGTCGCGATGTGTCTATGTTCCGGACGCAAAACTAAATAAGTTTATCCTTATTGAAATCAGTTGTCCAATTAGAACTTTTTAGATTTCGCAAAAGATTAAAAGCTCTAAATAATGAAATCCAAGAGGATACGATCAGTTATCGAAATGAGAAATAACGATTTTCAGATGCAAACATATGACATTGCGAATATTTGTACAATTGAAAATTAACACAGAATAGTGTTCTCATAGCATCATAGGTAATTTGAAATTTTAGGTGTGTTTTTATATACAGTTTTCTTTCAGGATGTGGGCGATCCTGTTTCTAGCAAACATCCTATTCTCTAAATAAAGATTGGAAACTTTGTTATTGTTCTTCCATATATTAAAACTATGTCATTGAATAGATTAATCGATGGTTTCTCCTAAATTATAATACGTTCAGAGTTGTATTATATAAGTGTTTATTCCTTATTATATAACCCAGCCACTTGAGAGTAACATTCAACATATTTTAGAATGACCATTTTGCATATCTAATACAATGTAAAACAACATTCAACAGGCATGCTTGAAATGAAATATACAAAATAGTGAACATTATCATTATAGAATTTATCATCATTTCAAATATATCCAGAATTCCGAAATTGAAGAGAGAATTATATAGGGAACCAGTTATATATTCACTTTGATAAAAAGTAATACAGATGTTTTATATGACATGGATTTAAGGAGGAATTAGTGATGGCGTATTTAAAACAGCAGTCAAACTTCCTAATGTCTTGTGACCCATATACAGAATGGAAAAGCGTTCAAAAATAATAAATGAAAAACACATGAAGAAATGTCATGTGAACTTAAAAAAAAAATTAGCTGGAGATAAACAAAATATCTGAAAACATTTTTTCCAATCTGTCGCTTCAACTAAATCCCCAATTTTGTATATATATATATATATATATATATATATATATATATATTATATTATATAATATATACATACACATACAGAGAGACACACACACACACACATATATATATATATATATATATTAAAGTGAAATGAAATCATAAACTTTTCGGGATATCATATGGGTTAATTAGATATGTCATATATATATATATATATATATATATATATATATATATAATATTATATTATATAATATATATACATACACACACATATATATATATATCTATCTATATATCTATATATATATATATATATATATATATATATATATATATATATATAAAGAAAAGAAATGAGAAGTCATAAACGTTTCTGGATATCATATGGGTTAATTAGATATGTCATATATATATATATATATATATATATATATATATATATATATATGTATGTATGTATGTAATACTTCATTTTCCTTATTTTTTTGTTACACGTGTTTCGTGTGTGGGAACTGCATCATGTGAAGAATTTCTACATATTATTTAAAGGAATTATTTTTTCTTATATCTAACCATTGTCTTTTATGTGTGCTAGTACTCCAAGTAAATCTTGAAATGTAGAAACATATTCCTTTGATTAAGGGGTAATAAAACAACTATGATTGGTCAGAGAAAGGGGAAGGAATTAGATCGTTGTTCATATCTTTGTATTTCCTCTGTATTATTGTAGACCTTTCTCCATTTTTCTGTATTGTCTGTGTGTGTTTTGATACCATATATATATATATATATATATATATATATATATATATATTCTCCCATAAATATATTGTTTTATTAAAATATTGTTTAATAAAAATATATATATGCAAAAACATATGTGTGTTGTGTGTGTTTGTGTGTGCTTTTGTGAATGGATATATGAGTGCGCGAGTGGTCCGTCTTCTTTGTTTGATTTTGCCAGAATTTGTGTATATATTCGTTCTCCATAAATATATAAAATACTAGCAGTAGAGCCCGGCGTTGCCCGGGGATGTAACAGTAATAGATAGATCAAGTATCGACCATCATAAAGATTGAAAAATAAAATTGACAAAGATTATTGTTTAAGGTTGACGGACACGCATGTCTTAATTAGTTTTTTTTTGTTTTTTTTTTTACGAATTGGTCAAACCCAAACTCAAACAAAACATTGTTTTCAATCGTTATGGATCTATCGATTGAATAGAATTTTATTATAAACAATTGTCTTGTAAATGGAATTTTAAAAAACATTCTGTATGTAAAAATAAAGAAAAAAAATGCAAGACAATAAGAAACACTACCTGCCAAAAAAAAGAGAAGTTTTGTTGAAATCGGTTGAAAAAATGTAGGAAATCCGATCCCATATATAAACGAACACACACACAAAAACAAACTGGGTTTTTATAATAAGTATAACTCGATATGAGTTGTCCCCTTTCATTCTCGTGATGCCTCTTAATCGTGATTTCAAATTGATTTCGTGCAAAAAAACAATTGTTTTTCCCATTTTTGGCGCTGTCAGAACCACCACAAGGTAATTTTACATAGTCCTGTGAAGTTTTGTTGGAATCGGTTGAAAAATGTAGGAAATCTGATCCAATATATAAACGTACAGAACACACACACAATCTGCGTTTTATAAGTAAGATAATATATATTTTTATAAATAATTCTATATAATACATATATCGCATATGAATTGTTCCCGTGTGTGCGCGCGTATATGTTTGTTTGCGTCATTCTACTAGTGTGTTTTGCCAGAATGCATCTATGGTGTGTGTTTATGGGTGCAGTATTATTTGTTTAGCAGGTTTAAATTTGGCTACTATATTTTTTTTATTCACCAGACTTAGCGTCATTTGAAATCTTCCTCTTTTTAAATTTAACTTTGCTAAATGTTGGTCGACTTTGTTTTGTTTTTTTCTTTTTCTTTTTTTGAAACAATGATGAGTGCATATTAGCTGTGAAGGAAACTTTATTTGGGTAATACCTTTTTAGAATTAATGGGATTTTAATGCTTAAATATCATTCGTAAAGTGCATTTTATCAGGGTGGACTATATTAAAAATAGAAGAAAACCGTTTTGTTGTTTTGAAATCCTTCTGGATCCTTCTGAGAACCTTTTCAATGACGATGATTTTTTAATTGGTTCATTTTTTATTGTTGTTTGATACCTGCCCGGTGTAGTCCAGACTCACTTTTTATGTTTGCAAACAATTATTCATTAATTTTAACAAATATTTTTTTTCCCTTTGATATTGATCAAAACGGTTTAGATTTGAATTTCTATAAATAATTTTTTTTTTTTATGTTTCACATGTTTTAGAACATCTTCCGAGTTGCCGAAGGATGCAACGGTTTCGTAATTGCTCTAATAATATTTTCTAACGAATTTTCTGTAATAAAATTTTGCCAGGCTGAAAAACAAAGATTCCACCCTATAATATGGATCCTGCTGAGAGCCACATGGCTCACTTTTAGTTCTCAGTTTTATAAAGAAATGATGGCTCTTAAATATAACGATAAATTGCATATCTGTATGGATTTTTGGAATATCTAATGCTTAAATGCTATTATTTTTTTTTCTGATGAAATATCTTGAAAAAGAAATAAATAGTTTAAAATTATGTTCACCCAAAAATTTCATCTTCACACTGCAAATTATCGAGTAGAACTGGTTAATTATCGACCGGATACCGATTTTCAGATCATGTCCTATCTATTAAATATTTTATCGATAAATTTATAGATAGATATGTCACCCTAATCTTAAACTTAGTCTGGTACAAGAGAAGAAATTTGAATAGATAGGGAAATATATGGGGAAAATATAAAAATAGATAGATAGAAAATAGATAGATAATGAATTTGTTCCTAAACATAGTCTGGTGGCATCCACGATTTAAAATATACAGATAGATAGATAGATAGATAGATAGATATATATAGATATATATATATATATATATATATATATATATATATATATATATATATATAATTCCTAAATTGAAGAAATACATTCTCTAGTTATCGATTTATAGATAGATAGATAGATGATAGATAGATAATGTTCAAACTTATTTATATATATATATATAAATATTATATATATATATATATATATATAGATAGATAGATTGATTGTATTTGTTACTAAATATTAAAATGTACAAGACTATTTTTAAGACTCGAGGAAAAAATTTTTAGATATTTAATAGATAGATGATAGATATTTGTTCCTTGAACATAGTCTCTGACAAATTCATATCATTTTTACCTTATTTCTCTTATTGATAGATAGATAGATAGATAGATAGATAGATACCATAGATTTCGTTTATCGAACTGTTAAATGTATTTTTTTTTATTTTACTTGCTTTTCTTTATCAAGCTTTTGTTTTAGAGAATCCTTCTTAGATAGAAGAATAAAATGAAAGATTATCTTAATATATATTGATAGATATGTTTTTGTTAATAAATAAGGTCTGGTATATATAAATTTAAAGCAGAAGATGAGAATTGAGTGGTTTTCATTATATACAATCTGTGATTTCCTAAGACGATAAATGACATCCTCTTATTATATCCCCAAGATACAAACCTATTAAATATAATAATTGAAACTCAATAAAGGATGAAGCTAACATTGAATTCACACACGAATTTGAAATAAACAACTGTCTGCCTTTGTCTCCATCTTATTTTATACGCAACAATGAGATATTAGATTTTAAAATTTTATCGGTAAACCACAAATGAAAAAAACTATTCAATCAACTTCTATTACCACCACAACCAAAGAATAAAATATGGAATAATATTCTATCATAAGCCTTAGGATATATAACCCGGAATGCCAAAATGAATAAGAGAAATATATTGAAAAACTTTCAAACTTCATTAAAACAACCGAAATTATTTTATCATCAACGTTAAAGTAAAAACAAATATAAAACACAAAGCCAAAAAATTCAGACACCATCAATACATCTAAATAACAAAAATTATCATAAAAAATAATCCTGCCCTCCGAAAAAAAAAAAAACTAAACTCGCAAAATAGTCATCCCTGATACTAGGATCGTTAACACCACCTCCAAAACAATCGGAATATCATTGAAAGAAAAATCGACCCAACGCCAATTCAAATAAATAGTTTAAAATACAAAAATGTTTTGTGGGGGAGACAAAATGCAGAGCTAAAAATTGCCGCATCAACGAACACTAAACCAGATGATTTTGGACAAACTACCTAAAAAACTGTCGTTTTGCATCGAAACAATGGTGGACATAATTTTGAAAACTAAATCTAGAAAACTAATTAAAAAAAAAAAGAATATAATTTTTTAAGGAGAAAACATACACCAACTTATTAAACATTATTACCAACTATAAACACATAACTGTTGAACATTATAAGCATTGAATCTTTCTTTGAGTCCATTCTTAAAAAATCTAACATTATCTAAAATACAAAGAAACAAGGAAAGGGTAAAGAATATTTATAAATTAGAACCATGGTATACCCCTGGGAAGAGTTTTTTAATTCAGTTGGTAATAACACAGTTGGTGATACAAGATGGTTAATTGTTTCTGGATATTTATCACAGAATCTGTATTTGGCGTCAACACAATTTTATGGTATTTAACCCTGGACTATGTAACCACTGATGAGTACAACAATTGTCCATTATCAAACCATCTTTGTGATTGGCAAAGTATCGACTCAAAAGACGCTTTTTCTTGTCATCGTTTTTTTTCTATTTGATCCAATTTATTTGTTTCTGATTTAGTTCTTACCACCTTTTCCGCTGCAATAGGTTTATTATGGTTTATTTGCACTTCTTCAGTCATATTTGAATTTGTTGGCTTTCTATATTTTTGAATAAAGTTTATTTCTTTCATGTTCTTTCCACAGATCATCGTCCAGTCTTCTGTAATTTTTCTATAACTTTGAAGACCGACTGTTGTGATTTTCTAAGATAGTTCTAGTTGAACTGATCCTCTCCTTTTCAGATCTGGACATCAACAGACGATCAACATCAGTCTTGGAATGACCATGCATAAGCGGTGGCAAGTGAGAAGCTTTTTCATTTTGACATCCATTCGCTTAATGTCAGCTATGGTTCAATTAAGGATGTTGAAACTGTATTGCACTACCAGGAAAGCCAAAGCGTTTATAACTGATATTCTATTTTGTGAATTCAACTAGGTACCTAACACCAGACAGACATGCCTGTAGTATTATTTTCTTAAATTCGCCTTCATTTTTTATATACTGTGTTCCATTTCCTTCGCTGATGCATGGGTATTTATAGGCTTCTTCTTGTTCCATTTCCCTAATCTTTTGTGACAAAATCTAGATCAATTGAGTGTATTTCTGTTTCTCTCTTTCTTGAATGCCACTTCTTCATATTTATCTAATTGAAATCCATACAGATGTTATCACTGAAAAAATTTTACAGTATTGAGGAAAATCCTTCGACTCATTATCGTCTTTAGTAAATTTTGATATCATCCATGTAGAATAGGTGATTAAACATTTTCCCTTTACTTTGTATCCATAATTATTACTGTTTAGTTTATATAAAGGGGAGGTAATGATAGGCAGAACAGAAGGATATATATATGTTTGGGAGTCTGCTTGAAAAAATTCTTCGTTGGATATTCATTTATTTGAATGACATACTCAGTTTAGTTAGGTATAATGTGGTTTTCCATATTCATATCTATATTTAAACAAATATTTGTCACCGAGGAGATTTTGTACCTTTCCAAAGCCTTAAGGATCAAAGATTTGGTATATATATATCTATATATTATTGTTATATAATGCTTTAGATTATCTGTTTCCCCGCTTTTGGTAGGAGATGCGTAATACCTTCAGTGATCCATTCTGAAATTTTTCGTTCAATTATTAATTAACATTAATATAGTTTGCGCAAGATTTTTCTGAACTGATGACATATGATAAGCGCTGTTAATTTGGGTACCTTAGCATTTCCTCACAAATTTCCAATTGGGGATTTTGTTAGAGTTTTGATTCTAACAATCCTCTGGGGTTATATTTTTCCATTTATGTACAACGGTTTATCCTTACATTCCTTCTTGTTTTCGTTTAAAGGAATTGTAACTGGATTTAAAATTATAAACTTTTAGGTTGTTCCTATTATCCGGAAATTTGATTGCAATTTTTAATACAACTGGCCGAGGTGTCGTTTTAACACCTTTAAATCTCTGGAAAATACGTGGAATAACTTTTTGGTTCGATGCTTAACCCTTATGGATGCATTATTAAATTTTAGCAAAGATGCTTTGTAGACTTAATTCTTTAAAAATATTCAGTGGAATAGCTGATATTTGAAATTATTTTGAATCGCCGAGGTGTCGTTTTTTGACACCTAGGCTATTTATAGGGTATATATTAAACATTTATCATATATATATATATATATATTTATATTCTATATGTGGCACCATGCATAGTTAGCAAGCTGAAAAGAAATATTCATAAATATATGATTTGTTTTTTTTCGGTTTGTCAACCATTTGATAATTATTTAGGGCTGAAAAATATTTGGGTTTTAGAATAATTCTTTCTTTACATTCAAGCGATCTGGGAAGAAAGAAAGAAAGACAGAAAAAAAGGAAAAAAAAAAATAATACGAAAACAGGTCATAAGCGAGCACACACACGCTCGACTGACACATAACAGATGTCGGAAATATCAGGTCAAGCACCTGACCTACTTCCGTGTCCACGAAAAATGGAAGTTTGTTATCAAATGGTTGAAGAAACAAAGTTTAGGGACAATGGAAAAAATATGATAGGTAACAGGTGGGAAGTTATATCTAAGGATATGAAGACAAACCATTAATACGAAAACACAGACAATTCCAGAATTGAAAAAAAGCCACATCAGATGATGTTGGCTGAAAATGTTTTTTGAGATAATGAAGATTTTTTATTATCAAGTCTTTGGAGCCAAAAAAAAGTGAAATATTTTTATTCGTTCACGAAAACGCCAACAGGTCTGAGAAATCCCTTTCTTAGATCGTATCCAATTAGCGATAAACTGCTTGACAAATACCACGTGTTAAAAAAAACTGAAGGTGTCATCGCAGTCGTTCATGATAAGGGCAATTTAAATTTTTATTTTTTTAAGCAAGGTGTTTCTTCCCCAGAACAAAGCCACGGATTGTCCACGCCCGACTAAAGACGTCATTGGCTAGATGGGATCACATGACACACGAAGGAGGAGGAAAAATACCCGACCAGGACCTCATTGGCCGAAAGCGATCACGTGACACACGAAAGGAGGAGGAAAGATACCCGACCAGGACCTCATTGGCCGAGAGCGGTCACGTGACGCACGAGGAGAATCGGTCGACGCCCTTGTCAGAAGTGTAAGTGTGAGTGGCCGATACGAAGAAGCGGGGAAGCGGGTATACGCCCTCAGAGACACAATAAGGAGGTAGGAGTTAAATTGAATTACCGAAAATGGAAAATCACTAACCAGAAATAAGAAGGGTGGATACGTATTTAGAATTATCAAAAGAAAACCCTGGCGCGCCGGACAGACCCACCCCAGTTTTGACTGCGTCAATAAAAAGCGGGACCCCAACCAACAGAAATCAGTTTTTTGCGACGCGGACGGCGAGAGAGTTTGAGTGAACGACAAGAGAGTTTGAGCCGCGGACGGCGAAGAGATCAGCCGTGAACGACAAGCAGAGATGAGCGCCCAGTGTTGAAACCGCGTCAAGATAGCTAACCAAGATTCACGCACACTTCTGGACTCTTCTTCAACCAAGAACAAGTAGTTTGAAGAGCGACTTAAAATCAGACCACAGAAATAAGTTTTTTTTTTCGACTTTCGTCCAAAACCACGCCGAAACACAAATTTCTTAGAGAGCAGACAACTGGAAGCCTTAAAGTTGCCTAGTAAAAGCGTCGTGCCACAATCCACAGAACGGGTCGGGAAGTAGACATAGTCCTATGTACCGAGCAAATAGACATAAAAAGTTTGTTACCTTTTTTCTTGATACGTTGGACCTTGTGAGTTTTTTTTTTTTTTTTTTTTTTTACATAATTGTGTGTTATCACCCCGTTAGACTCAACTTGCATTACGGCCCCAAGCCCTGTTTGATCTCGTCTGTCTAAGATCAAGTCACAACGTGGGTAGGAAGACCGGAGATCAGTGCAGTAACCCTGGTAACCAGGCGTTGGAAGCGGGTTGGGAACGACGAGGCTGGTATCAATCTAATCAAAGGGTTAGAACGTCACGTTTGGAGCAGCGAGGAGCGAACAGCTGACGCCGCGACAAAAGACGTCACAACTGGTGCTGTCCGTGACCAGGATCTCAGAGCCTTGGGAGCACGTGACGTCACAATTGGCGCCGCGAACGGGATCGAACGACACAGTCGACGCTGCGACCGGGGGACGACGTCACTATATATATATATATGCTCAATACGCTAAGTAGAGCAAATCTAACTATTAACCTAAAGGTCCGGATCATCAGGGTGAAACCTAGGTAGGCTTTTAGGTTCATAGTTTTATATATATATATATATATATATATATATATATATATATATATATATATATATATATGTGTGTGTGTGTGTGTGTGTGTGTGTGTGTGTGTATGTGTGTCTGTGTGTCTACGTGTGTATGTGTGACCAAAAATTTAAGAATGTAGAGAAAGAAAATATATAAAAAAAAAGACAAGAAAACTCTGTGTAGTTTTAACCGAAGCTTTTCATTCAGTGAGGATATTTTTGAGACTAAAACAAAATTAATTTTTTGAAAAAAAGGAACTATGAAGAAAGAAAGCAAAATGTCGTTAATAACGACAAGTATTTGAAACGCTATTATATATTTATTGGGTCAAATGGAAAATTATGCCCTTTAAACTTTATGTTTGAAGACATTTTTTTTTATATTTAGAAACATTTTTGGGCTGACATGTTCATCACTTTTCTTTTTTATTTATTTCTATATTTGTTGTGTATGTTAGATTGGGAGAAGTAGTTATTCTTTGAGAAAAGATAGTTTTGGGAAAACTTTGGCCTATATTAAAGTTTGGTAATATTCAATGGAGGCACTCTCGAGGAATTACCTTTTGGTTAAATTACTTTCTTCTTGTTGGAGTCGCAGTTTTAAATTTATTTCTATATATTGCCAGTGCCTTTATCAAATTGTTATTCGTGAGCTCTCTTCGGTACGCATAGATGCGTTGTTTTATATTTCTGCATAATTCTACAATGAAATGTGACGAAGAATTTTGGCAGTTTATATATCTGCTTTAGAAACATTATTGTTATCTCTGGCTGTAGATCTAACTATGGATGGTTGTATGATACAACTAAACAAATTGTAATATCTGGAATTCTGTATTCATTATTTTTTCATCATTATCACAGATTATTAAACAATAATAAAAACAGACGCTTGACATTGTATTTAAACTTTAATCAGAATTGTTAGGAAAACAATAAGCCGGAATTTTTTCTCGCATATTTTAGAATTGCGGGAGAAGAAGCAGTTAGTATTGTATTTACGGTTACAACTATCAATCTCAACTGTAAAATGTTGAGATCTTGCCTCTGATCTAGTTCTGCGTTTAAAATTATAAAGTTTATCGACCATAAAGTTAATCAGAAAAATTAACATGAAAATACCTATAGAAAAGACACAGAGAATCTAATTTCTGGCGGTGGAAAAATGATATGCCAAGTCAGAATAACGTTGCAGATACTTTTCTGTATTGTACAAAGAATATCTCAATACATATCAAAAGAACAGACGATTCTAAAACATATAAATATATAAAAGATATTCTGGTGCCATAAATGCCTAGCACGACACTGAAAAAATTTCCTATGTGCAGCTCTATGGATTCAGTCAAATATTTCTACTTCCTATCAGCTGAAAACTGAAACTTGAGAAGGTGCAATGTGTCAGTCTCCTGTGGGTTAGCATTAGAAATGATGATGAATGGCAAAAATTGTTCTCTCGGTGGTTACGATTTCGAGGAGTTAAAATTGCCATGTCATTCCTTAACCCATTTAAAAGTAGACAGAATATCATTTGCAAATCAACTACCAATTCGACTTTAATGTAAGGATCAAGTCACTATGAAAACATAAGTAAATAGTTTTTCCATCAAAATACTACGCTGTTGAAAACAGATGACCTGACGAAAGTCGTCCGTGAACATTAAGAATAACGTAGATCCTTGGTTAAAGTACTTTGAGGCAGCAGCATTAAGGCAAATTGATTCATTCTTTTCTCTATTTGATAAGAAAGACTGAATTAGTTCAATCACTCGTGAAGATATACCATAATATTTCAACAAATTAAAAAGTCCAGCAGGACAACCCTTTCAAATGCCTTCGAGCTATGAAAGCTAAAATTCTGCCGTGCATCATTATTATATAAAGTTTGATAAATTCTTTTATAAATAATCGTTAAGAAATAAGCAGTTGATCTAGAGTAGAGAAATATATATTTCTTACCTGAAAGAAGAATCAGCGAGGGAAAATGCTTACCGAATTCAGAGACCATAGAGTTCTAACAAAATCAGTTAGGAAGCTAAATGGTTGATACTTCCAAAGTTCAAACTGTTATCTTGACTTCGTAAAGAGAGGAATTACAAAAAATGACACTGAACAAGCAAAAAAGGAAGAAGCAGCAAGGTGTTTATTTAAGTGTTTAGAGAGAACAGGAGCTTGTTCAGTAGCGCATTTATGAAGAACTATAGCAGGATAATATCAACTCCACATGATTTGAGGGTTCTAGTTTCGAGATGATATAAACCGTAGCTAGAGACTCACTTGTAAGTGGAATGCGGATATGTGGGAAAGATAAAGAGTAATGTGTGTAGTATGGAGGATCCTAGACTTTAAGATTAGCTCTGGTTAAAATAGGGAACATAGTTCTTCTGAGCACTTCCCAAGAAGTAGCAACAGAGAAATGAGATTCATGCTATATCTCGTCGGTGAGAGAGAGGTGGCAGGTTGGAAAAGAATTCGTGAAAAGAGTTTTTGGAGTTTGGGGAAAATGAAAATTGAGAACTGGGCCGCTCGATTCCAAATATGACGACATAATTCCATTTCCGACCAGATCTGGATCTTATCACGGCAGAAGAGTGCACGATATTTTTTTAAGCGTTTCACCCCAAGCAAGGCGAGAAGCCACTAGGACGCAAAAGGTTACATAAGATTTGGAGCAAGATCAGATAGGAGTGATAGAGGAAATGATGAGGAGAAGGATAGTGGATAGATCAAGGCAACTGCAGATGTCGATTGACATTGCATTTGAATAGTTGGAGATTATAGCTCTCAGGGAAACTGGAATAGGAAAGGGGGTTTCACAGGCGAGAGGTGCGAGACGTGAAGCTAATCGAGTAGAAGAGACGGCTACATTTAAGAATTTCGACGGGGAAAGTGTGAGAGCGTGATGCCAGCCTCGTAATGCGCTTGAACTCATGAAGTCTGGGAACGAGCGAATGCAGCTCCTTGGAGCAATTGCCATGAAAGTATTTATAAAAAAGACAGAGAGGGGACGGCGCGTCAGTGAGAGAACGACTGCAAACGAGATGCCAGAACAAGGTCAATTATACTGCATATCCGCCTCTGGGCCCTATTCAAGAAGCCCGAGGCAAACAGTAGGGGTTCCAGACCATATATGGCAGCAATATTCCGTGCAAGGGCGAATTGTTGATTTGTAGATCTGGATGATCGATTACGGGGAGATATCAGATACTTACCGACTACTCATAAACA
>CAHIKZ030001666.1:1152500-1157500 GCA_903632075.3 Acanthosepion pharaonis | reverse complement strand
ATAATTTTTGCAACAATTATTTAGGATCTCGAGACCTTCTCCAAGTAAAGAAAGGGTATTGCCATATATTAATAAAATGAATTAATTTCTCTAATATTTTCGATGTTAAACGCTCTTTTTTTTTCCGTAGTGACAGAAATGTATTCCCTGAACTGATATATATATATATATATATATATATATATATATATATATATATATATATATATATATATATATATATAAAGACTTAATTTAATTTATATTTAATCCGACATATTTTGTTAATTCAACTATGTGATGCATTGACCCACTAATCAGTCGATGAATGTCTTGTCTTTTGTCATCATAAACTGTATTATATCTTCCTTAAATATTCAAGTACTTTCGGCGGTTCCTCTGTTCATCATCAGGCATGCTGACTATTTTGTTTTTGGTAAAATTCAGATAGCATTCGAGATTTAAATCCAAATTTAGTTAGCAAAGGGACTTCGCCGTTTTAGATTATTAACTTTCTTAATTAACTTTTCTTATGAATGATTCATTGTAATATATATATATATATATATATATATATATATATATATATATATATATATATATATATATATATATATATATATATATATATATTAATCAATAACGACAATTTATTAATGATGTTCTTCAAGCACCGGCTTCTGTATTTAAAACTGTCCCAGTTCTGTTTGGCGTTATTTGACGTTGCTTTTTGAATTACTCGTTCGAAATTATAAGGAACGGAAACAACAAAGACATAAATATGTGTATTACTTAAAAAGTACTGCATGATTAATAATGAATTTTTTTCACCGAATAAAGATTAGGGTGCAATGCATAAATATTATACAAAGTTACAAAAATTTACATAATAGTTTTTTTTAAAAAATAAAGATGAAATGGAACAAATGAAATAAGCCACTGGACAAAAGTTAAGGAACGATGTTAATAAATTGCGTAAAATTTTAATTTACATTGTTAAAAAACTTTATGGAGTTTTTCAACCATAAGTAAAAGTTCATTTATCATTGGGACTTAATTTTCAAGTAATATGACAAATTCTACACGCAAAACGCTCTCTTTTGAAGAAAATCATGCTCGTTATCGCTAACTATCACGAAAAAAGTCAATTTCAGTTATTTCTGTTATTGTTCATAGGTCTAAAGGTGGGGTTCATCGTGTAATTAGCAGATATAAAACCGATAAAACGTTAGATGAATAGCCAAAAACCGGCAGGCCTCCAAAAACAACACAAAAAGAAGACCGAGGAATTGTTAGAATATCTACAAAAAAACGGTTTTGAAACTACTACATCAATTGCCCGTAAATTTATTGACGAGGCAGATAAGATCTCAAGGAAAACTGTTGCTCGCAGGTTAAAAAATGCAGGATTGCAGGCCAAAGGGCACGCCTGGATTATGCGAGAGAAGATGTTGTTTGGACTGACGCACAATATGATACAGTTCATTTCAGTGACGAGTTCAAGTTTATTATATTTGGTTCTGAGGGCAAAACTTATGTATGCAGTAGAACAGGTGAAAGACTGTCTTCTCAATGTGTCAACAAAACCGTTAAGTTTGGTGGCGGCAGTATGAGGGTGTGGGGAATGATTTCATCTGCAGGAGTTGGCCCTATCATCCGCGTACATGACAATATCAATGCTGAGATTTACAAAAGGCTTATTCAGCAGCATATGGTACCAAGATTACACCATAATCTTTATGAATCTCTTATTTTCATGCAGTGCAATGCTCCTTGCCCAAGGCTCAGATGGTTATGGCTTTATTTGAAGAAGACGGAATCGCCGTAATGAAGTGGTCAGCCCAGAGCATCGACTTGAATCCAATAGAAAATGTTTAGAAGAAAATTGGAGTTATTGAAAGACGAATGGGAGGGAATTAGTGCTGATTTTTGCAAGAAATTAATTAGAACATGTGGTCGACGATGCAGAGACGTCATTGAAATATAAAATTTTGTTGATATTTTGTTCACAATCATTTATTAACAAGATCGTTGCTTAACTTTTGCCCTGTAGCTTATTTTCTTTATTCCATTTAATCTTTATTTAAAAAGAAATAGTATGTAAATTTGTGTAACTTTGTATAACATTTATGCATTACACCCTAATTTTTATTCGCTAAAAATTTAATTGTTAATTATGCATTACTTTTTAAATAATACACATATTTATGTCTTTGTTGTTTCCGTTCCTTATATTATGGCAACTACTATATATATATATATATATATATATATATATATATATATATATATATATATATATATATATATGTGTGTGTGTGTGTCTGTCTGTCTGTCTGTCTGTCTGACAGAGAGATAATTTTCACCATATAACAATTGCCATGTAACGTAATACCTTTTTCCCATGTTCTGCGTGAGTCTTTGCCTTCAAATTCCTATTATACTGTTATTATTTAATAATCTAACTTTTTCCCTCCAAAGACGTTTTCAAAGTATTATGTTTTTTCCTGTTAGAAATATTCTTTTTTATGCCACCCCCTCAGGTTTTATTTAGGTATTTGTTTTATTTATTCACTTATTTTTTTCATAAATATATATCTAATATATTTATTCATAAATTGAATGATTTTCTTTTTCTATTAATGTCATGTGGGTTATATCTTACGGATAATAATTTTATGATTTGTAATCGATTTTTTTTTTTGCTAGTTGTTTGTTATAAGTATATTTATCCCCTAAAGATATCCGTAAGGTAAATTTTGCTTATTTATAAGTGTCATTTTGTGATGTGCAATATAATATATATTTCATCGGATAAGTGAAACATTAATCTAGGAGATAATGTATTCACTGTGTAATCAATATATAAATTGCTTTGGAGTTTGTGAAGTTTTGCTTTCTTTATGCTTTAAAAAAATCTAAAGAAAAAACAATCAATAGCTAAACTATATTCGGACTGTTGTTTTTGTTGTTATCACAACATTTCTATCGTTTCTCCAGTCTTTATCAGGTTTATATTAATCTGGGTAATCTACGAGGAATGCTGAACTTAATCCTTTCTTTAATCAACGAGGAAAGCCTTTTTTTCTTTCACTTTTCATGCCTATAATTTATTTTTTTCTATTTTTTTAGTTTCTATTCCGTTTTTGTTCACCCGTTTCCAATGTGTCAAAATACACACTAACCGGCATAGAAATTTAACTCCCATTTACTATGTCACCATGTTCCTGAATCCACCCGTTTAGTTCATTAACATAATATACTGTAGCGAACATGGGGCTTTTACCTATCTGCTGATGTTTCTAAATATGCTGCAGCCTGTCCTGTTTTGAATGCTGTTGTTGAAAACTCGCAGTCATTTGTCTTCCATTATTTATTAGATCTTTCCACATTGTATATATTTCTATGTTACCTCTACTAATGATGTTATTATAGACTAAAATTAAGAACTAGATGATATACCTATAAATTGACTGTGGATCGAGAAGAGTCTAGCCCTGTAGATTAAATAAAATGTTCTCCACATAATTCAATATAGATTACGCAGATCGATATGCACCTGATGTAGCCGGAGTGAACGAAGTCCGAAAGGTTATTATAATAAATATTAATACAATAGCCCGAACATAAATAGTGTAATTACTAATAACTCCTCATCTGAGGATCCTCATGTACTGCCATATCACTGAAATATAGTAATATTTTTTCTGTCAGAAAGCATTGCAATATATTCTTCTCCTTAGTGGTCAAGGAATTTACTCTTGATCCATTACTAATTATTTAATTATTTCTCTTAAATGACTTATTGCTAGTTTGGCAGTAAACGTGGTTACAACTCATATCGCCTTCTATAAAAAATTGACCTGATAAAAAATACATTTCATAATCATTGAACTATTTAATGATATGCATAATGAAGTACGGTTGCGATCATAGATCGATTAGGACATTAAATGGAATGGCAATGCATCATTAATTTGTTATTACTTGTTGAGGCTTCTAATATTTAGAACAGTTGTAAATCATAACTGAATGCTATATACTATCATAACACAGCAAGACAACATTAATAAGGCTGAACCAAATGTTGCCTAATAAAGTGGAGGCTTGTACGTGTCAGGGATGTAGAGTATGTAATTTATAATATATATATATATATATATATATATATATATATATATATATATATATATATATATATATATATATAAATATATGGATATAGATCCGACAGTATGAAGAAAATGGACATAAGAGTAAGACTGGTCAAAACAGATAACTGAAATTTTTCAAGATCAGCGTTCCGTTTCACAACATCGCCCAAATGACGCCGACGTGATCATATTGTGAAATTGTCTATCGTCTTTTCATGTTGAATTGACTATAGTCTAATGTTAATTATGTTTTATGAATATGTCCTGAAGATGGTCTACTAGACCGAAACGTCCGACGTTGACATCATATTAACATTAAAACAGCATAATTGCATATTAGGATTTTTGTTTGTTTTTTCGTATATTTTTCTTTATATATATATATATATATATATATATATATATATATATATATATATATATATATTCCAACGATTTTGTAAAAGAAGGAAATTGTTCATGACATGTAATTGTATATATAATATAGGCAACATACGTCAATTGCAAATTAGAGAATATTGAACTGTATGAAACTGTATATTATTGACAAAACTTTTGTGATATAACAAAATGTCGTTAGAGATCAAGAAGAGTAAGCAAAAGTGCTATGTAATTTTTATTATCTTAACCCAAGGAGAATAAAAAAGAAGCGACCTCAATGATGGAAGAAATTACTTGAAACGACGGAGATGTTGTTGTTATGAAGAATGATGAGGAAAAGTTAAAAATAATCTGTGAGTGTTATAGAATATAGGGAGCTAAAAGAAAACTGACACCAACAGATCTCTATCTGAAAGTGAAAATTTAGGGAGACAATATATGTAAAGACGGACGTTGCAAATTTCATCACCCAGGTAGGCGAACCAG
>CAHIKZ030001666.1:1082500-1147500 GCA_903632075.3 Acanthosepion pharaonis | reverse complement strand
ATTTTCGTATATATATATATATATATATATATATATATATATATATATATATATATATATATATATATATATATATATATAAAAATATTTAAGATATATATATATATATATATATATATATATATATATATATATATATATATTTTTTGATATATATATTTTCCTTTTTATTTTCATATATTTTATTAAAAACAGAGGATAATATTTTACGTAAAGTATGTATATATATATATATATATATATATATATATATATATATATATATATATATATATATATAATAATAAAATTTGTTTGTTCATTTATATTGTGGATATTCAAAACCCATGGAATAATTCTGGGGTTTTATTTGGCTAATATGTTCAATTTTTGGAGAGACTTTTCATCTGTTGAAATAATTTCATAATTTCGAACAAACATTAGCGCAGTCCAGGCTTATGAAATAAATTATTTAAATGTTATCGCCCTCGTTCAATAATCGACCAAATATTACGTTTATTCAATTTATTGCACATTCTAATAGGACAAACATTCGGGGGTTTTCAGAAATTGTCCAGAGTTGCCGTAAGCTGGGATCGTATTCACATATCTATAGCATACACAGCCTTTCTGCAAATAAAATAAACCTCAACAACTCACATATTTAAACTTGTCTATTTCTACACTTAGTAGAATTTTGAACTACATTTTCTAACAATTTAATTCTTAATTTTTGAGATATTTGTAACTCTCGAAATTGGACTGACTCAAGTTAATATGCCGCTTAACTAATATTAGCTTATAACCTCTGAATTCAAATAATAAAAAAAAACATTTATTTTTTCATAATATAATTTAAATGGATATAAGATAAATATCTAATTTCAACTTTTGAAAAACATAAAATAGAAAAAAAAAATTTATGATGGAATGTCCATTTTTAATATAAAATAACTTTGTTGAGATTATCAAGCGATTCAAAAGGCTTATGAAAATGTAATTTGAGAACTCGAAGCAAAGACAAATGCTTTAAGAGAACATAAAGTGAGTTTTTGCGAAAGAATCACTTTTGACTAGGACTCTCATCACTGAAAAGGCTGTAATTGAGGGACTCATAAAGGAGAAATTTTGTATAATGTTTTGAGAATTGGGATTGATTACAAATCTTCTAAACAAACTCCTCTCAGATTTTAAATGAATCTCGAGTGACAATTGATGGACCTGATGAATGAATTTTAGGCAATTTGTGACGTCACCCTGGTCTCTCCCGTGATATCCTGTGACGATCTAACCCTTGGCTGATTCGGATGGAAATCTGGTTACATTCATAAATCGGCTTTGTCATTCCCAAATTCGCCTCCAACGTCTGGTTATTTACATTCATAACTGCTTTGATTTCTATCTAACCTACCCACGTTGTGATTTGAACTTATCTATCGAAAATCAATCAGGCGTTGAAACGTATAGATGACAATATACAATTCGGAAAAAATGAAATTGAAAAAAATATTTGAAAAATAAAAACAACTGAAAATTTTCAAATGTGTTAAAAAATATAATAATAAATATTTTATATCTGGTTGCTGAATACAGGACTGCATCTTTCTTTCAAACTGTAATTTCTATGGATACGTGACACTTTGCGTTTCTTAGACCGCGAGTTTAAAAATTTTCAATAAACTGGTTTTTGGTATCTTCAGGCGATATTCCTAAAAAATTTTGATGGTGTGAGTCTAAGTCGTTCTTCAAATCTCGTGTTTTTTGGTTATAAGTCTATGTCGGAATGCATGTCAAAATATTTCAGTCCGCTCCTGCGATACATGGTCTCTGAGCTTTGAACTCAACTTCAAATCAACACTGTAATCAACTGTCAATAACTGCCGCCAACTGTGAAATTGCCCCTATATGTAAAAATATATCATATCTAGGGACGTTCATTTATATGGACACCGACAAAAACCAAAATAATTGTCGTGGTTTTCTTTTTTCAATAGTTTAAATCCGCAATAAGGATTTTCTTTGTTTTCGGACAGAAAATTTATCACTTTTTATTTTGGAAGTCAATTTCTTTCTTTTCGTTTTAGAGGGGTTCTTAAGGAAATGTCCTCCCAAATTCTTCCGTTCTCATTTTGGTAACTCACATCAATTTACAAGATCAGGGCGTCAACAGGTTTTTTCTTTCTCATATTGGTATCTCATATATCCCCTATATAGGCGTCAATATATATTTATATTCTTTCTCATATGTTTACCTTTGACCATCGCTCATGTTAAAAAAAAAAAAATAAATAAAACGGCAAAAACGCGTGGGTGTTTCTAAACTGGCCATTCATTTTACAATTATCGCTCAAAGGTTAAAAATATCTTCCTTTTCTTTTCTTTCAAATTTTCCACCGACCAGAACCCTCATCTTGAATCATAAACTGTCGATATTAAATTTCTATCTTAAATGATGTCATCTGGGATTCATCAATAATATTTTCGTCCAAGTTTTATTTTATTTTATTTTTAAGCGTTTTCACCCCAAATATATATATATATATATATAACTAAGACGCAAAGGGTTACATAAAAACTTGTATTTCTGGATTATAGTATATCAGATAGGAGTGACGGAAAAATGATGAGGAAAAAAAAAGTAAATCCATATAACATGGCAACTGAAGATGTCGATTGACATTAAATATTTGAATAAAACGAGATTATAATTCTACAGAAGTGAAACTGGAATCTTAAATATAGGAAGTTCCACAGGCGAGAGGTTCGATATGAATATATATATATATATATATATATATATATATATATATATATATATTCGCGAGTATAAGGGTATATATATATATATATATATATATAAGCGTTTCAACCCAAGCAAGGCGGGAAGAACCAGCGAATGCAGCTCCTCAGAAAATTGGAGCAAGATCAGATATGATAAAAAAGGATGAAAAGATGGGCGATGGATAGTTCAAGGCAACTGGAGATGTCGATTGACATTACATTTGAATAGTTAGATTATAGCTCTCAGGGAAACTGGAATAGGGAAGGGAAACCACAGGCGAGACCATATATAGACATGAAGCTATTGGAGTGAAGAGACGGCTACATTTAGAAGTTTCGACAGTGAAAGGGTCGATTCCGAGGATGCCAGCCTCGTAGGCGCTTGAATTCATGAAGTCTGGGAACCAGCGAATGCAGCTCCTCGGAGCAATTGACTCCATGTAAAAAACCATTTGTGGTAAGACAGAGAAGGTGACGGCGAGTCTGTGAGAGAGTGACTGTAGACGAGATGCCAGAACAGGGCCAATTATTTTGGTATATCCGCCTCTGGACTAGTATCAAGAACCCCGAGGGCAAACAGAATAGTCGACATATATGGCAGCAATACTCCATGCAAGGGCGAATTGTTGATTTGTATATCTGGAGGATCGATTCCGGGAGAAAAACCAAAGGCGGCACAGGGAGCCAACTTTCCTTGCTGTGGACGAAGCAATTGACTCAATGTATTTGTTCCATCTCAGGTCAGCAGTCAACGTGAGACCGAGCAGCCGCAGAGACGACTCTCGAAAAGTTGAGCGTCAGACATTCTAATGGAGGGCAGGGAAGGATCTCTGTGGTGATTAATAGAGAGAGCAGTTTTGTTTTTGAGGCATTAAAGTTGACCAGCCAATTCCTGCCCCAGTTCACAACCGATTGGAGGTCCTTTTCGAGACGCACGGCCAGGTTAGTTTTGTCAGTGACACTAGATTTGTTTTTGAGGCAGGAATAAATTGTGGTGTCATCCGCGTAGATGCCAACTTGGGAATTTATGGCGTCAGGAAGGTCATTTATGCAGATAAGGAATAAAGTGGGGCCTAGGATGGAGCCTTGAGGAACACCTGCGTTCGTGGGATAGGAACTGGAGGAGAATCCGTTGATAACAACCTTCAATTCACGGTTTGACAGGAATGATTGTATTAGATCAAACAATCGACCCGTAATGCCATAACGCTGGAGCTTTCGAAGAAGACCGGCATGCCAAAACCTATCAAATGCTTTGGAGATGTCTAGGGCCACGGCACGAGCTTCCCCGTTATTTTGAAGAGGTCCGTAGACAGTTTCAGTGATGGCCGTAATCACATCAGCTTGTCTGGGAGCAGAACATTGGATGTGAGGTGGTTAACCACCTCGGTGTTGATTAGGGCTTCTAAGACTTTGCCGAAGAGGGGAAGGAGACTTATAGTTAGAGGGCTCAGAGGGGTCGCCAGATTTCTTGAAGACAGGAACAATCGAAGAGGACTTCCAGCAGTCAGGAAAACAAGATTCCTTGAGGCAGTAGTTGTATAGTCTAGAAAGGGCGGGCGCCAGTTCAGGCGCGCATTTCTTCAAGACAATGGCTGGTATCCCGTCTCCACCGCTAGCCTTGTTGGGTTTAAATTGGAGATAACGCCCAATACCAATGACGGGGTTATGTGTAACCCACTCACTCAACAGGGCCTCAGTTCTGAGATGGAAGTCGGGTATGGGTACACCGGAAGAGTCGAGCGTCGAGTTGAATGAAAATTTCCGAGGAAAGCATTCAGCCTTGTCGGCAGAGGTCAGAACTTCGACCTGGTTGAACAAAGGAGGTGTAGAGGCTTTGCAATTGTTCAATACGCTCTTGCAGAGACGCCAATAATCTTTGGAGACAAATTTGCGAGACGCAATACTCTCCTTCATCCTAGCAGCAAATAGCGACTTAGCATCGTTGAGGACACGCTTACACTCGTTACGGGCGGAGGCAAAGTGACGTCTATTGCTGTCAGACATGTCGTTACGGAATAGGTGAAGGAAGTGGTTCCTATGGGCAAGCAAGCAACGGAGAACCAAGGGGAGGAGCGCGACTTGACCCTATATTTCCTTGAGAGGATGAAAGCTTCGATTCCAGCTTTAACCCAGTATGAGACCTCAGAAGCACATTCTTGAACGGGGAGCGTAAAGACACCATCCCAGGGGACATCGCAGAAGAAATCGCGGAACTCATCCCAGTCAGCTCGTTGATAGTAGAACGAAGTTCTAGTGGTAGGAGCTTCTTTGCAGGGGGTGGAGTTGAAAGCGATATTAACAGATACTACCGCATGATCAGAGTTACCAAGACGACAGATTTGCGTGGCGCTACAGGACTCAGGATTGAGGTAAAACACAGATTGCGAAGAGAGGTTTTACCTTCCCGTTTGAAGGCAAAACTAGTGGGGAAGTTAAATATCTGCGTGAGGGATTGAGAGACTGAAAAATTGAGCGTTTTAATGCCTGCGTCGTCAGTAGTAGCATTCCGAAGCCACATGTTATGATGGGCGTTAAAGTCGCCAAACACAAATATGTGAGCAAACGGGTGGATGGAGAGAGCCTTGTCTATGTTGTCAGAAATGCTACTGAGTATCCCACAGTCTTGAGAGGATGGAGAGTGGTAAAGGAAGAAGAGATACCTTACCGCATTGAGAAGAGATAGTTGCTGACACATGTACGACTGCAGTCTGGCGATTCGAGAGACAACTCTCTGGCCAGAGGGAGATGGTCCTTGACGTAGACACCAAGACCGTGCATGTGGGTTAGAGAGTCTTTTCTGAGGAGAGGAAGGTAGCCTGGGATAGAGAGATCAGAAGAGGGGATAGACGAGACAAAGTTGTTCTCTCAGAGAGCCAGTCTATCCGGGCAGTTTGCAGTGAGGAAAGATTCCATACTGCAGAAGTTTGTTCAAATTCAACGGATGTTGAAGAACGAAATGTTAAGTGGTTTAAGTGATTTTGAGGGGGCTGGTTTTAGGTTTACTTTTTTGAAAATGTAAGTCATGTGGAATTTTGGTTGGAAGATGAGAAGGCCTGTAATAAAAGATGCAGACAGTTTCGACAGTGACGTGGGCAGAGAGGAGTTGGCACAACCTGCATCATAATGTGGCATCATGGTTGCCCACAGGAGCTGACTGCAGGGATACCTTTCCATGCGCGACATGGCACTACAAACACCCCGGTATTATAGAACTGTTGATCAGACCAACCGCTCAAGACGCTACGCAAGATTTAGGGCTCCTAACTACCAGTCGGAAACAGCAACCAGAGAACTGTCAAATGAAAAGGTGATGCCACAGACTGAACACATCACGGGAGAAACAGAGCTGCACTAATACAGAAGCCAGAGAGATTGAGAGAGTACCGGGAACCCCTCCCTAAACAAGAAACAAGGCGTAAGCCTCTACTCATGCCCAAGTGAAGGGGGAGGAGTGTTGACCGGGCGGTAGGAAAGCCTACCTACTCCTATTATTATCTGGGTGGTCAACTGAATCTCTTTGTCTTCCACAACAGCATCGCATTCTGTCGCTAACAGACTGTCCAGATAACACACTTTTATCATGGCAAGTTCTGGACATACAACCGGTGTCTCTCCTTCCAAAACCAACTGATATATCCGAAATATAGTTAATGGCTTGTTCTTTTCTTCTTCTTCCCTTTTCTTTGGGGTGGTCTCAGCTAATTCTTTCTCTGTCGCATGCTTGACCCAATCTCCGATTATCTTCTAGCATTCCGTATTGTAAGCCTCTTGACCAATTTGAAATTTTCATTATTACCATGGGCAGATTGCTATCTTTTATTTGCATTCTGCCCTTCTTCGCCGCGTAAATTAATTCTTACAGATCCGAGATCTTAGAATCTTCTATCTTCTGCGAAAAATATACTTTTCTTCGCAAATGAAAATAAAATCTTTACCCATTTTTCTTTTGTCAAAAAAAATAACATCGGTTAGTATGTCTTTCGTGATAGCTTCTTCTCGCCTTAAGTATCTCTCGCTTTTAATTTCCATGCTAATTGGTTAGCCAATTAGCATAGCTAAATAGTGTCACAAATTCATCCGTGCATGCGTCAAAAAGAATTCAACAAGTAAGCGGTAGAGTTAAAATCTGAAAAAGAATTGTCGACCAATTGGTCCATTCAATTTCGATGAACGTTTCGAACTACTGAGATTTTACTGTACTAGACTTTCTTTGCATGGTGCCACTCCATGTTTTGCAGTTTCAAATAGAATTGAGCATTTATGCAAGTCAATGTCATTTCTCATGTATCTAAGCTTACCCGTGGATTCTTTATGCATAAAAGTTTTACCGCAGAGAAAATAATGGAAAAGCCACCACCAATTCTAATCCGAATCCGATTGAAAATTTATGCTTAATTGTAATAATTTAAATTATATGAAGGTAGCAAACAATACCACATAAAATAAGATCTATTGTATGCAATTAACACAACCATGTCGGAAATTGAGTCTACTGAAATAAAACAATTATTAATATCAATGGATGATAGATTACTGGCTGTTATTGAAAAGAAATGTATCTATATTAAAATGGAAAGGATTTATGATCTGTTTGCGTAATTTGTTCTATTATACGTTTTGATCATTTTCAATGAATTTATTACCATTATATTGAAGTAAAATGTGATTACTAGGTTTTATCTAATGACTTCAGACGGCAGTTTTTTAGAATAAATAAAATAACTTCAAGAAAATATATTAATAATACCTGAAATTTAAATTCAGTCACTTCTTTGATATCTAAATTGATTGTTTAAAATAAATATATGCGAGAAAACATTACTCCACGAACAAAAAAGGCGAACGTTTTGACATTGGGATTTACGAATGAAGTTCTCTACACAATCCAATATTAAATACAGCTACCAAATGCGTATGTACACACACACACACACACACACACACACATTATTTTATATATATATATATATATATATATATATATATATATATTATTCAAATCTGTTTATACAGATTATTTGCAGTATTTTATAAAAAAATGTTTTTTTAGCCGGCTCTGCTAAGCAAAATTGATGTGGAAACGTGCTTCAAACAAATGTTTGGTTTCGCTTAAGCGTGACGTATTTCATAATTAATTATTCAAAAATTCGCTTGAGGATGAAACAGAAATACGTGCTTAAATTTAATTTAATTTCTAAAATTGAATTGAAGTTTTTAACTTCTGTTTTTGAAACATGAGAAATCTTATTTGGGATAGAATCATTTTTAAAAAGTTAATTATAATTACATGTATATATACCCACAAACATTTTACATTTATATATATATATATATATATATATATATATATATATATATATATATATAATCAGAACAATTTAAGTTTCCATGTAATAAATTATTTCACCATAGCCCTTTTAAAAAATGACTACGGATCATCAGACTTTACTTCCAAACAAAAAGGAACTGAAAATTTACATTTTTTTGATTGGCCGCATTAAACATTTTTTTATTTGGAAGTAAAGTCTGATGATCCGCAGTATTTTAAAAAAAATGGTGAAATAATTTTCTTACGTGTAACCTTAAAGTGGTCTGTTTTTATCTAAATTATTTGCTCTGGATTTACATTGAGCTCTCTGATTTTATCCTCCGTAGGTTTAATGGATGACGTATTACCAGTTTTTCATAAACTCTCTCTTCTCTCTCTCTCTCTCTCTCTCTATATATATATATATATATATATATATATATATATATATATATATATATAAATATATGTTATATTCGTATATATATATATATGCAAATACACATCATAAAATCTATATGTATATAATTTCATTTATTTTGATAACAGAAAATATCATGTCTTGACTTTCATAATTAATAGTGACATTTAAAATATATATAACCCATTTGCTACTTAATTTGTCCTCATGTATTTAACAAAATTATAAGTAAGGGAAATAACTTTATTTAAATAACGAATGCTTCCTTGCTTAACGTGGTAACAAGCATTAAGTGGGTGCAGTCTTTGACATGTAGATTTTTTTTTTAATTCGTAATCCTCTCTTGCATTTCCCTTAGATGTAAACGATTGAAAAGTTCTGTGCACAACTTACCCATAGATCTAAGTTGACAGAAGTTATTTAGTTCTCGTTTTAACTACCTAGTTATTTATAAACAACCAGATTGCTTATTCGCATAGCCAATAACAAAACTTGCGTATATTTACTCCAAACATACCGATCTCTCACATTTATTTTGCTAGCATAAATTTTACTACTTTTCACACGTCACTCGTAGGGATACTAATCGATTGATATGGCATTCATGGTGAAAATCTGTCTGGCATAGATGATTTGCAGCATTTTATAAAAAAAAATGTTTTTTTTAGCAGGCCATGATAAGCAAAATTGATGGTGAAACGTGCTTCAAACAAATGGTTGGTATCACTTAAGCGTGACGTAATTTTCCAACCAAGATGATAGGTTCCTCGATATGCTGCAAGTGTTGTCAGAAAAGCAAAATACAAAATAAAAAAAAGATATGGAAAATAATGCCTGACAGAAAAAAAAAAAAAAAACAATGGCTGAAACGCGAATGGAATAGAAAAAAGACACTGGAAAAGATAAAATATATGTTGCATGTATGTATATGCACGTGATGTTGCTTGCACACATATGCACGTGATGTTGCTTGCACACATATACACGTGAAAAGCTGTACCGTATTACAATATTTATAATATATGTGTATATTAGCATGTACGCTTTCTACAATAGTATGAGACATTCACTTTTAATGAACGTATACGCATGTACGACCCCCAAAGTAACATTTAACTTTTCAGGTTATTGTAAATGTGAACGTTCACATACTTTCTTCCTTAAGATATAGAATTGTTTGATTGATAGACTTTTAATGTTATTTATGTGCAGAAAATATTTTTAGACTGTAATATTTTTTGGCGGGGGTAATTATGAGTTAATAATTGAATACCTACGAACTATTTCATTCGTGGGTGGTAGAAGAAATTGATTTATCTCTATCTCAAGTTTATTTACGTAAGTGCATATAATGAACACGATTTATTTAGGAACTCGTCTATCTGATTTCCAATTCCTAGCACTTATCCATTAAATCTCCTACCTCTAAATTTACAGGACATGGTATTTGTAAGCGTTCACCTATCTGGGTACTGACCAGTTTTGGCCTAATTAACTTCCGAGATCATACAAGTACCTGTTTCATATAATCAGCAAATAGTAAAATTACTTCATTGAGGGCAGATTTGCACTCATGAAGAAACAAAGAGACATCTGTTGCAATCAGACATGTCGCTACGGTATAGACGGAAGAAGTGATTCTCATGGGCTATAACAGCTGAGAAAGCAGCTTAAAACCAAGGAGATGAGCGCGAGTAATTTTATAATCTCTTCCTGGGAGATAGTCTTGATGCCAGCTTTTAACTCGAAGGAGGTCTCAGATGCACATATTTGAACGGGTGATTAAATAAAACATTCCAAGGAACATCGCAATTGAAATCAAGGAACGAGTACAAGTTTATTCGTTGATAGCAGAAACATGTTCTGATAGTAGGAGGTTCTTCGCTGGAGGAAGATTGGAAGGAGATGTTAATAGATACTACGGTATGATCAGAGTTGCCAAGAGGGCAGATTTGCTTAGAGTGACAAGATTCAGGGATGGCATTAAAACAGAAATCGAGAAAGGAAGCACTACCGTCAGATTTACTGGGATAACGTGTATTAAAGTCAACTACGTGCGTGAGGGATTAAGCGATTAAAAAATTAAGGGTTTGGATGTCAGAGAGGTCAGTTACCGAGTGTTTAAACGGCATTGTATGGTGGGCGTTAAAGTCACCGAACGTGAATATGTCCACAAACGGATGTCTATAGATAACCTCGTCTAAATTATCGGAAATGCTATAGAGTACAGTACAGTTTTGAGAGGGAGGGGAACGATAAAGAAAGAATTGAAATCTTACTGAAATGAAGAGAGGCAATTGGAGACACATTTACGAATATTCTGGAGATTCATGAGACAGTTCCCCAGTCATCGTGTGATGATCACTGATATAAAATCCATGCACGTGGATGTTAGATCCCTTCTTGAGAAGGGGAATGTAGCCTTGAACAGAGAAATCATAGTAGGCTACTGACAAGTTATGGTTAGACTCTCAGAGAGTCTATTAGCAGACTTTTCTAAGAGGATGATTCCACACTGCAGAAATTGATACGAATTCCAAGGATGTAAGAGAAGGAAATAAATTGTTTATGAGCGTATTTTGAGCTGGTTTACATTTATATTTTTGATTGTGGTCATGTTGAGTTATGTTTCTAAGGAAAGTGCCTGTGAGCTACTATATATATATATATATATATATATATATATATATATATATATATATATATAGTAGCTCACAGTCATCGGATATGATATTGGCAGAAAGGAAATGGCGCAGACTGCAACATAGTTTCACCTCAGGCTTACCCTTCCGGAGTTATGTGCAGGGACACCTTCCATGCGAGACATGTCACTGCAAGAACCCCGATATGATTGAACTGTTGATCAGAGCAGCATCTCAAGTCGTTACGCGACAGTTCGGGTAAATTACCAGTCGAGAACATCAAACCCAAATCTACAAACTTGGTACTCTCAATTAAAGAGACGTTGCCACAAGCCAGAATCATCATAACAGATTCACGTCCACAACTTTTCAGAGGCCAGAAAAAAAGGAAAGGATCCGGAAAACCCTTTCTTAGACAGGAAACAAGGGATGAACCTCTACTCCTGTGCAAGATCAAGCGCGGAGTATTGACCGTGTGATTGGAAAGCTTATCTACTCGTATTACACACACACACACACACACACAAAGCAAAGCAAAGGAACAGCAAAATTAAACAAAAGTAAAAAACAAAACAAAACAAGAAGCACATGAACAATGTGCATGGCAGCCAGACACCAAACTGAAATAAACGTCTCAGTTTCAGTGCCGACATTTACTTCCCGTTGAAAACGAACACTCCACGTCTGTAAGCCAGGAATAATCATAATGCCCAATATTTGCATAGGCCAGAAAAAAAACATCAAAAAAATATTCAAATTTTTCGAAAATAACATACATTAAATTCACTTCATTTAAAAATATTTTTTGATAAAATGTCTAATACCGAGGGAAAAAGAAGAGAAAAATAGGTAAATAAAATGATTATGAATGAAACTCCAACAGACACATACAAATAAATCGATATATTTTTTTCACGTGGCATCGTAGACGAAAATTATGCAAGGAGTGATTTTTCTTTTGACATATAATATGTCCGTATATAAATCCCAAGATCGAGTGTGGGGGCAGTGTTAATATGGTCACGTACCAGCATTAACATCGCAAGGAAGACAAATATTCTATGTCTATGAGCTAGAAATAGGCTGTTGCCAGTCTAAGACAATATGTCTTATATTTTCGATTATATGCAGATGCAATTGACTGCTTGTGGCATGAAGAACACATGTAGGAAAAAAAAAATTAACCAGTAAGTCGCAATGCATATTTACTTGCATGATAATTTTGCTATGTAATTTCTGAAATTGAAAATGTTTATCTCTTTTGTTTCTGATATCATTTCAATTAATTAGGAATATCGCTTGGAATAAATTAACTCGTTTCTCTTCTTCCCGCTTTTCATTTTCGCAGATTTTTCTAAAACACGTGGTTTACACGTTTTGAAGGATTTACATGTCTGCATTTCAACAATTGCAGAATAATGATCGTTTACGAAGAAAAGGTTTTAGGCAAAAATAATCAGCTTCTCTCAAATTGTGTAATTTAGATATAAATTTTTAAAATGGAAAAATTGTATTTAATATTTCATACAATTTTCTCTACGTCTTAATTAGCTCCTTCTCATTCTATATATATCTTTCTATCTCTCTCTCTCTCTCTCTCTCTATATATATATATATATATATATATATATATATATATATCAAATATGTGGTGCAGTTCAAGATATATCATAATGAATCATTCATACAACAAATAAGTTAGTAAAGTTAATGATATATAATGACAAAATCTTTTTAAAAATGTATTAACCTTCTAATCACTCGATGGATGTTATGATCATTGTTTTTTTGTTTTTTAAATTATATGCTATATAAGGTATTTCTTAAATACGCAAGTACTTTCGAATGTACATTAAAATATTCAGACCTGTTACTCATTAATACACGAAAGCAACATAAAATTACCAGACAACAGAAAACTCTTTGCATCACAACACATCAAATGTAACCTGGGTGTATTTAAAATTATGCCAATATACCAAAGTGACAATTAATCTTACCTTCAAATGCAAGAAAAAAAAACACTTCATAAACAAAATTAAACCAGCATTAAATATATTGTAATCCCACACGCAAAAGCACACAATATGCACACATAGTGACTAAATACAGTGGTCAAACTGCTCTCATCCATCCGCACACACTAACACACAGGAATATGTGGAGCACGAATATGTATACGCATATTGGCAATAAAATACACTATACTTTCTATCTATCTATCTATCTATCTATATATATATATATATATATATATATATATATATATATATATATATATATATATATATATATATGTGTGTGTGTGTGTGTGTGTGTATGTGTACGTGTGTATACTAATTCATTATAAAAAAGCATGCATGTATATATAGAGAGAGAGAGCGTGTACTGGTATATATATACACATGTTGCCACAAGCAAAACTGCTCATGGGTACTCACACGAACCCTACACAATATCGGAAGTGTGTGTATATGTGTGTGTGTGTGTGTGTGTGTGTTTATGTGTATATGTAAGCATATGCGTGTGTATGTATATCTATGTGTGTACATATGTGCATACTAATTCCTCATAATAAGAGATCATGTATGCTTGGAGAAAGAATATACGTAAGTGTACGCATGCTGACACAAATAATTAGAAATAGATCTAAAAATACACAGGGGTATTTTATTCCTTTTAAGAATAAGTGTAAATATCTACTCTTTGCCTGATGATTGTGGCGATACAGCAAACACGTGAAACAAAATTATAGAAAATAAAGCATAATATATTTTAAAAATCTCCACATTACAACCCAAAAACGTTTACGCTTTCTTTCTTCTATTTAAAATATTTATATATATATATATATATATATATATATATATATATATATATATATATATATATATATATATATATATATATATATATATATATATATATATATATATATATATATGAAGATAGAGTGAAGATGCTTACGATTAAGACGTGGAATTTTTAATATTTTATGCACATATATTATCGCATTATATATATATTCCTTTTCATTTTAATCGGACTAATAATTCATTTTTCCTACTAGTGTATATGTGTCTTGCTACGAAAACAAAATTCATTTCCGTTGTACATGCTTTTGTAAATGTCTTTCTGGTATTATGATAAACCACAAATTGAGCTCTCAGCACGCATTGATTTGAGATGAACAAATAGCACATGGGTTTGTCAGTTATCTTCGCTAATGTAACTTACGTAATTTCTTTTCATTCAGTGTACAAGTCATTTCACTTATACATGCATTATGATCAAAGTGATTTCGGAAACAAATTGCCTCATTTCAGAATGGACATATTGCTATAGTAATATGATTGATTAGAAAAACAATTAAAAGGAAAATCCGAAACATATACATATATATGTAAATATATATGTGTGAAAGTGTGTGTGTTTGTGTGTGTGAGCGTGTGTATGAGTGTGTGTGTTTGTGTGTTTGTTTGATTGAAAGTGTAAAACAAATTGCATGAAAGATTTACGCTTCGTAAGCTCAAAATTGTTAGGTAACAGATTTATAGGCAATTTTTGAAAACACGTCAACAACACACCCACAACATATTTCATCCTGTTTTTCCTTTTCATGAAAACACGTAAATCTTATAAGCTGACATTCAATCTATTATTTCGATTATCAGAGAGATTTAAAAACGCAATAACAGAATGCTTTCATAATCTAAACAAAATAACAATGAGTTTTGGAAAACATATTGATAGAAATATCTTATTTGATACAGAAACTATTTTATTTACAAATTTTAAAATATTAGCTGATGAAAACCAATTTGCATAACGTTTCCAAAATATGATTACGCTATTGCAGTGTAGTAATATGCGAAGAAATGGAAACAATTTAACTTCCGCCCCCAAAAGTTAATTAACACGATACTAACTAAAATTAATATTTCATAAAAAAACGTTTTAATATATCCTTTCAAATTTCAATGTTTCACTAAATAAAATTACTGATTTATATATATATATATATATATATATATATCATACTCATTATAAAACCCAGGTTGTGTGTGTGTGTGTGTGTGTTTTGTCTGTTCGTTTATATATGGGATCGGATTTCCTGCATTTTTCAACCGATTTCAACAAAACTTCACAGGGCTACGTAAAATTAGCTTGCGGTGGTTCTGACAGCGCCAAAAATTGAAAAAAAAAACAATTGTTTTTGCACAAAATCAATTTGAAAACACGATTAAGAGGCATTGATGAAAGGGGTCAACTCATATCGAGTTATGCTTATTATAAAACTCAGGTTGCTTGTTTGTGTGTGTGTGTTCGTTTATATATGGAATCGGATTTCCTACATTTTTCAAACGATTTCAACAAACCTTCATTTTTTTGGCAGGTAGTGTTTCTTATTGTCTTGCACACTTTTTTCTTTATTTTTACATTCAGAATGCTTTAAAAATTCCATTTACAAGACAATTGTTTATAATAAAATTCTATTCAATCGATAGACTCATAACGATTGAAAACAATGTTTTTGTTTGAGTTTGGGTTTGACCAATTCGTAAAAAAAAATACACAAAAAATCACTAATTAAAACATGTGTGTCCGTCAACCTTAAACAATAATCTTTGTCAATTTTATTTTTCAGTCATTATCATGGTCGATACTTGGTCTATCTCTTACTGTTACATCCCCGGGAAACGCCGGGCTCTACTGCTCTCTCTCTCTCTCTCTCTCTCTCTCTCTCTATATATATATATATATATATATATATATATATATATATATAAATATATTTGAAAATGCTCGTATAAAATTGAAAATGTTGTTTTACTTGATGGAATATTTCCATTACTTATTTATCTAAGTATGAATGTATGTTTGTGCGTGTGGTCTAATTGCTAGAATTTCTGATGAGGATGGTAGCCAGGTTCGAATTCCAGTCGAGTTCGTTAATTTATGTTAAATAGCTGAGGTTTGCAAACTATCCAGGACAGAGAAAATTGGATATAATTCCAAATTGCAACTTGTCAATTATGATCAATATTGGCAACCGTCACTTAATTAACAGAGAGCAGACACGAGAAAACTAAGTTTTTATGCGTGTGTGAAAACGAAGAATGAAAAAAAAAAAAACATTTATGCATGTTTTTATTGGCTGAGTTTGACGTGTAGATTTTTTTATGCGGGTTTATAATCCAAATCTAGTTTGATTTTCAGTTTAAATTTCGGCTTTTTCAAAACGCATTTTTGGTTAGTTTTGTTTTATGGCATATCAACCAGAATGATTTAATGAAGAAAAAATTTCCGTCGTTTTACAAAAATGTATAGCTGGTAATTTTTTCAGAAATATATAACTGGTAATATTTTTTTTCACAAAAGTAAGGTTTGGTTTGTTTTGTTTTGTGAAATATTAAACTCAATGTGTTTTATTTGATTTTTATTGCTGGTAATATTTACTTTTTTTCGAAAATTTAGTGCTGATAATAGTTTTTTTTTTCTTTACAAAAATGTTTCTGGTATTAAAATCTATTTTTACACGTTCATAGTGTTTTGACTCAGGTTGTTGGGTCAACTACTTGTCCATAGCTGGAAAGCTAAGAGGTGCTACCACCCCGGATCAGGGTAGACCTGGGAAAACCAGCAACTAAGAGGTGGTTCCACACTCTTCAACACCTCCTGATCAGAGGCTTTGTTGTTGGACGTAGTTTATCGTCTTACCCAGGACAAGGATGCAGTTTATCGTCATACCCAGGTCGGGGAACGTATTTTTATTGGAATTACCATACCGAATATTAATGATTGTATATATAATTCAAAGAGATACAATTTGGGATATTGTTACATTCTGAGATATTTTGTTGTTATTTACTCTTGATAGCGACTACATTCGGTGGAAGATATGATTGTTACTTACTACAAAAGCAGGTGTTTCCAAAAGACAATTTTAACTGTCAATCAGTTATATGTCATGCGTGGTACACGCTTAGACGATCATGTATCTTTCGATAAATGACTAGCGAGGCAGATTTTTCCCCGCAGTTGGTTGCCATTTCTTTCTGCGGTAGACCAGTTGCCATCCAAGAGGATTCATAGCTTCCCAAGGCTATTAGCTCGGCTGGAATTCGAACTCGGCTTTCCGCTGTTTTGAAACAAAATGATAAAGTGAAATTATAATTATATATCAAACTTCCCCGTGTCCATTATATATATATATATATATATATATATATATATATATATATATATATATATATATATATATAAGTTTGTTTGTCTTGCTAGAACAATTACCACTTGTGCTACATCTAACCAACGCTCTGAAAATCACGATAATATTGACATGGAATCAGTTAATGCCTAGCATACACGTTATTGTTTCAAAGAATATATTTAACACTGCCATTTTTCCCGACTAAGTTCTAGAAGATACTGGCCATTTTAAATGTAACATTGTTTTTTTAATTATTTTTTAAGCATTCTACCCCAGGAAAGGCGTGAACCCACTAGCACGCACTGGGTTAAAGAGTTGTAGCGAGAACAAAGAGGGGCGATAGAGGAAAGGATGAAGAGACGCTTAGATCAGGGGATCTGGAGACGTCAATTGACGTTACATTTGAATAGTTGGAGATCATGACCATCAGGAAAGCAAGAAATAGGGAGGGAGTTCCACAGGCGAGAAGTGCGAGATGAAGCTATTGGAGTAGAAGAGAAGGCGACATTTAACAGTTTAGACTGTGAAAGGGTGAGAGCTCATATTAAACTTTTTGTTCTTATAGTGTCTTTCTCTGGTACTCCTTATTACTGGTTCCCATATTGTATTCATTTCTATGCTTGGTCGGCTCAGGAGATTTTTGTGGTCTAGCATATGTGCTGATTCCTTAAGTTTACGAATTTTAAGGCAGTGAAGAACTTGGAGAGGGGAATTAACAGGAGATAACTGATAGCACGTGGAACTAGAACAGTCTACCCCAGTGAGCGAAATAAAGGGTTCAGTTCCAAATTCCAACCACCTAAAAAGGTCGGAGTGTACAACGGACAAAACGTTGTAATAAATATGGCGACAAAGATGAGGACAATAGTCCGATTAATGTAAATAGTATATATAATAACTTATGTCAGAAATATAGACAGATACTTTAAAATCGTTTATATACATAACCACACGATAGTAGGGGTAAATTTCAAAATTCTGTATAATCGGACATTCGCATCTGATATGTCATCTTGTTATAGTGGAACACACCTATTCTATAGTTAATACACTCTTACACCTATAATAAGTAGGAGTAGTAATAGTAACGAGAGGTGGCTCAGTGAGTTGGTCAGTAGATGTCGATGACCGTTAGTCGGATACTGCTTCATAAACTATTATATCAAGTTCCTAACGTTTTGTACGTCGAACCTATTTTAGGACCGACTTAGTGAAATACAAGCCTCCACTGTGAAACTACTCTACAACACATCTGAACTTGCTGTATATACTCAGTGGATTGGGGGTGAAACTACTGGACTTATTCGAAGCCACAAAATACGCACTAGTGACTTTCCATCATCACCGAGGGCACACTGAATTTTATCGCGATGATGAGGTATTCTCTCAAGGAGGTAGTGTACACTGAGCGTCAACTTGATCTCGTGCAGACGATACATCGCTAAAGAGAAAAGAAAATGTTGTGCTACCAGTCAGAATCCAGTTAATACTTCCTGATATCCTCTACCTTTACAAGAGCCAGATCAAACCGAAAATGGACATGAGCTGTTAGTCTTTACGTGCCACACTCGAGTCAATATAATTTGAGCGGCCATTTGTGTTGTATAAATTTTTTTTCTAAATTACAATATCTTCCAACGGACAAAACATTGCAGGTCTGAAGCTATTTGCATAAAGATTGTTAAGAAGAAATAGATTTCATACTCCCACCATTTCTGACCATCATAAAGAAGACACGCATGCCCCAAATTTTGTAGTGAACCACCATATTTCCCGTCGTATACTGTTGGCGGGACCTAAGTTCCATTCGAACAGTTTCTTCTTACGGGATCAATTTCCAACTTGTAGGATTCACCGATCACTAAACCGCTGACCTGTTAATGTCTATGGTTATCCGCGTGAAACGTTCATGTTATTATTGAATTCTCTACCGGAAGTCTCGCTTGGAACTTTGACATGATAACATTATTGAAAAAACATCGCAGATATTAATTTACATAAATGCTCAGAATATATTGCTTGAATGTAAAGAGCGGAACAATTTTAAATTTCGTGCGAAGTTTGAACTAGCGATGAGTGTATCGATTCCGGTATGTTTTGATCTCCTGTTCACGTCAGCAACCCACCCAGAATCTATGAGCTACAAATGTGAAATTTAACACCTTTCGCGCTAGACTGTGTTCTAAGTTTTCTTGGTTGTTTTCACCTTGTACTCTCGTCGCTTTGAGAACTAAGTAATTTGTAGACTACCGCTGGTATGCATGATAATCGATTTCTATATAAAGTGTACATTGAGGTCGACATCTTGCATCGACAATATGGTTTCATGCATAAATGCAATCTTCACCAGATTGCATTTGTCTATTTTTTATGCTTGCATACGTTGTCTCTTCCTGATATTGAACATAGTGAACGCTTCAACTCATAAATATAGCATGGCTTAAAACTCGATTTTTATCAAATATATATATATATATATATATATATATATATATATATATATATATATATATATATGAATATATATAAAATGCGCAGAAAAACCCTTTCTGTGGTCATCAAAAAACAAACGAAACAAATTGAAATTCAGTGCAATACGGTTTGTATATAAAACACCCACTTGATTAAACAAATAAATAACTAGGTAATCAGATGGACAATAATAAAACACAATCCTCCCGACACATAACGACTTGTAGGCACGCCATAAAAATATCCCTCAATGGGAACCAACTAAAGGATGACCGCCAACATTAGCCTTGAAATAGATACCCTACCCAACCTTAGCAAAACCTCTCAGAAGATGATTAATCTATAGATAAGAATTAACTCTATGACCACTTAACAAAAAAAAAAAGAGCCTAGCCACTCCCACAATAACGAATGTTATGAGGGACCATGCCTAAAAACACACGCAAACCAAAAAGATAGCTTATTCCTAAAATTTCGCTTGAAGATGAAACGAGACTAAACACCTCAATTCAACTTAATTTTAATAATTATTTGGATGAATTCGGCTCTCGTTTTTTGAAACATGGGAACTCTTATGTAGCGAAGGAATCATATTATAAACAAAAAATATTATATATATATATATATATATATATATATATATATATATATATATATATATGAGATTTAAGAATATTATATTCAAATGTAAAGTAGATATATTCATATAGTACTCAATATAAAAAAATATTAATATTAAAATAGAGCATTAATAATAAGATAATTTTAATTAACTGTAAATATCAATTCTTCATGTTGATACCCCGACGTCGAAGTTTCTTGGAATTGTCTATCTGACGCCAGAAAAATGAAAATTTGAAAGAAAAAATGGAAATAAAGTTATTCCAACAACAGTCCCTTGATGAGGCAAGTAAATGTTTCATATATATATATATATATATATATATATATATATATATATATATATGTATATATATGTGTGTGTGTGTGTGTGTGTGTGTGTGTGTGTGTGTGTGTAATTTCACACGAGTCTCTATGCGTCTGGGTAGGAATGTGAGTGAAACATTCTAATTGAGTTAATAATTAGCAAAAAATTTTCACTCCTTCTTAGTTCACCTTTCAAATTTATCTCTCATTTTGTAAAAAAGAAAAACAAGCCTTTTCTGAAAAAAAAAATAAAAACAGGTAATGAGATTTTCAAACATCCTTAAAACCTCGTGACTGCAAGGGAATCAACAGCAATTTTCACCTGTCAAATCCTTCTATGGCCTTGGGCTGTCACGCGATCCATTATCGAACCCAACGCAATATTGTTTTTGTAAGCAAATTAATTCTCTGGCGTTGCACAACGAAAGAAAGAAAACAATCAGTGCAACACTATAATTTTTCGTTAGATTAAACGATGTAGGCATTATCTGCGTTATAATGTTGAGGTCCAGATTTTCAGTATGTATTTACTCAATGTTTTAAACTAAGTATTGCAATTACTTTCCCTGAAATAACTAAAATTATGTTTGAACCACTGAAATTCACATAATTTTCAATGCCATGTCACTTTAGGACGTAGTCATTAATGCTCTCCGCTGCTAATGAACAAAACAAATTATCGCTGATACCATATGCCTGAAAATGCTCCTACATAATTGACACTATCTTGCAGATATGTCTAGATCCTAATACTCTATTAACATAATATCATTTATATTTCAGAAAATGGTTTCATAATATCACAAATCCATTCCTGAATTTTAACACGTAAGTTTGCTTCAAGATTTATAATCTATGTTTAAAAATAATGTCGAAAAAACTGCGCCATTCGTATTGGATAATAATTATAATTGTTATTATTAATAATATATTTCGAATATTAGCATAAAAATAATTTTAAAACGCTATTGAATTTATATATAATTTCTTAAAATATAAACCCTTTAATATCAAATTGCATCACTGCAGAATCCTTATTATAAACTTGATTTCTATTAAAGATGGCCGTTATGATATATTAGTGAGGATTTTCGTGTTAATAGATTTTCCATTGAACTGAAAGCATTTAGGATTATATTTAGATTTTAAACACTAAGATTTTAGTGAGAGAATTTATGTTGCGTGTCTACATTTCATACAAGATCCGTGCGTTTTTAATGTTTCACTATTAGCGTTTTCTGTATAAGATTAATAATTTTATTTTTCCTATTCCTAATTACATGAAATTGAAACGTCACTGTCAATTTACATGAACATCGAGGCTGCTTTTAAACAAACAGCAATTATTTCTAAGGCACAATCGAATAAACAGACTAGAAATAAAGAAGTCACTACATTCAATTATATGTGACCTTATTTTTCTAAAATTTCATTTGTAATTTTAGTAAAAATAACGTTTCATTCTTTGTTTTAGATATATGCATTTGTTATTAAAAGCCCAAAAGCAATAGAATATTCGTATTGATTTCGTAAAATTGGTTAAATTAGGCGAAATCTTTCGTATAAAGAAAAAAGAATCTCGGGAAGAAAGAGTAGGGCAAGTTTTAATTGAACAGAACATGAAAATAAAGTCTTCTAGTTAGGAACGATTTAATCATATTGGAAATATTTGCAATTTTCGCCTTCTAAATATTGATTCAAACAATAGGTGATACTTTTTTACATGTTCTGGGGACATTTGAAACACCACTAGCTACATATATATAACTATTTCTTTCTGTGACAACGGTCGTTCGCTGGGCTAATTGTGCCATTCCGATCATCCACACGACTGTCTTCAGGACAATAAACCCACATTTCGCTGCCTCTGTGAATGCAAGCCAAATCAGCGGTGTTTTCGTTAGTAGAGTGGTTTTCTTGTAGTAATAAATAACACAGCGTATGTGTTCTACATTTCATATTTTTATTCTTTACCAATAGTTTAATTTTACCGATTGCTTTAAAGTGACGGAGAGGGATACAGACAACTATCCTTCCCCATATATATATTATCATGTCAAAAATCTGAAGGATACCTTTTAGAGGAATATTTATTTTTAAAAGGAAATCGGATTTCTTGCTAGTTTCTGATTAGTCAGTTCACGAACCAATGAAAATAACTCGTCGCATTTGGCTTAATGTTCCCACTGAGGATGTATAGCTGTATATGTGTAAATAAGTTTTTTTTTCTCTATAATCTTTGGTCTTAAATTGTACTCCTTTATAAAATACTCACACGTTTACAAAAATATTCCTTACATACGTACATCTAATGCGGTGTGATTTTTAAATGTATTCCTATGTAAGATAATACATTTTCTCTTAATTTTGCTAAATATATGTTAATACATGAAAGGTAAACTCACTTTTGTTCTATCATCGGTACAAACATTTCCATTTAACTAGTCGTGTCATGAAAACTTCAGTCAGTGAGAAATGAATTAACTCAGGCTTTGGCAATATCACTTCACCTATGCATTTATCTTAACGTCACTCAGTAATCTTATCGGCTTTACTTCAACTTACCCTCTTAATTATATCCCTTAACATCTGCATTTCGTATCATCTCTCAGATCTGACACGCCATTCAATGCATTGTCCTTTCACATTTTGACCTGCGTTGTTAAAACTGATCTCAGATGCCAGAGATTAGCTCTTGTCTCTATCTTCCTCTTCGAACGCTACTGTTGATATCACTGAATAATGTCACGCATCTTAACGTCAAGACATCGTTACCTATTGTTCTCTTATAGAAACCAGCTCATCTTATTGACGCATGATTCATTCATACAATTCAGTTTTGTCAGAGACATTACTACTTATCCAGAGAAGATTCTCCTTTAAGCCTTAATGGATAGGTAAATGTGACTTATTTGATTTATTGACCAGTAACAGACTGGTAGAATGTTTTGAATTAAAACGTTGAAGAGTGCACTGTGTAAACATAAAGGATACATCAATGAAGTATATAATGAATAATTAGGAAAAGAACGAAAATCAAAACGAATATTTATATATATATATATATATATATATATATATATATATATATATATATATTGTGTGTGTGTGTGGAATATGTGAATAATTTATCAAATTTGTCCTTTTTATGACTTTTCTGGATGTGTTGATTAATATTTACCTCATCCCCCAAATGCACAGGAGCAAAAATACATAAATGATATAAAATAAAAATAAATATTTAAAAACTTTCGTATATCTTGGTATTTTGCTTATTGAAAAAAAAATATTTATTTTCGTTTATGGCTGTATCTACTCTGATTTTGGTAAAATAAAAACCGCTCTTTTGTACATATAATGGTTAACTGGATTTATATTCTGAAAGCGTATTTACCTTAAATGACTTTATGTTATGACAAAAACATACGGGAAGATATTTTTTCTTAGCAAAATCTATGAAATGAAATAAAAATTATAGGTCAGATTTATGACATACCAATTTATTAAATAGCGAAGGATTTTTTGTAAAAGAGATTCGTAGCCAAATACTAAATAATTCCATTTCAGATGAAAGTGTGTTGCAAAGAAAATTGTTTAGTAAACTGTAGACCAAATGAAATGTTTGAAATAATTATAACCTGTGCGTTAATAAATATATTTAATTTCATTAATATCTATATTTATATATATATATATATATCAATATCTATCTATCTATGTATCTATTTATCTATCTATCTATATATATATATATATATATATATATATATATATATATATATATACGTATATATACACACACCCACATACATATATATATATATATATATATATATATATATATGATTAGAGCACAATGACAGATAATCATAAATAAAAATAAGGAAAAGTTAAGTCATATAATCGAATATATATTTCTTTAAACAGTTATTATATATATATATATATATATATATATATATATATATATATATATATGTAACTATTGAATTAAATCTATAACCGATTATATGATGAGTCTTGTTTTATATATATATTATATATATATATATTATTATTTTTATATATATATCTTCTCAAAGACGGGTATTATTATTTTGTTCTTCTTAGTATTATTTTTATTATCAATATTAGCTTTTGCAGTATTACTTCAAATTCACATATTCAAACATAAAACATTTTAAAACTGTTTTTACTTTACAATATTCTTTATAGAGAATATTCTTTACATTTCCTTGTGGAACATAAACAAATTGGTTTTACTTGCCACACGCGAACAACCTCCATACAATTGTCCATGGGAGAAACAGGATTCTTCTAACTGCAGTCCAGTAACCGATAGTGTCTGGCCATGTGCTTTTATAATAGCCTGCATAATTTACTAGTTATTCATTTTCATGAATAAATGGCCTTTTTACATACTGTTTCAAAATTATATTATACTCATATAGGGATCTCCTCTTAAATGCCGGAAAATTACATATCTGTATTTTAAAATTAATTCAAAAAATGTAAAGTCCTTTTTTTTTTTTCTTCGGCTTTAATTCACATGTAAAAGAATAAATTTATTATTCTCAGTAATGAAAATATTTTTGTATATTTGAAACCGCACTTATTCTGAATGAAACAACCTTTTATTTTGTTTTTATTAATATCGATTATGTCTGCCATATAGAGACATTTCTAACGAAAGTTATATTCTCCGTTTTAAAATCTTTCAAAAATAAAATATAAATGTTTCAATGGTTATTAAAATAGTATTACAAAATGCAAAATTTATATAATCTAATTTGAAACAAAGATTATTTACATTTTTAGCAAAAATAATACGTAGAAGAAAACAAGGAAAACATGCCTTAACTACAGTGACCCGTTTGTCAAGTGTTGATTGATGTTATTGTTAGCTGAAACCAGTAGAAATCATCGAATGGATGAACAGAAGTGAAAATTTATCTTGAAAATATCGCATAATAATAAAATAAATTTAAAATATCATAACAAACATAATCTAAAAATTAATATAACAAAAGTTCATAAATATGAGAGATACCTAAAATTTTTACGTATAATTCTCATGAAATTTTATTGTATTTTATTTATTATTAGTTTTTATATTATCTCAGGTAATTTTAACAACTATTAAAAGTCGTGACATTTTAATGATAATGTCATGAATGACCATCCTTTTCTATAAAAAAAAGTCATGTTTATACACATCAAGAATCATCTATAAAATTCTTTTTTTTAAATACTGGTTATTTGCATATTGTAATAAGCATTTAGATTTATGATTAGGAAAAATATAACAATTTCAATATACTTAACAGTAAATTGAAATTGAATTTGAACAGATTTAACAAGTTTATGGATGATTGTTTATTAACCTGTAAAAATGAAAAAATATTAATGTAAAAATTCATTTTCTTTTCAGAAATTATTTTTTTGTTTGAAACAATATTAACCTTAACATATATTATTGATAAAAGCAATTGAAAGCTTTTCTAATTTAATAATGTTTTATTGGGTTTTGTATTTTACAATTCAGAGATCATTTTCCGTAAATGGTTGTTTGATTTTAGGTTGTTTCTTCTTATTTTTTTTGTTTATATTTTTTCTTTTATTTGTATTTTATTTGTTTTTATTATGTTTTACTCTTCATTAATTAGTTTTATTTTTCCATCTTTTCATTAAAATTAAGTTTTCATTCTCCTCTCAGGCAAAAACAGTGTGTGGACTTTAATGAACTCTCGTGTTTACTGTTCTCCACTCTTAATAAATGGCATGTGCTCTGTCGTGATACAAGAAACATACAGTCATACAGATACAGCATTATATATATATATATATATATATATATATATATATATATATATATATATATATATATATATATATATATATATATTTATGTATATATATAAATGTATGTAGCAGCCATACCCAGCTGGCCGATCAGAAAAATACTCATTTAGAATAAAGCAAAAACAGCTTCATATTAAGATGTAAGAGAGTCTATATTAACTTATTTAAACTACTTTCTTTCATTAAACACATTTTGACTTAATGCAGTTACTGATAAACAGATGAAGTCTGTTTGTATTCAAACCACAATTATTTTGGAGTTTTGATATTCCATTTGTTGGTTTGCTACCAGTGATGTAAAAGAGGAGACATTTATAAAGCAATTGTTAGGTTTGATGAAAATGGATTAAAAGATCCACGAAAAATCAGAAAGAAACCAGAAAATATCGCCATTTTCCGCTATTTACGTGGGTTTTCAATAGATGGTTGAAATCATTTATCAATTTAAATGACTGCTAAGCATTCAACGTATTATTGGCTGCAATTGAGTGAAGTTTGTATTAGATTGCTTGGAGATTGATGGCGTTTTCTAGTTTAAAATTTGTGTTGAAATCGATTTGTGTTGAAATCGATTTGTGTTGAAATCGATTTGTGTTGAAATCTATTTTTCGTTTTTCCTTGTTTTCCACTAAACGCTTTGACATCGAAATAAAAATGCGATATCGTTAAGCTGGTCATGATGTAAGTAATCTACATACCGAGGTTGAACTTAATCGGAGGAATTTATCGATATTGGATCGATTTTATCAATTACTGATTTTAAAGAAATAATCGATTTTTTACGCTAAAAACTATCTCTTATATTGTACAATGTATGTGCCAAGTTTGGTCAAAATCATTTGGATGGACCTTGCGTGAAAACGTACCAAACAAACTGGCAGACACACAGACATCCACTGTTTTTTATATATAAATTTTTATAATTATTATTATTATTATTAAATAAAAACTGACGTTATTTATTCATGCATAAATATATTTATTTATATAAGTGAATTTGGCTTGGTAAATAATTAAGTTGGAAAATAAAATTAAGTGGATAAATTTTATTTTGTTTCTTTCTACTGTTCTTTGAAAAGACCCGGAAGAAAAAATAAGAGAAGGACAAGGAATGATGAGAGAAAAAGAGATGATTATTACTAGTGAAGGAAATTATGAAAAGAAACAATGTATCCGATATTCTTCACATTTGCGCCTAGGCGTCGATACACATAAAGACGCACGAGGCATAGACATAAGAATGAATCAATCTAACTCTAATAAAATTCACATAAATTATATATTTTAACTTGATACTAATATAAAAGTTCTGATACCTTCTGAGGAATGAACTGGAGTCGGAGTGCTGAATATATGATCAGTCAGGTAAGTGACGAGTTTTATATTGGTATTAATCACATATATATTCGACTCTCCTGTCGAATTCGATCTATGAGGGTCAAGCAGCTCAGTTCCTAGGAAACGACAGTCCACACACCAGCACATATGATTTGATTATCAGGCATTGTGCAGAACCAAACACACTTCTTGTAGAGCCGAATACAGAGTGCTGGTGCACTATGTTCCACAGTTTCCTCAAAGGACACTCCACAGGTTGTGAATTCACAATTGTCCTTCTCCTAGACCAGTTGTCATCCAAGTCTGTTCTGCTATTTACACAGCTGGAGAGAGCTGGCGGTTAATAACACCTAAGTTAATGAAATGGAATCAACTGAAACTCTATATATATATATATATATATATATATATATATATATATATATATATATATATATATATATGTGTGTGTGTGTGTGTGTGTGTGTGTGTATATATGAGATTGCGATGAGGCACGGTGGAGTATTGGATAACGGCTTGGAGTGAAGAATTATATATATATATATATATATATATATATATATATATATATATATTTTATGCAATAAAAATTTCTATAGACCTATAATTATGATATTGTATAAGTCATGTGAGGTATATGTATCTGCAAGTAGCCAGGATAGTGCTCGATGCTTTACATTTATTAGAAAAAAGGTATACATCTAATTTGACATACTATTTGTCATCAAAATAATACCCATCATAATTCAGAAATTTTTCCCTGTGATATCCAGCTTCGCAGGGCAGAAAAAAACGTGAAAACCTTCCGCAAGTAAGTCTCAATTGCGAAGGATTTCCCATTCAGGTAGATTGCGATGGAACGTAAGAGGTGGTAATCTGTTGACACAAGGTCTGGAGAGTAAGATGGATGACACTCCACCTCCTTGCCAAGTCGCCGTATGGTATCCCTGGTCACTCGCGCCATATGAGGCCTGGTAATTTCAGGGAGAAACAATACACCTTTAGGATTAAATAATGCCGGCTGGCTCCTTCCGTTTCAGCGCCTGTTTCACACGTTTAAGCTGCTTCTTGTACAAGTCCATAGTATATTTTTTGTCACGTTAGTAGCAGCTCACAGTGTTCCACTTGTCGTCTAGCCCATCAAATACAGAACATTATCTTACCTGGGTGTTGAGCTGGTCTTGTGGTGCGACGCATAGTGTCTGTCACTATTGGGTGTGACAAAGAAATCTCGTGTGTCGTTGCGCACAGAGAAAGCAAAAAAGAAAATGGCTGTCATTCATGCCGCTTGTTTGCTTCCATCAGTGGGCGGTGTACGCAGTTGTTCAATATGCCATCACTATGCAGTGCGAGTGAAGTCTGACAGTTTCCTCAGAAACCTGGAAGCGTTCAGCAATCACAGCACAGGTTTGGCTGTTATATTCTTCTAAGATCCCCCTTCAGGTCCTCATCATCAAGAACTTGTGGACGGACACTGCGGGATTCATCACAGATCTACTGAAGCGAACTTCTGGAATCAATCACAGGGTTATTTCCAAAGACTTACCGTATTGGGGAGCGTGATGTGGCTGCGGACAAGCCCATCTTAAAATCATAAAGCAAATATCTCCGAACATTCTGCTTTGATCTCACCATGTATCTCTACTGGTGCATGAGATATGACTGATATGTGTCTTAAACGCACTTGCATTGTTCAAAGCAATATCATTAACACCACCGCTTTCTCGGCCCATGGGACATTCATTTGCGTATCAGTGGTAACTTACCACACGTCGTAAAAAAAAACAAGGACATTTTTGGTCACCTTATATATTATTGATATTGGTATAAAAAGATAATTGGAAAAAATATTAGATTTTGACGACGCGTTTCGTCTTCCGACTTTTTCAAGGCAAAAATGTAATCAAAATGCTTTTGTTGTTATAGTTACATTAAAAATTCAAAATTTAAAAAGATAGACGCTTCTGTCTAAGTCTTTTTTCCCAGAATATTTGTTTTGTTCGTTATATCGTCATTACTAGATTGATTGATTTGCATTTTACGGTTTATTAACCTTTTGAAGATTATTTAAATCCAGAATATATTTTGGAATTTTTATTATATTTTTATATGACCATGAGTTAATGAAACAAGTCATACAATTTAACCTATAGATGGGAGGGAGAAAAGCTGGATTCATTCGTTTCCCGATGCGATTTTCACATAATTGACCCTCACTGGAATCGTAACTAGAATTTTCAATTTTCAATTCCGTGCCATTATCCTTTACGCAGGCGCACATACTAGATTTCAGCTAGGTATTCTCAAGCGGTCAAATCTCTAAAGATGATTGAAGATTATTTTTTTTTAACTTCGTTGAGCCGGCGATAAACAGTATTTGTACATGATATAGTCGTAAACTTAGTTGATAATAAAAAAACAAAAATAACTATTTAGCTTAAAGTTATGCAATATATAAATATATGTAAAAAAAAATATAAGGTAAATTTGTTCCATGTCGAGTATTGAGTTTCACTGCGTTAGAAGTCATTCCTTCTCCAGCAAAAATCTTGGCAAATGTTTAACGTTTGGTGTAGAATTGATTTTGAAATATTTTTATCGCCCAGTCACCCTGTCAGCATGGAAAATGGCTGGAATTTAGGCTCAGCTTACAATAGAAACTTCTCATGATATTAACCTCAATGAATTTCACCTGGTCTTGTGCAAATGGGCCGGCAACAAAGGTCATAGTCCGAATGTGCTGGCTGTTACCTCAGTAGACGAAAGACCTTTAAAGTGGAGCCCTATATTTCTTTTTATTTCTCCTACTGCGGTCTCTGTATGGCAAATTGTCGACAAATGCGTCATTTGGCAATCGATGGATACTCATACATAATATAAGTATTCAGATTTAGCACGTTGACGGTTTTACGTAGCTCAGTTGATAAAGAATTAACTTCTTTATACATTGAGAATACCGAGGATATTGCGCTAATGGAAGTGTTCAAAATGGTGCTGTCTTTAGTATGGCTGCCCAATTTCGTAAAAAAAGCTGCCATACTGTGTATTAGGACATTATTGGGTAAAACTTGTCTCAATGCAAGTGTTCACCTGGTAAAACCTTGTGCGCAAATGGGCCGGCGAACAAAGGTCATAGTCCGAATGTGCTGGCCGTTACCTCAGTAGACGAAAGACCTTTAAAGTGAAGCCCTATATTTCTTTTTATTTCGTAAGCGGTCTCTGTATGGCAAATTCGACATTTGGCAGATGGATACTCAACATAATATAAGTTTTCAGATTTAGCATTGAGTTTTATAACAGGATAAAATTACTTCTTTAACATTGAAAATACCGAGTTTGCAAAAGTGGTGCTGGTGCTGTTGGCATTAGTATACGGCCCAATGTTTAGTAGCGTAGTATCTGAAAAGCTTGCCATACTGTGTTTTGATTTTTTTATTAGGACATTATTGGAGTAAAAATTTAATTAGATTGTTTCTTGTTGATGTCTTTGTTGAATTTAACGTCCTGAGACGCGTTCAGCTTTGTCATAAAGAAAATAATCCAGAAAGTGGATGGTGTAATTGACGAGAAGAAACATAGGAGAGCGAGATAAACTTCCTAAAATAATAATAAATGCAGACGTTAACCTGAGATGTTGATTAGAGTTAGATTTTCTGTAAACAAAAAATTTCGTAAATAGAAATTCGTCCACTTAATCTAATTAAAGTTATTTTCGTTTGAACAATTTATCAAACATATATATATATATATATATATATATATATATATATATATATATATATATATATATATATATATGTATTTATGTATGCATGCATGGATATGTGTGTGCCTCTTTTGTCACTCTCTCTCTCATCATATATATATATATATATATATATATATATATATATATATATATATATATATATATATATATATAACATGAAGTTTTTATCATAGATTCAACGAGAGAAAAGTGTGTATCTTAAAAGAAGAGAGAAGCCGCAAACGTTTATGTGCATTAAAAAAAATATATTGTTTTATTTTCCATAATTATGTTTCACGGGTTTCCGGTCTCGCAGCCGTCATCAGGCAAAGCGTGGAGATTTTCGCATATTATGAAAAATGAATCATTTTTCTTTATGTCATTCGATGTTAAATATTATCGATATGTTACTGGTCAACTGTTTGATCTAATACAATCATTCCTGTCTAACCGAGAATTGAAGGTCGTTCTCAACGGATTCTCCTCCAGTTCCTATCCCACTAACGCAGGTGTGCCCCAAGGCTCCATCCTTGGCCCCACTCTTTTCCTTATTTTCATCAATTACCTTCCTGAAGCTATAGATTCCCAAGTCGGCATCTATGCAGACGACACTACAATACAATTTTCTCCTGCCTCAAAAACAAGTCTAGTGTCGGCGACAAAACTAACCTTGCCGTGCGTCTTGAAATGGACCTCCAATCGGTTGTTAACTGGGGCAAGAATGGGCTGGTCAACTTTAACGCCACAAAAACTAAATTACTCTCCATTAACCACCATAGAGATCCTTCCCTGCCCCCCATTAAAATGTCTGATAGTCAACTTCCTGAGAGCAACTCCTGCGTCTGCTCGGTCTCACGTTGACTGCTGACCTGAGATGGAACAAATACATTGAGTCAATTGCTTCTTCCACCGCGAGGAAAGTTGGCTCTCTGTGCCGCGCCAGGAAATTTTTCTCCCCCAGAATCGATACTTCAAATATACAAAACAACTATTCGCCCTTGCATGGAGTATTGCTGCCATATATGGGCTGGAGCACCTTCTGCTTACCTCAGAGTTCTTGACAAGATCCAGAGAAGGATATGTAATCTAATTGGCCCTGATCTGGCGTCTTGTTTGCAGTCACTCTCTCACAGACGCGCCGTCGCCTCTCTCTGTCTTTTCTACAAATACTTCCATGGTAACTGCTCTGATGAGCTGCTTTCTCTGGTTCCCAGACTCCATGAATTCAAGCGCCCTACGAGGCTTTGCATCCCGCTCTCACCCTTACACCGTAGAAACTTTTTAATGTAGCCGTCTCTTCTACTCCAATAGCTTCATACCTCGCACCTCTCGCCAGTGGAACACCCTTCCCAATTACTGTTTCCCTGATAGCTATAATCTCCAACTATTCAAATGTAATGTCAATCGACATCTCCAATTACCTTGATCTACCCACTATCCTTCTCCTCTTCCTTTCTCTTATCACTCCCTATCTGCTCTCGCTCCAAATCTTCCGCAACCCCCTGCATCCTAGTGGCTTCACGCCTTGCTTAAAAAAAAAATGTAACATTTTATATATATATATATATATATATATATATATATATATATATAAATATATATATATATATATGTGTGTGTGTGTGTGTGTGTGTGTGTGTTTCGTGTGTGACTATTTTTGTCTCTCTCATTCTCTGTATATATATATATATATATATATATAGGTGTGTTAGCAAATATATGGATATAGATCCGACAGTATGAAGAAAAATATATACGGAAAAAACAAACAAAAATCCTTATATACAATTATGCTGTTTTAATGTTATATACATCGTCTTTGTCATGTTGTATTAGTAATTCAGATAATTTATGAATATGTCCTGAATGATGGTTTATTAGATCGAAACGTCCGACGTTGTCATATAATAAACATTAAAAACAGCATAATTGTATATAATGATTTTTAATTTTTGTTTGTATTTTTTTTTTCTTTATATTTTTATATATATATATATATATATATATATATATATATATATATATATATATATATATTACGTCTATATCATATATATATGTGTATTTTTGAAAATTTCCAAATTTTTAAACCGACCTCACTCAAATTTGACACCCTGATAGTTATACTCGAAGGGTGGCCAGGACCAATATTATTCTTTCCGGACCTCCCACGTATCACGAAAAACAGCGAAAAACCATTTTAGAAAAAAACATTTTTTTGCTTGAGTTTTCAAGCGATTTCCCACGATTACTACTCATGAGACACCAATTGTTTAGATTTAATTTTACAAGATTATTACAAATATAATTATGAACATCCACGAATGTTAAAATTCTTTGTTCTGTCATTAACTTTTGTAGTTTCCAACCGATCTACAAATATTACTTATGCTTCACGGATTGTTTCGAACTATTTTTTTATCATGTTAATTGGTTTTAAATTTACGATTTCATTAAATTGATTAATCTTCTGAATAGATATTAAACTGATTAAAATTTCTTTCTCTCCATTTCTATGACTATTAACCATGATTAATGTTTTGTTAACTTTATTCGATTTAAATTTGGTGTTTATTTGATTAAACTAATTAAACATCTGGTATTTAATGAATCTGATTAAACTTTACACCGGCCATGATGTGATATGACGGGCTGAATAGCGAACATGTCGTTTGACATGTGGGCGTGAACACTATTAATGCGATCTCCGCTTTTAGCGTCCTATTTGTTGTAAACTACTGCTTTAACCACGTCCTTTGCGTTTATTAACTTCCCTCCCAACTTATTACCGCCCACGATCATAAAGCCCCGCTTTTTTACCACGGTAATTATTAAAACATTTTGCGCATTGTCTAATGATAACGGGATGACTGCAGATACAACGTTTTATCTTTGCGTGTAAACAACAATAATGACCCCTTTCAGAACCTTAATTTGTGTGAACGTCTGATTATAGATCCTTCTTAATATTTATTCACTTACCCACTCTATGCTCATGGCCTTACAATAAGAGATGAGCTGCAAACATGAAATTTGACCTTTTCGCGTGACACTACTAATTATCCAATCAATTCATTGAGTGTATTTAATTGGTTCAAACCCTTTTTATAAAAGTACCATCGTGCTACAGATAGACACGAAGAAAGATAGTAACAGTTGATGAACATCCAGTCAACAAGTGTTACCATTGCCTTGGCAGAGTATATGTAACCAAAAAGAATGATTCTACATTTGGATTCTATTACCAGAGTTAAACGGTCCAAAGAGTTTCGACGATTTAAAAAGTTTTGATGGGCACGTTTGCAGTACATACCTCGAGGCCTACTTCAAACATGGGCTATTGGAAGATGGTGTTTAGTGGTATGCAACTCTCGCGGAGGCTGTCGCAATGCCAACAGCAAGAGTCTCCGACAAATCTTTGTTGTGTTAATGCACACGTGTGAACTCAGTGAATCTGTGTCTTAATAGAAGTAATAAAGAGAACCTTTCTGAAGAATTCAAAAACCAGAGACTACTAATGATTCATGGATTTGACGAATTTATAAGCAGAACGCTTATTGACATCGAAGATGGGATAGTTTCTCCGAGCGGAAATCGATTGTAAAATTGTGGCCTTCTCCAAATTCATTGAACGAGTTCAAATACACTTCCAACAGGAATAATTAATGAAAACTTCCTACCACGTCAACGTTCTTAAACGTTATGTCAGCAAAAACCAGGTAAAGTTGTTTAAGGACATGTTGGCTTACAAGACAATTTTCGACTCCGTTCGCCTTCGAAAAGATGGTTTGTTCTACTTTGATGCTCGTAGTTGGGCACGTAAACCATTCGTTACAAAGCTTCTCCTCGCAAAAGTACGAAAAGATAAGGGGATCACCTTCGCTGTGGCATCCTCTGGAATCGCTGCAGCGGCTCTGCTTTTAAGCTGCCAATTAATTTGTCTTCCTCTTAAGCGACCTGCAACATCAGCACGGGGTCGGATAAAGCTGACGTCCTGTGAGATCATTGTAAAGATTGAGTGCACCATGATCCACAAAGGAGCTCTCTAGGTCTTGGATAGGACTTTGCGTGACATAATAGGTTGTCAACATGCAATTGGCGGGGTACTTTTCTTCCAAGTGATTTCAGGAAAAACTCCCTGTTGTTCATAAAGGTACAAGATCGGAAGCTGCGAAAGCATGCATTAATTATCACCTCTGTGGCATCATGTCAAACTTTTGCCTCTTAAAGCCACCATGAGATTTGTACAGTTCGGGGACCAAATGTCCACGAAATTTTCAAAAGACCTTTGCAATTTAGCATTTGTAACGTGAATATGCCATCGGAGGACGCTGAAGAGATCACAGTGTCACAAATATATTCCATTGTAAATACGATTTATGACCTCAAAGCTGTCATCTTCCAGATCTGGTTAATAAATTAGGAAACCCCACTTTGTTGTATGAGAGATCTCTATTGGCTCCTTAAACACAAGTGTTGCCAAAAATCGATGAAGAACTGAAATGCCTATCAGGAATCCTTCAAATGGTCCAATATATAGTAGATTTTCTGAAGTCTTTCAACTCCTCAGGACTACAAGCCTTGCATTGAACCTCAAAATCGGAGCCCCATTAATATTACTCAGGAAACTGCAATCGCAAATATCTCTGTAATAGAACCCGCTTTCTGGTTAAGAGACTGTTGTAAAATGCTATTGGGGCCACCATTTTTACAGGTCTTTTTCATTCTCCTCTAAGTTTTGATTTCAGTGTTCACTTTTATATTTACACTCGCTCTTTCTCTGATATTGAGCATTTTATCCAATAAATATAGATCACTTTAAGACTATATTTCTTCATATGTATATATATATATATATATATATATATATATATATATATAATAATAATAATAAAATAATTTAAATCATTTTAGATCGCCTATAAATTGAGTCCTCTTTTAAATTAAATCCTAACGTTTTTAAAAACATACACCATTTGTTCTCATTTTACCTGTATATATATATATATATATATATATATATATATATATAGAGAGAGAGAGAGAGAGAAATAATTTTTTGAGAGAGAAAAGAGGGAGAAAGAGAGAGATTCATCCACATAGACTGTTTCGCTGTATCATAGCTCATCAGCAATGTCGCTGATTAGATATCCGATTGCTTCGATCCAGGATCGAAACGTGACCGAATTGTCTGCAGTCAGAGATTCAATGCCAAGCTATAATTGCACGGAAAATAGAAAGTAAAATTTTAATGTTTTATATATTTTATGTGTGTGTGTGTATGTTTGTGAAAAAGTGGATGTAGCAGAAAACAAATTAAGAATCACTGTATTATATGAAATGATACTCAGTATATAAATGTTACAGTTGCTATTGCTGACAGAAACTCGTGTCAGAAAAAGGGAGCGAAATGAAATAAATCTGATGATTCATTCGACATAAATCCGCGCTTGCTAGTTAGCTGGCATAAAAAAAAAAAAAATATGTCAAATTTGTGACCTGTATAATTTACTTCAACCACTTAATTCTAGATTATTAAACGTTATTTCGAATTAAAGATATCGTAATTTTTATAATTATTGTTTTTTCCAGACAGTCTTAGTTTTATTCATATCGAAAGTCAAAAAGAAAAAAAAAACTACATTCATGAATCATTGTCATCTGTTCAACTTTCAACAAAATTTATAATCAATCTCAAATTGTGATAGCACTGATGCATTCATAATTTCTTCCATTTTACTAATATCGTACAATGTTAAGAATATTTAAGACAAAGCCACATGATTTCAATTCAAATGTCACTGTGCCACTGAAAACCTAGAAGAAATCGCCTTCATGTATTACATCTATAATTACAATTAACCATCATTTAATTAGATTCTTGAGAAGGTCTTAGTCAATTATCTTTAATTACCTTAATTTTTTATTGTTTTGGGAAAAACGCACATCGCTACCTTTCAGATAATTTCAACGCAAATTTGCTGATTAGTTTCCAAACGAAACTAATTAAAGATCTGCGAAACTAAAAACGCTATAAAATTTTCCTTTCGTTAAAGTTTAATTTTACTCCTAGATTAACTCTCGACATTATCGGATATAATAATAATAATAATAATAATAATAATAATAATAATAATAATAATAATAATAATGAAAATAATAATAATACGAAGAAGAAGTACAGCAGAAACGACAACAAAAACAACAATAACAATAATAATATTAATAATAATCAAATGAAGTAATTATAATAATACGAAGAAGAAGTACAGCAGTAACAAGATTAACAACAACAACAATATTAATAATAATACTAATAATAATAATATTAATAATAACGTAACCCGCAGCAATATTTACTCCATTAATTTTGATATTAAATGATAGGAAGTGTTAATGTTTGCATTTTTTTTATGGTCAATTATGATGACATAAATAAATAAATCCTTCACTACTAAATACTTTCTCGTCAGTTTTCTGACATAACTTCAAGGCTGATGCAGGTTCAAAAGTGTGACTAGTGGGGTAATATCATTGGGGTCTATGAAGAGTGCTGCTTTTTTTTTATTTGGATTTATGAGAATCTTCTCTAGAGACATTGGAAAACCGTCAGGAAGGACGAAATATCTGATATAACGGAATCACCAAAACCTTTCAACAAATCTATCAGAATACGACACCCATGCTTCTCTGATATACATGCCTCGTATACATTTATCCTATCAGGTGTTATCATGTTTAAATCGAACTTCGTATACTTGTACTTCAGTGTCACGATGTGCTTGTGTCTCGCACAACATACTCAACAGCAACATCAACATTTATATTAACGATACTTATTAATGTTATTATTATGACTAAGATTACGGACGTGGACTTTGTCACAAAGATTAGGTAACTGGAACGAGAAGAAGCCTATAAATACCTAGGAGTCATCGAAGGAGATGGAGTACGCCACAAGGAAATGAAGGAGAAAACAGGAAAATAATATGAGAAGTGTCTGCTTGAATTCCTAAAACGGAAAATCAGACAAGACACTTTGGCTGTCCCTGTGGTTCAATACAGTTCCAAAAATCTTAATTGTACCATAGCTGGCATTAAGCGACTAGATATCAAAACGGGAAAGCTTCTCACTTGCCACTGAAGAAATCAGAGGATTAGTTCTAGTACAAAACCATAGCAGTTCGTCTAGAAACTACAGAAGAAGGGATGATTTGTGTCAAAGAATAAGAAAGAAATAAGAAACATTATTCCGCAATATAGAAACCAGAGAAATTCAAAACGAAGTTCAAGTAGTGAAAAAAGTGCAAATAAAGCATAATACACCAACTGCAGCGGCAAATAAGCTAAAAAAAATCAAGTTGATATGCAATACACCAAATGAAGTCACGATGGAAATACAAGTCACTATATATCCGTAATAAACAAGTTGATGTAAACAACCAATGGTTACCTAATGTTAGGTTAGGTTAATGGAAGCTGAGATGGAAAGTTTCATTCTTGTTTCACAGGACCAATGCTTGCTAACTTGAAAGTATCAAGCACACATGCTGAAAAAATTGTAATGACCCCAAACGTCTATATTTTGAAAAATATCCAGAAACAATTAACCCTCTTGTATCAGGTTGCACAGTGTTAGCACTTACATATTATAAAACCCGGCATGATAGCGTGTGTAAATATGTGAACTGAAAAATATGCAAATTTTACGGGAAGAAAATTGCACAAACCTGATATGAACATCATCCTGAAGCGATTATAAAGATAGGGCCTGTAGGAATTTTATGGGTCTTTTATAGCAGACAGAATATCCAAAGCTAATCGCCCAGACATCGTTATCACTGACTGCAAAAACAGATTAAGCTTTTTCTATTGGCAATGCTGTCCCTGCAGATTGTAAATTAACTTTGAAAATCTTTGAAAATAACTATGAACGTACAATTATCTTGAAGTGAAAACCTCAAAGATGTGACACATGAGGACATCAATAATCGCAGTTTTAAATGGAGCCCTCGGATAGATTGGGAAATGTTACGCTAGATTTATTAAAGGGATTCCTAGTAGACGATTTTACTCACACGTACAGCTAACACATTACGAATAGCTTCATGTTTGTAAAATATGTGTAACCTTAGTTTAACTTTATAAAAATGAAGAGTAGAATATATTATGTTGCCATTTCTGACCTTAGGTCTCTTGTTGGAACCCACAATACAGCAGAAACCAAAGGAAATACTACTACTACTAATAATAATAATAATGATTTTTAGACAGGCAGAAGGATACACTCTCACTTCCTGTATATTTTAGTGCTACCGAAACGTAATGAAAAGTTATAGAACTGATGCTGCTACGACAAATGGCATCGATATACCAAAAAAGATAAAGGAGAAAAAAGAAAATAATCTCATTTGAAAGTTGAGATTGCAAAACCAGTGCATTGGGATTAATTAAAACTGTTTGATAACTTCAGCATCTAGGGCAGACACACCAACTTGAAGTCATCAAAAATCGCCTCTTCTGACCACTGCGTATATTTTGGGGTAAGCAACGTTTGTCTTGTATACTTCTTGTGACTTGTACCTAAATGATTGTACAAATTGTATTCAAGAATTTTCACTGTCTGACAAATTAATACTCCGTTTCCTCCCCCTCCTACTACTACTGATAATAATAATAAAAATCAAGTGATATTCTTCAGAAACTTATTCTGAAATACAGACTCGATGTCCAATCATATTAATGGTATTCGTACAATTTTGATTCGGATATCAATTCTCTTGTCGAATTTCCTATTTTCGATAGTTTTCCTGTGAATGGCATCGACCATTTTTTCTTGTAACTTTTTTGTGTGGATAACTTTAATAGAATAATCGAACAGCAATAATTATTTTCCATTGATCTATCTTAATCCTCTAAGACGCTCCTGTATTCACAACCCTTCCCTTAGATTTCCTTAATCCCAAAAGTCCAAACAAAATAAGTCACAAGACGTGAAAGGAAATGTTCCAGTTAAGGCAATTCTCTAGAGAGGACGCCGCCACGGGGAGACATCGAATAAGAAGGAAATATTGGGTGCATTAACCGTAGAGAATTAAAATCTGACAGCTCACTGGGTGGGCGAGCCTCAAAGTATCTCTGTCTATGATCGTCAGTTGTGTCCATCTGATTAAGGCGCTAAAAAAGGTGGCCACAAACAATTGCGTTCTTTATGGGAACTTGGTTGAATTGAAAGGAAAGGCATTTGTTTGGACCAATCATAAAGACGCAATCGCTCTCGGCACACCCAGATATTTCTTCTTTTTATAGTTCAAGCCTTTTCAATCATTTACATTGCCAAATATTTGCAAAGATAACTTCCATCTATACGTCGTCCATATTTATGTCTCGTTGTACTGATGCTTCTCTGACTGTGTTTGGGAATAAAGACAGTTTGGAATTTGAATAACAACAGTAGAATTTTTAATTATTTTTTCTGCTTTATTTTTTATTTGCTTGGTTCTGCTCTAATGTCAATAACAGATTCACAGAAATATGTTTCGCTGTCGTAATGGAGAGGAGATAAAAAAAATTACTAAGAATAGTGTCGTAATATATACATGTCTACTTCCAGTAGTCTTTGTGTTTTTCTATGTAAAGTAATAATTACGTATATAAGGCCTACATCCCTTAACCAATATAGATGAATATAGATGCATAAGCATACGCATGTTATTAGTACATTTGTGATTGTATATACTTATACATATATGCTCATTTACAAACACACACACATATATATGTGTGTGTATATATATATATATATATATATATATATATATATATATATATATATATATATATATATATATATATTATTTACATTATTCGGACTACTGTCGTCATATTTGTCACCATATTTATTACAACTTTTCTCACTGGGGTAGACTGTTCTAGTTCCATGAACTAGAACAGTCTACCACAGTGAGGGAAATAAAGGGTTTAGTTCAACATTCCAACCAGCTGAAGAAGGCCGGAGCCTATAACGGCCGAAAGGTTGTAATAAAAACGGCGACAAAGATGAGGACAATAGTTCGAATAATGTAAATAATGTACATAATACGTCATGTCAGAAATATAGGCAGATATATTTATTTATTTATAAACACTTGTTTGCCTCTTGTATAAAAATCTATTTGATTGTCTCTGTGATTTTATATACACATGCGCAATTATACGTTAGGTTGGCCTAAAAGTTATCATGCACTTAAGAAGCGCGATGAAAACTATGAAAATTAATGGAGCAACATCAACATTTACACTTTAAAATTAAGTCCATCATTCCCGACGATCTTCTGCCAGTATCTGAATCTGCCCCAGATATCAGTCCTCTGGTTTTGATTAATATTTAAAAAACAAATAAAAAAAAAAAACTGTAAACAAGCTTCCTTCAATTCATCAAAAGGGTTTAATCGGTGATCGTGCAAGTGGTGTGCTGCTGAGCGGAATAATCTATAGTCACTCAGAGCGACATCGAGACTGAATGGTGGATGTGGTAGAATGTCAACACCGTCCATCTATTTGTACTTCTCCTTACTCAAGCTGGCAGGGTCCGGCCTTGCATTGATACCTCTTCTTTAATTTGCTATACACGCGGTCTCGCTTCTGGCAATAGAGTTTAGCGTTGATAGTGCGACCGTGTGGAACAAGCTCGGAATTCAGTCCGCCTTGGAAATTTCACTAGACATACATCAAGATTGGTTGTACTCTTTCCACTTCCGAAGTGAATCATGAAATTCTGGCCAACATAGTACATAAACACTTGCTTATCTCTTATCTATCTATCTATCTATCTATCTATCTATCTATCTAATCATTTTTGTGATTGTATATACACATGTGCACAAATAATAGTGATATATTAACGAATATTGGCGGGAAAGAAAAAAAATCGTTGCTCTGAGTTCAAACATGTGTCCATAACCTTAGGTTTAATTTCGTTCTGATGCCCTTGGAAAAATCATGGATACAATTCCTATCACATCCAAACATAGGTTGCTTTCACTTGTGTGCTGATAGTAAGATATACTTGGAAACCTTGGAGTAACAGCCTGAGCGGAAGAAATCTTTAGATTCAAAAGACTTGAGAAAGCAACAGGAAACGTTTCTACTATCTTGATAGTAATAAGCACTCTAAGTGATAGCAATTTACGAATTAATCCCTGCTTTGAAGGGAAATGTTATTTCAAATAAGCCAAGATTTATATAATTAGGAATATGTTATTTATTTCTGACAGGAATTCGAAGATGTTTAAGATAACTGCAGGCCCGAAGAAATTTTATATATTACCTTTCGAAATTCTAATCTATTTTCTCCATTTACTTTAGTGTTTATGTTGTCACAATGTTTGCATCGTTTTCATATTCAATCAGTGTTCAACAACCAGCAACAAGATTTGTTCTTGAATCTAATACTCCTGAGAGGCATCGATAGTACATTTCATAGTTGATTACAGAAAGCGATTAGTAAATTTCATTAAAAGTCTAATATATTCACTCTCCCATTCCGTATCTGATTAACAACAAATAGTAATAGTAATAGTAATAACTCTCTCTCTCTTTCTTTCTTTCTCTCTCTCTCCCCCCTCTCTCTCTCTGTATATATATATATATATATATATATATATATATATATATATATATATATTTTTCAATTATAGGTGCAATTTTAAATTATAAATTCATGAATCATTCATACAAAAAAACAAATATAGAGGTTAAGGATTTAAATGGCGAGAATACATCTTCAAAACAAGAACAAATCTGTTTCCATACCTGAGGATGTATGTAGGAACAGATGAAATCTTGTAAAAAATAAAAAAAAAGACCTTATGCAACTGGAATTTATAAACAGGGATCATATCATTCATATACAGGTTCGGGGTTTGTGTATCTTATTGATATTGTTTGCGAAGATATATTCTCGCCATTTAAATCATTAACCTCTATATTTGTTTTTGTATGAATGAGTCATGAATTTATATATATATATATATATATATATATATATATATATATATATATATATATATATATATATATAACATTAAACTATATTGACTGTTTGACTAACTCTTTTTTAAACTGTGACTAATATCTACCAGTCATTAATAAAGCAGTGTGACTACATCAAGTCAAGCATTAATAAATGCATGCCGTCGCAGATAGGTAGACAATTGCGTCCTGTTTTAAAAGGCACCATCTTCTGATCCGTCGTCCATTTACAGTCTTTCAGCTCAGTAAGATTTCATTAGCCATTTTAAGGATTTTAGTTCATATCTTCTCGAAAGCTAATACATACTAATTTCCTTTTCGTAAATGAAATGTTGATTAAATTTTACGCTGTTAATGGAAGTTTTTTTTTTTAATCTGCCATCATTTCTTATTACTTCAAACGTTATATCTTATTGGATGCCTGTGTTTGAGTAGACGATGTATTATCTTTAAACAGTGGAAATTACGGTATAAAGAATATGCGTCCCAGACTTAGTACAGGAAATCAATGTTAACAAACGAATCAACTTCTGGGAATTTCTTAGTAAAGACTTGTCCTTATATACTTTTAGATCGTATGCTCATCGTATATTTTTTTATGTTAAACGATTTACGTCGTATGCAGTTCCTTATCGAAACTAAATTTGACATGTTACGTTATTAAGAACACCAATCTCTTAGTTTCAGAACCTCACTGATACAGATTAGCTTTATAGAAACTATTACTATTTCTATTTTTAAACAACTTATAAAAGCATTTATTTATTTTAAATAATAGGTATGGATTTGACCGTTTCATTTAATACTGTTTTTATGGGTTTTGAAATGAGCTATTTAAAAAAAATCCACTTGGAGTGTGCTTATTTAGAGTTTGGCAAGATTGAATAGTGGAACTCTCAGTAACTTTCTGCCAAAGTGAATTAAATTCTTATTTAATAAATGTAGAATCCATTGGATCAAATATGCCGTTATCAAAATATGGAATATTTGCAGGATTTTATCTAATAGCACTAATAATCTGCAGCCCACAATATTTATCTGAAGAATAAATATACATAGAAAACACTTTTAGAAATCCTAATGTTCTTATTATTCCCAAAATTCTAAGAGAAAGACAAACAAAATAACGGTGAGGCTCGTGTCGTTTACTCCTGACTCAAAAACAAATCTTGTATCGCTGACAAAACTAACCTGGCCGTTCGTCTGGAAATGGACCTCAAATCGGCTGTTAATTAGGGCAAGAATTGGCTGGTCAACTTTAACGCCTCAAATACTAAACTACTCTCTTTTAATCACCACAGAGATCCTTCCTTGCCACCCATTAGAATGTCTGATAGTCAACTTCTTGAGAGCAACTCTCTGCGTCTGCTCGGTCTCACATTGACTGCTGACCTGAGATGGAACAAATACATTGAGTCCATTGCTTTGTCCACCAAGAGGAAAGTTGGTTCTCTGTGCCACGCCAGGGTTTTTTTCTCCCCGGAATCGATACTTCAAACATACAAATCAACCATTCGCCCTGCATAGAGTATTGCTGTCATATAAGGTCTGGGGCACCTTCTGTTTACCTCGGAGTTCTTGACAAGATTCTGAGGCGGATATGTAATATAATTGGACCTGATCTGGCGTCTCGTCTACAGTCACTCTCTCACAGACGCGCCGTCGCCTCTTTCTGTCTTTTTTACAAGTACTTTAATGGTAATTGCTCCGATGAGCTGCTCTCCATGGTTCCCAGACTTCACGAATTAACGCGCCCTACGAGGCTGACATACCGCTCTCACCCTTTTACTGTAGAAACTTTTAAATGTTGCCGTCTCTTCTACTCCAATAGCTTCATACCGCGCACCTTTCGCCTATAGAACACCCTTCCCAATTACTGGTTCCCTGACAGCTATAATCTCCAACTATTCAAATGTAATGTCAATCAACATCTCCAGTTACCTTGATCTATCCACTATCCTTCTCCTGATCATTTATTCTATCTCTCCTATCTTCTCTCGCTCTTAATCTTCTGCAACCCCTTGCATCCTAGTGGATTCACGCCTTGCTCAAAACGTAATGCCTAAAATAAATATATATATATATATATATATATATATATATATATATATATATATATATAAATAGCTGTCGATTAGTTTGATTAGAAAATACTTGTTGTCACACGCCTGCTCAAGCATAATTTAATCTATTAAAAACCCGCATATCCCACCTGTGGCTTATGTTTATTTTTGAGTGGATCTTATTACAGATTCTTGAAAATTCGTATAATATGAAAGAGACCAAAAAGAAAGAGAATTAAACAAGCTCAATTGTCATTCCCGATGATACGTTTGTCATGCTATCATAATTCTGACATACCTAAATATAAAAATTAACCAATTATGGTAGCAATGCTTGAAAAAAAATAGTATGAATTTTTCTGCGCTGTAATAGTAAAAGGTTGTTCAAATCCTCTCTGTATGTAATTATTGATCAAAACATCAATAGAAATTGAGATGGAATAAAGTAAAAAGAAAAGTGGATTATAGTTTAATGATGTCGGATTCTTAATGAAAAAATCAAATGTTTATGAAAAGTTTAAATTTTCTGTTGCCTTACATTTGGTTTTTTTCACGTGGCTTTTTTTACAACGTTCGCATTCTGATCATAAAGACCGGGTTCGAATCTCACTATGGTCAATTAGGTTTTTTTTGGAAAATTTTTTTTTTTAAATACAACATCTTTGGAAAGTGCATGGAAACCGTATCACTGGTTGACCCAACACTTGTAAATGAAATTGGGTAGTACGAACACATAGGGACCGTCAATAGCTCTGCTAATAATAATTATAGTTATTTCTTCATGAGATATCTTACACACTGCTATTTACAGATGTATGGAAGGACTACAAAATATGTTTTTGATATTAATTGAGATAACAAACTAAAAATTTTTAAAATTGGGCAATTTTATTCGAGACTAAAAAATCCTTGGTACTCAAAACATGCATAGTTTTTATTCAATAAATATACCCACATCCAACCTGTTATATATATTTATTTTGGGTTTTGATTTTTCTTAAAAAAAAACAATAATTCACACATTTGCAATAGAAAAAAATACAGGAATATTTTATTGCTGCTGACTACATTTAAGCCCTTGAATTCATTTTAGGTGATTATTTTTTTGTTACATCATCAAATTCTCTTTGAATCAACTTGGTTGCCATATTCATTCAATTATCCATATATATATATATATATATATATATATATATATATTGTATATATATATATAACGTTGCCAAATTTTTTAAAACCATAAATGTATTTCATTCAATTATTGAGTCAAACGTAATGTTAACCTGTATATTAAAATATGATTTTTAGTCGTCTGTAATTAAAATAGACCTTGTTTTCAGAATAAATATATATTTTTTCTCTTTTCCACGTGATATGAATTCTAATATAATTAGGTAATATATTATTGCATTTAAATAATGGTATTAAATAATTACATTTTACTGGCTTAATTCCCTCATCTATGTTCTCATATAAGGATATATTTTTTATACGCTAACATTTTAACTCTAATATCATACCCAGAGTTTGTAATTTGATGCAAATGTCATTGAAAATATAGCATTGATCAGCATGAGTTTATCCGTTAACACCAGTATTTCTAGGAAACATAAATATTTTATCGCAAAAGGGGAAAAATCTTCGCTGTTTGAAATATATATTCGATTTCCGCTGCTTTGAATTTCATCATATTTTCCAGTGAAACATGATGTAGTCACACTGCTTTCTTTTATATAAGTTCCAGAGCACATCGGAAACGCTTCTGCGAGGCAGAACTTACAAATCTTTATGGAAAAGTGACTATAAACGTAATGAGAGTTCCAGCGATACAAATAATATAACCTTTCGCAGTAATGCCACTCACGTTTATCCAAAGCAGGGTGTCTTATAAACTGCGGAAAAATTCGGCGTGATCCATTGCAACTAAGCACAAACAATTTCATCCAATCATATTGTAAACAGGTGCTGTTGAATAGAACCATATATGCCAGCTTTTAAAATGTCCGGAAACACGTTATTGCTGGTTGAAAAATGGATAATGATAAGCAAATATACATAGTGATTGAAACAGACAGAGAGTGTAAAAGAAATGAGAAAAGAAATTAGGTTTGCCCCGATAGTGGTAAGTTAAGTGGTTGATTCTCCCGGAACAACGAAATAATAAATTCAAAGGGACTGAGGAAGATGTAGCATATTTTATCTGGATTTCAAATACTATGAGCTGAAACCGTCTCTCCGTAACATAGACATAATTATTGAACGTCAATATTGATGTGCCCTTTAAAATCAAAAAATGCAAAAAGAGTTCTGGTTGACGTCGAGGTTTATGATGGATAATAATTTTTAATGATACACAAAAACACAAAACACATTGAAGATTGAAAAATACAATCACACAATGAAACACACACACACAATTTTTTATATATATATATATATATATATATATATATATATATATATATATATATATATATATATACTAGCAGTAGAGCCCGGCGTTGCCTGGGGATATAACAGTAAGAGATAGATCAAGTATCCACCATCATAAAGACTGAAAAATAAAATTGACAAAGATTATTGTTTAAGGTTGACGGACACGCATGTCTTAATTAGTTTTTTTTTTTTTTTTTTTTTTTTTACGAATTGGTCAAACCCAAACTCAAACAAAAAAATTGTTTTCAATCGTTATGAGTCTCTACCGATTGAAGAGAATTTTATTATAAACAATTGTCTTGTAAATGGAATTTTTAAAGCATTCTGAATGTAAAAAAAAAAGAAAAAAGTGTGCAAGACAATAAGAAACACTACATGCCAAAAAAAAAAAAAAAAAAAAGTTTTGTTGAAATCGGTTGAAAAATGTAGGTAGCCTTTCTGTAATCTTTTAGTTTTACAATTTATGATTTTTACTTATTGAATACAGTAAAAAAATTGCATATTTTGCTTGTGGTGATTCATAATTAGAATTCTGATTTGAATATATTTTCCACTCGTTGTTTCTAATACAAAAAATATTAACTTTATTTGGGTTTATTAATTATGATCTAACAAATCTTATTCATTTAGTAGCCTTTCTGTAATAATAATAATTTTTTTAAATTTATGATTTTTACTTATTGAATACAGTAAAAAAATTGACACCATGTGTATTTAAAGTAGTTTCCCGTTCCGGTTATTATTTTTAGTTAGGACTTGTGTATGTTTAGATTTCATTATCTTTCCTAAAATAAAAGAATTTATCCGATTTTGTATTCGTACAATCAGTAGAGATCGTTAGATTATTGTTTAAGGTTGACGGACACGCATGTCTTAATTTTTTTTTTTTTTTTTTTTTGAATTGGTCAAACCCAAACTCAAACAAAAACATTGTTTTCAATCGTTATGAGTCTACCGATTGAATAGAATTTTATTATAAATAATTGTCTTGTAAATGGAATTTTTAAAGCATTCTGAATGTTAAAAATAAAAAAAAAAAAGTGTGCAAGAGAATAAGAAAAACTACCTGTCTGTCCAAAAAAAAAAAAGTGAAGTTTTGTTTTATCGGCTGAAAAATATAGGAAATCCGCTCCCATATTTAAAAGGAACCCACACACACAAACAAACCGATGTGAGTTGTCCCCTTCCATTTTCACGATGTCTCTTAATCGTGTTTTCAAATTGATTTTGTGCAAAAACAATTATATTTTTCCCATTTTGGCGCTGTTAGAACAACCACAAGGTAATTTTATGTAGTCCTGTGAAGTTTTGTTGAAATCGGTTGAAAAATGTAGGAAATCCGATCCAATATATAAACGTTACAGACACACACACGCACAGAATCTGCGTTTTATAATAAGTAAGATATATATATTTGAAAATATATGTGAAAAGTGTGTGTATATGAATATATATATATATATATATATATATATATATATATATATAATTATTTACATATTATATGCGCGGTTCTTATTAGAAAGCGCCAATATCAGAGATAGAGCTAACATATTTGGTTGGATTGATGTGAGATTGTGATCCTGGGTTTCACGCTTTTGCGACCGTCAGGCAAACTGTTTTATTTTTTAAAAGTTTGGGTTTATGTAGATTGCGTGTATTGATGTTATTATGGGAGTGGGGGGGTCGTCGTCGTGATGTCACTCATGCTAACTCAAACATAGATGCATCTCCGTACATCAGATGAGGTACGCAGACGCACATACACACTTGCTTGTCCGTCGGGACTCATACATATATAAACATATGTGGACAGTTTCGGATTTGACATATGTATGTATATGGGTGGTGTTGTGTGTCTATACATACGCATTTGTATGTTGAAATTCAAAAAGTTGGAAGTGTAGCGAAAATTTCTCGTGAATGTCTCGTGAATGTATACATGCCAAAAAATCAGAGCATTTATCTTTTTTCACTGAATAAATTTTTCCCATGTATGTATATACGTGTGGTGGGGTCAATGTAAAATTATGATAGGTAAAAATTATTTTATAAATAATAATAATAATGATAATATATATATATATATATATATATATATATATATATATATATATATATTAGTATATATATATATATATATATATATATATATATATATATATATATATATATTTTATAACAACCTTTCTTTAATGCATCTTTTTCTTTTAAAACGGATGACAAACAAGATTTAATTCAACTTTTATTGAGTTTTCCAGCAATCTAGCATTTTTCTTTTTGTCACGGGTTAAAGAGTATGGGAATTATCCATAGTTATAATTGTTCCGAGCGTAATCGTCTACTTCTCTAGCCATTATCAAGGATGTTTCTTTTTTGCTGGAGAATGTTAAAATTTTCTGGCTGGCTGCGATATACTAGTTTTAGAGTGTAGAGTTAAAATGGCTTGTTTGCTTCCTGGCGGCCATGTCCTTCCACGGCCAATTGAACGACAAGTCTTCTATTTTCAGAAAACTTTTAACACGTCGTATTCTCTACTAAATAGTTTAGGAATGACAGTAGGAAAATAAGATCCGCACACACACACACATTCTTGTTTGTGTTGGTGTGTGTGCTATTGGATATGATAGAAAGTAAAATAACGGAATTTCTTTATTCAATTTTCTCGTGTTCATAGAGTTTCTCTTTTATCACGAAGATAGTGCTTCATAGTTCTTATTATCCAAAGCATTTTCAGCCAATTCAGTGGTTCGATGTTACTATATTGATTTCGACGTTTATGATCTGAAATATGTTTTATATGAATAGTTCTTATTTTCATGGAAGTAGTTGTAATTCAACGGAGGCGTAACATTACAACCCAGACGATCAGTAGAAGTTTTGATTTTAACTTTTTATAAAACAAGATCAAATATATTCTTTGTGGTTTGGCAGTTCAACTGATTTGTTACATGTTGCGTCGCATGGTGTTTCTTTTTTGTTTACAATATTGTGAATATTTTTGGTGTAAAATATATTAAATATATGTTTCATTGCGCTATATTTTAAGTGTTGTTGCTGTTTAATTTATTTACGAATCTTAAGATTTAGTTAAAGATTATGCCGTTGGGGAAATCATTTAATCCATGTTTGTTTAACATATTTAAGTTGGGTAAAGACATATATTTTCAGGAAAGAGGCGGTTATATGTGTTCGACTTTGGAATAATTTTTTCCCTTCTGTTATATATGGCTGTTGGCATGCAATATTTGCATTGAGAAGGAGGGGTTCTTCTTTTTCTTTTCGTGATATGCATTATGAAAGTACAGAAAAAATACACTGAGAAATATATCCTATAAAATGCCTTATGTATCTGCCGAAACCGGATGGAAGAATAAGGAATATGGAGTTTCACACGTTTTTAATCCTCATAGAAGAAAATAAGCAGTAAAATATATTTCTTATCAAAATTGTTTTTCCGTCAAATTCAATGTACAAATGTATATGTCAGCTAATGTGCTATATTATAACATTATTTTTTATAGATGCACGCATTTAAGTAAAAGCTCCTTTTTTTAATAAACTAGTATTAACATTTAATGGCCGAGAAATGTCATAGAAAATATGTGAACTTCGACAATAATCAATACTTCATTCTACACAGAACCGTCCTATACCCTTTTCAATCTGCTTGTCTGAATCATCTTCAAGAAGCGAGAGCAAGATCTAAAAGGACATCCAATCTAACAGTGATCTCATCTCACAATCCTTAGACTTGCTCAATATGTGGCCTCCTTTGTAAATCACTAGCGGGTCTTAAATGACACTTAAGATTATCGCACAACATTTCATAACTGAATCAATAAGCTGTCAGATGCTCATACGTAGAAACCGACGGGAGAGTCCATTATATATATATATATATATATATATATATATATATATATATATATATATATATATAATTATTCATTATAAACGTGAAAGAAGAAAAACCGCCAGTATATACTTTTCAGAAATACCAGGTACGATAATAAGCAGACTGGGAATTGTTCTCTATACGATCCAATACGAAAAATTCACTCACAGGAGACATATCCATCAGATACAAAAAAGACGGGTAGACCAGACAAGCTCGTCACCTTCGGAAAATGAAGGCTCAATGGAGGTGATTTTTGAAGTATTTGAAATTCAAAGACCACAAGTAGTCACGGAGATTAGAAGAACAAGCAGGAAAAGAAAATTCACAGAACCGCTAATAATAGACCATAAGCGGAAAAATATTAACACCCGCCAAAAAAGAAGTTAAGGAGTGGGGGATATTGTGGGGCTCGCCCCTTGTACACAAGATTGACTCGTCCAAAGTATACTTATACTACGGAGAGATAGCGTGACAATGACGTTGAGACAGGGTGTTCACCCAGAGTTATACGAGAGTCCAGAAAGAGTGATAATTACGGCTTCACTTACAGAGACTTGTACATATACTTTTCTACTAACCCGCATTCCTGGACTACTAATCTTCCTTTCAAGTTTTTATTCTTACGTTTAATACACATATTTTTCTATTTCAATTACTGGCGTGTTTATTTATTTGTGCAGGATTCCATCCCCGGAATCCACAACAGTAAATATTGTAAGTAGTTATAATACCTCTTGCCAGAAATAGAGAGATATTAATTGGTATTAATTTAGCTATTTAGGAAAAAAGTAAAAAAAGCAGGAATAGCAACTCAGATATGTATCCACTTAACACTTGTAGTAATAAAAATATATACAATTTCTCGCTTTGTAGGACTGAGGTAAAACACCGAGTCTCCATCCTTAATGCCATAAGGTAGGTGTGCTGAAGTACTCAATCGAATCGGGTTTTGTTAATATCAGAATCAGGGCCTGAAATCTCGTAGTTAAAATCGAACATACCTTTAATGATGCCCAAAGTGATAAGATAGATAGCTATAACTCCATGCAAACGATAAGTTAAAAATGGTATAGCGTTTTTATTTTATTTTTTTTGAAACTTTTAGGCGTAGTGCTATCAGTTTTTGTTAAGCCATGTAATATGCATTGAGATACGTTCATATCTTGAATGCAGTGACAAATGAAAATATTTTGGTTGTCCCGTAACGAAACTTTACGAGATTCTCGCAGCGCTATTTCTACTTCCATGACATGTGTTCTGATAAGCAACATTCCTTACTCACACAACCCTTTGTTCCTCATGCTACATGCACAAGAGTATATCGCCCTATTCTGTTAGTATTCCATAATAAATTAATTACATACGAACAGATTCACCCCAAGAACTGCTCCTCCCAGCAGTATAATATCACAATAACTACAACCGATTCAAATGTAGGATTAACAGTTACTTTACTTGCATAAGCCCAGGAACTTCTCTTATCGCCTTTTTTAACCTCATACAGTAACAATCTACCTTGAGTGCCTCTTGGGTGATCATTAGTATAAGGAAATCACGAGAGCACTATATAGAAATAGTGGAAGCATCGTTTTTCAGTTTACTTAAATTATTTTTCATATATTTTTACCTAAAGTATTTCTGAAATATTTTTAAATGTGTATTTGACAATCTACATTCTAAGGTCTCAAGCAACAAAGTTTCGAATTGAAATAAAGAGATTAAGTTGATGTCTCAAGTAGAAAGTAAATATACAATCATAGTTAACACATCTATGTGCCTAAATTTATTTCTTTATAACAGTGTCTCGAATTTATTTATTTTCGAACATAAATTTTGTTTGTGGTGTTTTAGGTTTTTAATTCGAAATGCAGAATGAACCATTTAGAATAATCAGCTCACATGGATAATGGCAAACAGATCAATGTAACTCTTTTTATCTCGAAAAGTTAATAAATTTTGAAATATATGTACACAAAAACTGATTTGAATTCGAAGCCTATTTTTCGTATGACCGTTTAGAATTGGATTTTGTAAAATTTTACTGCGCATGCCAGGCTACACAGATCTTATTTTTATTAATTATTTGCAATAAAACTGATCTGTTTTACATCTGCGAATCTGAACCTATACCAACCCGTTGGTGTGAGTATCTGGCTTTTATTTGAAAGCATTTTATAGAGATCAGTGGACAATGATCAAGAAGCCGTAATATTTAATCTGGCATAAGTGATAGTGTAAAACTGGCTACCCTTTAAAAATGAGAGAATTTACGGATAGGCGTATCCCAACAATGACGACATCTCTCACAACAAAATAAATGACGTTAAAAAAAAAAATCATCCGTCAATGATGTTTTTATTATAAAATTCGTATAATATGGACGTGCAAATGTTCTCGGCACAATTATTTCCGAAAGATAAGATTTCTATTTACGCTGTATATACGAAGATAAAACAAACAAGACCGATATATATATATATATATATATATATATATATATATATATATATATATATATATATATATATATATATATATATATATCAACAAATATATGATTAAACAACAAATTTAAAAGTGACAAAGACATCCACATTTGTGTTTCTGTGTGAACTTAAAGATTTTGGATTTTGATGAATGTTCGTACGTACGTGTATGTGTGTTTTATGGCGTTTTCCCACAAGTGGGCGAAAACTCAGAATTACTGCGAGAGATCATATTAATTAAATGTGTCCGGTGAAATGCAAAGTAAAAAGAGAACGAGGCAAGAAGTCGCCCAGTATTTATAGTGTAGAGAGAGCGACCCCTAGTGAAATGTTTGAACAATTAAGGAGGAGTTAGCTCCGCCAACGCTACTTACATGAGGCCAATTGTCTTTATTTTTATTGTTGTTATGCAAACGTTTCGGTCGTTGTAACCTCTGGCTTTCATCAGGTGTATATCGCTCCAGGTAACCTACAAGAAATTTCTAACTGAAGCTTTTAGTAAATCTCGTTTGTCGCGTTTCCCTTGTCCTATGAAGAGGTAAACAACTTAACCCCGGAGTTTAATCTGGGCTGAAGGGTCATTATTTAGCGATGGATAATATATATGGGGTATTTCGGTAGGAATCTCTCTACTCGGTTTTTCGTTGAATGTTAAAATTCGGAGTGTCAGGCTTCCATACAATAAAATAAAATACTGTTGCGTGATCGCTCGTAATTCGGCCGTTTAGAATAATCACACGATATTCATTGAAAGAATAAAGAATAAAATTCAGTAGAAAAGGCAACGCCGTTTCCACAAATAAACATAAATTTAATACAACGACAAGAATACAAGCCATTGGGCATAGATTGGAAAGTATTGGCTTTTTTGTGGGAGTTAATAAAGATCTGAAATAAATTATAAATTGTCATTGTGTATGTGAGAAACAATGAAATGTGTGTCTAAGTGAAAAAGTCAACACGTATGTGCATGGTTCATAGTAAAGAGGATAGATAAGAGAGTTAGAAATTGTTCTTACTCTTGCCGGTGTTACCGCAGTCTTAAGCGGTTCCTTTGAAGTTTGCAGGCGTAGCTTTTAACATAAGGTCATGAAGATCATACGTCAGATTTGCGTGGACCTTGGCGACTGTTGTGAGTATCTTGTTTGGTGAAGTATTCCCCGTGTTTTTATACACATTTTCGTAACTAAATCGGCTCGAGAATTATTTTTTTTTAATTTCTAAATGGTCCTAATAATCCACGTGGTATGTCTTCTGCTACGCCCTGATGATATTTTGGCAGTATCTATCTAAATAATAATTACTAATATAACAAATGTTATGATTTGTGTTCGATTGTTTTATTGGCGTGTTTTAAGATGTAAGCACTTATTGAATGTCGATAAAAGTTTTATTTGATATTTTAGGGGACACGACAAATATTCGTTCAAATTTTGGGGCCTTATTCAGAACACATCCGCTAATTATGAGTAAAAAAATAATTGATTATTCCTTGAATTGTAAATTAAGAATGATAGAAGGTGCAATATATGATACTGAAATAATCGCAAGGAGTAACAATTTTTCAAGACTTATTTGCATCGTGGCTTGCAAGTCGTAAAGAAAACTTTATAAAATATCAATTTAAGCAAATCTCAGAAATAATGTTCTATAAAAGAGAAATGTATTTGTATTCATTTTTAGAACCGACTGATATGCTATATATATATATATATATATATATATATATATATATATATATATATATATATATATTTATTTCTCTTCTGCATTAAAATGTATTTTAGTTGCCTATAGTTTTTCCAAATCTATCATGATTAACGGCCTAACAGTTCATCACTAAAAATAAGTAAGTACTCTCCTTCTTTAAATGTATATATCTTGATAATAGCTGTCTTCAATCTATTAATTAAAATTGAAAAAAACAAAACAAATCAAAGATCTTTCAGTTTACTTGTTAAGTACTAGCCATCTATTTCTATCTATTGTTTTGTCATGGTAAACTATCATAAGAGATGTGCGATTTTTTGATTCTGCTAAAACAGAATTCAGTTCATTATACAGTGTGTGTCTCAGAACAAATTTAATGTTTATATAATGTGCAACCATTATTGTTAACCACTTTTATGGAGAAGGCTATTGAATGTGCGCCTCTGTGTAAATCGAAAATGAAAAATATTTACGTTTATAGTCAAATAAATATTTATGTTTAAAAAATATTCACATTTATTGGTAGTAATTGTTAAGTTATTTAATTCATTGTTACTTGATAACGCTAATCATCAGCTTATTATCCATAAACAGTTGAGTCCTAGACGTAAGCCACCAATTTGGCACTGGGTGACATGCTACTAGTGATTACCGCTGGTAGGCCGCTATCAGACCGCTGGCATTTTCTTCTCGGCAATATTACCACTGGCGGAACACTAGCGACCCACCAGTTGTCCGCTGGTGGCTGACACCAGAATACCGACGGCGTTGCCATCGGCAGTCCGTCAACGTGTCAGTAGAGAAAGCTGTGTAGGTCTATAACTTTACTCTTGAACATGAAGTTAACTATAGCTTTTCGCTTTAAAAATGGTCCAGTGAAAATAGATATCTCTCAACTTCACAGAAGACATTATACCAAAGGATTCGTTTCGGTGTTCGTTAATGCTTACAAGGCTAGTTTGGATAGGCATTAATACTATTCCTTTTCGTCCACGGTGGATTTTCCCCCTAAAAAAAATCCAATAATATTTTTTATGAAACATAATAAATGAAACTTCAAGAAAACCAACAGCTAAAATAGATATTACATGTAACTCAAGAGAAAATAATGACATAATCAAGACGTTGACGTTCCACGCTGCATCGAACAAAACATTAAGAAGTAAAGCCATCAGTAATGGAAAGTGCGATAACAGCTACTGCACTTGAGAAACGTATTTTCCTCAATAAGAAAAAAATCAACCGACAGCATCATTATCTGCTCTGTCATTAAATGTCAAATGTTTCCTTGTAAGAAAAGTGATAACTATAGCATTTTCATTACTATTCTGATATATATTTTATGTGGTAATTTGCTTAAATCAATACATAAAAATGATGTTTCTGCATCTCAGAAAAAACTGACTGTGAGAATATTTATGGGTGAAATGAATTCACTGATTCAGTAATATGAATATACTGTGAATTTTGGACTTGTGTCAATTTCCGTAAATATAAAAGTGTTTGTATGTTTGCATAAAATACAATCATGCCAGGCTTGAAAAGGTACTTTCAGAAATCTGTCTCTATTTCAAATTGGTTGTTTCTTCCGGTGATTTAAAAAAAAGAGACTGTTTTTCATTTGCTCCGGAAGTTTGATTTTTTTTTTATTTTACTTTCTGGTACCTAGCCAAAGAAAAATGTTTGAAGCATAAATAAATTTATTTTTAACAGACAAAAAATATCTATTGATAATCATAAGTAGAGGAAGTCAGGATAAAAAAGAAATACTTGATTATAATTGATTCGACAAAAAAAAACACAGAGAAAACAAAATGGAATCATGACAAGTTTATGCCTCCTCTTCCCTTCTTTATTTCTCTCTGCAGATCTCTCATTCTATTCATGAATACTAGCATATACTGCATTGGAACAGAATTTCATAGAGCGGTTCAATATATAGTATTTCAAAGCTTGAATACTATACACACATGATATTTGTACCTTTTTAATCCTTTAATCTTAAGCAAGGCGATAAGGCGACAAGAACGCACGGGTTTACTGAAAGTGAAAGTATAAAAGCAGACTCAGAACCGGGATGTTTGTGGAAACGATAAAAAAGGATAGGGTTCAAACAAGCAGAAGATAGCGGTTGACGTTACAATTAAAATTTGAACATGGCCATTATCAGGGAAGAAAGAAATCTGAAGAGACTCACATATGTCGGATGGGCGAGTAATAAACTGTCAGAGAAGAAGTGGCGGTAGCATTTAGTTAGTAAATCAGTAAAACAGTGAAACCTAGATGCCAATCTAGTAGCACGCTTAAATACGTATCGTAGGGTTACCAGGGACAAAACGCTTATCAAAACTGTTGCCGTGAATATATTTATAGAAAAAACAGATGGAAGCCATGCCATTATGTATCCGAAGATGTAGATGATATGCAATCAAATACGTTTAGAAGAGCGTTGTAAATAACGAGTTCTTTCATTAAAATCATTATTCAAACAGGTGGAGCGATTAAATGATGCAATCCATGAGAAAAGACACACGGAATAAGTTAATCATATGTGTCGTTATCTGTTAGTAAAAAGACTGACTTTATATCTTTTTCAGACAGAGAAGAAATTAGATAAGCTTGTCTCTGCTGTATTTATTAAGCCACCGTATATAAGAAACCGCGGAAATTCAGATTACAACCTCTTTCTATCCTTAGAAATTGTCCTTTGCAAGAAAAGCTGCAACCATGTGGAAGCCTGTACACACCTATTAAAATAGTTCGTTACTCATAAAGATGCAAACTTCTGGGAGGATGAAATAACGATGCTACATTGACAAAGTAATGAAATAAAATGCCAATTATATATTTGAATAAGTCTATGTACAACTATTTATATAGTGTTTTAGAAATTCACTCAAAGCTTCAAACTTGTTTCGACGCAGTAAAATAGAACATGACAGCGTTCTTTTCAAAACGTATTAATTCTCCATACGCATAGCACCATATGTGATTTACTTCGAACGCAGTAAGCACAATTAATAAAAAATTCATTTTCAAAACTTGTATTACATCAAAACTATTAACAATATATATTTCGAAAAAGTAATATGAAGACAAAAGTAAATATAGATATTACACATATTAATAATATTAAATGTAACTAAATAGCAGTATTCTTCTGTAACATTTTACAAGTAGCATAATAAAATATGCAACACAAATAGAAAAACTATGTGTAAAATAAAATGTAGGATTATTTTCATGAAAAATATCCCCAAGTTCAAGAAAATTGAAAATATTATTAAACAGCAATATTTAAACACTTAGCGATCTTAGCATAGAAACATATTGCAAATCATAAAGAAGAACATAAAAGATAACAAAAGTAACATATAAACATCGGCAAAAATTACCAATAACTGCAAAATGACTTACAAATATATTTTAATGTCTACAACTAACGTAATATGCCAAGCTACAACATGATCCATAAACAAATATAATCAAAAAACATAAGATAAACAGAAGGGCAATTGAAAAAGTGAAAGTTCTCGAAAAAATATTATGTATGATATAATATACGCACAACACTCTCAAAAATTATATGGATCCTTAATAATTAGCCCCCCCCCAAAAAAAAAACATTTCGAGGCAAATAATAAAAAGACCAACAAATTGCAACATGACTTAAAAATGACTTAAATGCGCGGATAGGAGAAATTAGTGAAAACGTCCTTTTGAAAAATTCCAAATAAGCTACCTACAACTAATACGATAACTCATAGACTAAATAAAATCACGGAACCAAAATCTCAATCTACTAAACTTCAATTCAAATACTGAAAATTAAAAGTGAAGAAAAATATATAATACAATAAATTAATGAAATAATTGAAATATCAATTACATAAATAATTCAGCAAATGTCACGACTATGAACTACCTAAAAAAAATCACTCCTATGTAAAAAATGAGAAAAGGTCTTTCTTCTCATCTTAATTGAATTAACCCATATATTGATGCTAAGTAAATAGTAGTTGCACAGAGTTTGTGAAGGTTTTTATAGTCACCGTGTAATATTGATTCAAGCACCTGTCTATCTGTCTGTATACTATTCTCTCTGTCACAGTTTATTTATCATCTATTTCGCTATTTTCATATATATCTGTCTATATGTATCTGTATATATATATATATATATATATATATATATATATATATATATATATATATATATATATATATATATTATATCTGTATATATATATTTATATATATATATATATATATATATATATATATATATATATATATATATATATATATATTAGCATTATACTGCGTGCAAACAAACATTCAAACAATAACAAACATGTTTAATTTTATAACTAATATCCTACAATTAATAGTTAACATACCACAAAAAATAAATAAGAAAAAGAAATAATAGCCAGGTGACAACATAAATATTTATAATGTAAGCATTAATATCGAAGATGCAAGTTTCCTTGTTCAAAAAACGGCTAAAACTCCCCAAAATAAAAATAAAAACCGGAATAAACCGGATAAATATTTGCAAATGCCTACAATTGAAATAAAATAAGAAAAGGGAGCAAAAGACACAAAGCTAAGGAGTGAGTCTAAATTGGAAAAAAAAAACAACAAAGTAGAAAACAAATAATCACGGCACACTATAAATACGAACATTCACGAATATGTACGGGTGAAAACGCACATCCGCATAGACGGGCGCATGGATGCACGCGCGCAAACGCCCACACGAACACAATCAATAAACCAAAAACTTACACCAATGGTAAGTCATTAAAAAGAAAATTCAAGATATATAGAGACTCAATTGCTGATGCCCACTGAAAAGGAGGCAGGCAAATCCGCCTAAGAAAATATGGAGTCGCGATTCTGAAGATAACTATCACTTAAGTGACAAATATTTACTTATATTAATTCTGTATACATAAATATATATGTGCGGATGTGTGCAAGTGTGCGTGTATGTGTGGGTATGTGTGTGTGAGACAAGGAGAACTACATTGTATAGTGGCTGGTATATTATTAGAGTCTAAACGTGTTATCAACCAGCAGGGAATTTCCTTCAGGGGTTTATTGCAGGGTTTCGTGGTGAGGGAATACCTTTTACTTTTTCTTTTTTATTCACATAATTTTCTTTTTTCAATTCCTTTACACTGTCACTATGTTGAACGGTTTGTCTATGGAAGTATGATTCAATTTATTTATTCAAAAATTACTTCTGAAAACAAATTACTGTAAATGTACTGTAGTTTAAAAATTCAACATTTTCTTTTGCGATTAAATTTTAAATATCTTCTACAAAAATAATCTGTAATATATATATATATATATATATATATATATATATATATATATATATATATATATATATATATATATATCTTTGCGTAGGTATTATGTACAATGTTTACACTATTCGCACAATTGTCCTCATCGTTGTCGCCATATTTATTACTATGTTTCGGCCGTTGTACGCTCCGGATTTCTTCAGGTGGTTGGAATGTCGAACTTAATCCTTTATTTCGCTCACTGGGGTAGACTATTCAAGGACACATGGCACAGTGGATAAAGGCGTTGGTTAGATCCAGTGATAGGAACCAAAGACTGTCTTTAATACCCGGTTAAGGCAGTGGATAACTTGCAGAGGGGAATTAACAGGAGATAAATGATAACATACATCCATTAAACATGGCACGTGGAACTAGAAAAGTCTACCCCAGTGTGCTAAATAAAGTATTCAGTTTGACATTACAAACACCTGAAGTAGGCTGGAGCGTACAACGGTCGAAACTTTGTAATAAATATGGCTAAACAGATGAGGACAATAGTCAGAATTATGTAAATAGTATATATATATATATATATATATATATATATATATATATATATATATATATATATATATATATATATATATATGATGAGGTATTATGTACGATATGTACATTATACGGACAATTGTCCTCATCGTTGTCGCCATATTTATTACTATGTTTCGGTCGTTGTACTCTCCGGACTTCTTCAGGTGGTTGAAATGTCGAACTGAACCCTTTATATATATATATTTTAATAAATGTAGATTTCATTAATATATACGCATTATCTAGAATGCAGATTTTAAGAAGGATAATATTGGAAATTGGGGATAGCATTCTGACTAATAATGAAAACGGTACATAAGCAAAATGATTGATATACACTGCTTCAGACCATGTCTCTCTACTCTTATAACGGTGTCTGTATACAGTGAAAACACGTACGTTTACGATAATTCTTACCTATATATGATACTTCATTAACATAGAGAAAGAGAATTTCGTCTTTATTTATTTGAAATTTCTGTAATCTGAGTGACAGTTACTTATTTATATCTTCATATTAGCTAAGATTTTTTTCTCGCTTTATACAGGCATTTTTAAAAATATGAAAATGTAAATTTTACCCAGTTGCTTTACGTTAAATTAGATTAAATCTCGACGTGTTAATAAGGAATTCGTAAGTTAGTTTTATCAAATATTAATAGAGATTCGCTTTTATTACAATTCCAGTTATACAATAAATTATTTGTAACATCCTTTCTACGTATTTGTCCGGGAGTTATGTATCCGGAATCATTTATAGACGAAAGGATAGTGAAAAATCAAAAATATGTATCATTCAATTTTTTTCGAAATTTCCGATTTTTACTCCGACAGCAATTAATTAAAATCAAAAAATTTAAAATTTTCTACATTGTAAGAATTTCTCTAAGTTTTTTTAAGTTTTTCTATTTTTTGTAAATTACCATTCCTGTTAAAACACACAATGAAATTGATATTAACAATTTTTATCATATTGTAAGTAATTTAATTTTACGCTTTTTATGTATGTTTTTCTACACACACATTTCCAGTTTTTCATGTATATCAGTCTCTATTTCTTTATCGCTCTCTCATTCTACGTATCTATCTATCTATCTATCTATCTATCTATCTATATATATATATATATATATATATATATATATATAATGTAAATAATAATAATAATATAAATTATGATTATAATATAAATTTTCTTCTCATTTTATTTTATTTATTTATTTTTTTGTCATTGAACATATATGGATTAAAAACCTCCCATTGTTGAGTTACTGCTTTTTTATGTCACGTGGTCATGGTTGATTTTTTCTGTTCGAGGCTTTAAATTTACTTCTTTGGTCAGTGTACCCTGACGATCCGCGTAGACGAAACCTAGGTAGGTTTGCCTGGCTTTTTAGGTTCATAGTTATATATATATATATATATATATATATATATATATATATATATATATATATATATATATATATATATAGGAATAAAGTAAGTCAACATTTAACATTTATGATTTAAAAGAAATGAAAAAAAATAAACGGCCAACCGGTTTCGCTTTCACTCAAAAAAGTGCTGACATCTAGAGAAGTTTAAATGCTACCATATAAAATATAAAACATAAAAAGCATGTAATGAAATAAATACAGAACGATAAGTTAGAAATAATGTCAAGCCCTAACATACAATAACACTGTTTACAGAGGTAGAGCTAAATGTAGTTGGCATAGATCGTTTCTAATGCCTTCAAATGTAAGAAAGAATGAGCATGTATAAAAATGGGGAATGTGTTAATGCTCAAATTGATGTCACACCATAGATTATATATATATATATATATATATATATATATATATATATATATATATATATATATATATATAATTTCGATAAACATGCAATCAATTTACAAATTCATGAATTATTCACACAAAAACAAATGCAAAGGTTAATGATTTAATTGGCGAGAAATCCATCGTCGCAAACAATTCAAATAATATACAAAAACCTCCGAATCCCTTATGAATGAAAAGATCCTCGTTTCTATAAATTTCTGCCGCATTCGTTCTTATTTTTACTACAAGCTTTCGTCTGTTCCTACAGACATCTTCAGGTATGGAATAGAAGTTGTTCTTGTTTTTTCTCTTAGTAATAAGAGGACAACGAAAATATATGTATTGTTGTATCCAAAAATGCTATTGGAAATGAGTTATTGTTTTTGGAGTGTGCAATAGCAACGCTGAGTTTGATTTTTGAATTTTTTACAGTTGTGCGTTTTTTGTATATTATTTGAATTGTTTGCGACGATGGATTTCTCGCCAATTAAATCATTAACCTTTGCATTTGTTTTTGTGTGAATAATTCATGAATATATATATATATATATATATATATATATATATATATATATATATGCAATGGAGTAATTATCGCCATTTTATATTTTAAATCTCGCACATGCGTGTTGCTTTTTGATTTTCTTGACTCCACAGTACCGTCTTTGAGACAAATAACAGCATATCAAATTCACTACGCCAGAAATTTGGAAATGTAATGAAGTTCCAATACAAAAATTTCAGAGTCGTTGGGTTTCAATCTGGGAGCAGTCCACAGAATTAGGAAAGACTTGCATGAATTTAATGGTATTCGGAGTTACCTATTGTGATGACAACTTTAGGACTGCATTCATCTTCAAAATGATTTCACTGTGTCACACAAGCAGGAGAACTCAATCATGTCTGTCAGCCACATCACACGTTATATCTGGCCACCTATCTCTTGAAAATGCAAC
>CAHIKZ030001666.1:1007500-1077500 GCA_903632075.3 Acanthosepion pharaonis | reverse complement strand
GGGTCATTTCTAGAAATATTTTCTTGCTAATTGTTCAGATGTACTTTCATCTATGATACATAGACTTTATTGATTTAAACTCAGAACGAGTTTGGGGGCAAGCTTTCATCATTTTACATTTGAATTTGCTCGATGTAACCGTAAATTCTATCAAAACATTGTATTCTATTTCACTTCTCGCTTGTGGAACATTCTTCCTGTTTCAATGCTTTCCGGCCAAATTTGATTTTCAAGAAATAAATGCAATGTCAATCGTTGTCTTCAGTCTTCTTAATTTTATTTTCTTTTTTCTTTCCTCATAATGTTAGCGACTGCTAAAGAACATTAAATATTATTTAATAATCAGTACTCCCGCGCGTCTAATTTGCTTTATTTTCTTTATTGGTGTATTTGGCTAAAACGAAATCATTTCCATTCATGTGCTGAGCGTACATGTGTCCAACAATATAAGTGTTGGCATATTTTTTTGTTTTTTTAAAAAGGTTGTTTGTTATAATTTACAGGAATTTGATGCATTTTTTATATATTTGTTAGTAGTAAAAACATGTCCCAAAAATAGCATATATTTGTCTGTAAGTCTTCCGATTTTTCAGTATTCTTATTTTTCCACAGACGCACCCAGCATATTTCATCAAGAGAAAAATCACAACGATGTTTCCTTATTTAATAACCGGCTTTAGTTAAACGGGAGTTACTTTATATCTTTTGTTTTGTATTTCGGTATATTCATAAATCAAAGTCGAGTGTTGAAAGTCGAAAATATTGATTATTTGAAAAAAAATAACTTTTAAAAGATATACTTTGTTTTATGTTTTCCGCTAAATATCCTAATATGAACAAACAAGTCTAAGCACATAGAATATAGCATGTGTAAATCATGTGTTAATATGTAATGTAAAAATGATTGCAACAAAACACTATTGATTTTTCTTCTCTCATTGAGTAATTAGAAATGACTTCGTTTATTTCTGTTCTTGTTTTTTTTTCTATACTTTTGTATTATTCATTGAACATCATTGATTAGATTTGGACAATCCTAGTTTGTTTCCGACAATTTCGTTGTCATATTAAATTACGTCAGTTAGAAAAGGTTTAAGAATAATTTAGCGGCAGCACTTTAAGAGGAAAAATCAAAATTATTGGTTAAAAATTTGATCTGATAAAAGGACGTATTAAGTAAAATAAGTATAGAATTAATTCTATGGACATCGAAAATTCCAAAGACCGAAATTGAATTGGTATATAACATATAAATACAGACGTCATACATCGGCATATAAAGCAATTAATTATTCATATATTCGATATTATTAACATATTTGTTAATATAGAACAGATTAATTTGGTAATGAATGCATTCCACTTATTATATTCATTTTGTGTCTATACATTTCTCTGGAGAAACGTAATTTATTTAAATTCGTATACAGCAGTTCTTTTTGCATATAACTTGATTCAATGCGATATAATTTCATAGACGTAATTTACGAGCCGACAGCTATCAAACAAACATACACACGCACACACACACACACACACACACACACACACACACATATATATATATATATATATATATATATTCTTTTTTAATGTATACTCATATTTACTTAGACGCTCCGTTTATTTATTAAACAATATATGTTCTTGTACTGGCTTGGATATTTGAGAAAACTCATTCAAGAAATACATGCGTTCTCCAGCTTAATTCAAAACTGCTTCCCTCTTTGAAGAAGAAACTCTACTTAGATCCGTAGTACTTTAGCTCGAATGGCTACGTGGTACGTCGTTGATCAAAATACGTGTGTAGAGACTTTAAGAATCTTGAAACATTCTTATCTGTTCAGTTTCGCATTCAAACATAAACAAAGCAATTTCTAAAGCACTAATGCTTCTTTTGTTTATTAATCCAACATATAAAATTTCCGTTTATAAAGCATTATTACATATTTCCTGATTGACGACGCACTTCGTCACCAAGTGTTATAAAACAAGTAGTATCGGGAAAATCGTGGAACGAAGATACAATACCAACGAAAGATCAACTATGGAACTAAACAAATTGTGCGTAAGCTCTTCGATTTCTTTGTCATTATTTGAAAGGTTCATGAGGTATTTAAACATGCCTCCATCATCCATCAATTTAAACCAAAAGAGATAAAAGGATTTTGTGACAAACATCCAGGTGTATCATTTCTCTCCGTGGCAGGAAAACTATTTGTTCGGGCTTTTCTAAGCAAAAGAATGACTTGTAAATAATGATTATCCTGAATCCCAGTGTCATTTCAGAGGTTGGAGAGAGATTATAGACATGATATGTTGCTTTATAACAGGATGCAGCGTAAATGCAAAAGAAAAACGGTGATTATTTTATGGTCTTTGTGGACATAGTTGTGGCTTATATCTTTGTTAATCGCGATGATCCGTGGTTAGTGTAGACAAAAAATTCCTAATTTTACGAGTTGTTAAGTGACATAGTATAATTCCATGGAAATATACAAGCTTTTCTGAAGTCCCTTGGTAGTTTATTGAATTCTTTTCATTTTATAAATGTCCCAATGGAAAGGTGTGTATTTTCTCTATTTTTCTTTATTTAATTGCTTTTTATTACTAACTTTTTATAGTAATGTCTTTTTTTAATTTCGAACTATTGATAGGCGTATTAACCACCAATGCATAAAAGCTCAATTAATTTGGTCTACAAATAGGGATGAATAAAACTGAAGTCATATACCAGACTAAATTCTACAACTACAAAATGTGAGATATAATGATAATGCCTAACCCTCTGTACAGTGCGACTATACTTCAACATTTGTCGACAAGATATCTTTAACGTATGTGAAATATTTTCAGAATTAACGGTCAAAATCAACTCAAGTTTTTTCTTTACACGGTGAAAGTAAATAGGATCGTGAAGCCTAGTGATACCTTTGGAACACTGTGAGAAATTGTTTCGACCAAGTGGCGGCTTGGTTTGAATATCCAATTTACAACATTGCTGTATCGGTTTGATTCATGCACTTCATGTAGATGCACAGCTAAATACTGTCTATATGCGATAGCGTGGAAATGTATGTAGTTTCACAAGGAAAGACAACCTCTCAAATAATAAGTTATTTGAGAAATGTAATATACACATTATCGAGGCATTCATTATGAAGTCTCTGTTCTGATGGGATAGCGTTTTTCTTAGAATGAACGATAAAAGATTGCCGAAAATGCATACTTACAATCAATTTCAAGAAGGCATATATCGAGTAGGAAACCATTTCTCAGTTACAAGGAAAAACTGATATATAATATCAAATACATCGTGAAACAATCATCGAAAATTGAGAAGAATATTGATGAAAATAGTATATAGAGAAAAATGCGAAAGATTGAAATTTGTGTCCACATATACACAAGGATTGACCAAGTCAGTAATCTAATTTATGCATAAGACTTTATCTCGGGCCTACACTAACCAATACAGAACAGTTTTACTCATATGTTAAGTTGTCAAACTGAGGGACATATCATGCAAGATGAAATAGAACCCGGTATGAATATCAACGAAACTGTAAACTTTAAGTACAAATGTTTTAATATTAGTTGGTGAAATGTTTCAGTGGTTAGACAGTAACCAATAATAACTGTATGGAAACTGATATGATTTACTTAAAATTTGAAAAAAATGATTTTGATATATTTCCTGATCAAAGACTTCTGTTAAAGTTGAAGTATGTGCCTAATAATAGCAAAGATGAATCATATCGTTTATTTTATTCAAATAGAACTAATTAGTGTACAAGCTGATTTAACTTCCTGGCATAAAGCCATTAAGGCCAATTTGTATAAATGACATACCTGATGGGATCAAATCCTTGTTAAATTGTCAATGATGACAAAAACGTATATAGTTGCATTAAGTGCATTGTGGTAAGTTTCAGAGCCAAGTTGAAATACACTTAAAACAAGACATATACATTCATGAAATCTGAAATCTAATGAAAGTGTGTCAAATATTACAGCTTCCTTTAAAAATCTTTCTCTATAAAAATGCAAAAATTACTTTATTCAAATATTATTCGGATGCGGGATTGTTATCTGGAGCCCCAAAATATAAATAAATATAAAATTAGTTCACTATATATCAGGTGCATCATACTAGCTTCAGCATAAATCAAGCTATCATGTGTTCAGTACACAAGACACCAGTACACCGAAGATTGTCATGTATGAAAAAAACTGAAACGTCATCATAAAATGGAAGTTATCAATTTTTTTATGTTCACTAGCAGGAGGATATATTGTCACTCTAAGTTGATGGAACTGCACTCGTTAACTACTACTAGATATAATGCCATTGCCAAGTGTGTGAATTACAAGTGGGGCATTTTACCAAGTAATAATGTGAACGAACCACCGCACGCTATTTTCAAGAAATGATGATCCTTCTCAAATGAGCTGAAGACCTATCGATTAATTCTAGATTTTAAAGCGAATTCAGAAACACTGTTTGGAAAAGAAAAAAATGCTGTTTGGTTTGGAAAAGTAGAGCAAGTTTAATTTCTCACGAAATAAAAAAAAAACGATGACAATTTCAGTAATGCTAAATGTGAATCCATCGTGATTCAAAAACGAAGGTATATATATATATATATATATATATATATATATATATATATATATATATATATATATATATATATATCGTGATTCAAAAACGAAGGTATATATATATATATATATATATATATATATATATATGAATTAATTAAATATAATTATCAAATCCTCCTAATAATTTCTATCTGTGTATATCATTGCTTGAACCGGCTTCTAATTGCTCTAGAGTGAGCGGCTTGGTGATAGTAGTAGTGGCTCCAGGAGGCACAGTCCTATGGTTAGAGAGAAACTCAGTAGAGTTTCACGAAGAAATATGTGAGCGAGCGGCGCTATGTTGAGTCTGATTTGCAATCTCTTCGTCACCGAGGCCCGTTGGAACAGTTGGTATTATGTTTGCTTCACATGCTAACTGTCAGGGTTTCAATTCTCGGCAGTAGATGAGTCCTAAATATGAGACGAATCGGCCGTCCAGTGCTTTCTGCATTCTGTTGAATGAATTATACATATATATATATATATATATATATATATATATATGAGGAGGCACAGTGGAGTAATTGATTGAGAAATCGGATAGCCGTGTTCGAATTCCAGTCGAATTTATTATATTCACTTAGGACTGGGTTCTATAGACTTGGATGACAACTGGATTAGTAGGAGGACAACTCTGAATTCAAAACCTGCGAAGTGTCGTTTGGGGTCTTTGTGGCATGTAATGCACCAAGTCTCTGTATTCAGTCCTTCAAAAAGTATGGATGGTTTTGCACAAAAAACTTCACAACTATAATCAAATTTAATGTGTTGGCGCCAAGCTGTCAGTTTCCTACGAACTGATCTGCTTGAACCTCATACGTGAAATTGGACGAGTATGTATATATAAATATTTATGTGGGGAAAGAATTATCAGTCTGACGAAGAAGAGTAATTCCTGGAACGTTCTGTTTTTGTGAACTAATTGTTAAATATCTATCTAACCGTATTAATTACCTAACATTAAATATGTGTATGAGCACCCACGTTGTAGATTTAGTTTAGTATAGTTTGTTTTGTTTTATGGCACATGAACCTCAATGGGCTTTTTAATGCCGACAAAATTTTTACTGCTGATAATATTTTCTCTTCAGAAAAAAATATTTTTTCAAAAATTATAGCGGGTAATATGTTTTTTTTTCAAAAATGTATTACTGGTAATAATTTTTTTTACAAAGTATTTCTGGTGTTAAAACATGTTTTTACTCTTTTAATAGTTTTTATCTTCCAGTTTGTGTGTTAATTATTTGCCCATAGCTGAGACCCAAACAGGTGCTATCACCCTAGGTCAGGGTGTACATAGGAACACCAGCAATTAAGAGGTACTTCCCACGCAAATCAAAACCTTCTGATCAGAGGCCTTGCTGTTGGACGTAGTTTATTGTCTTACCCAGGACGCGGATGTAGTTTATCGTTTTACCCTGGTCGGCCACGTGGTAGAATTGACATGCTTGTTTTCTTAAGAATGTGCGATTTGCCCCCCCTACCATCATGTTTGAAGAGCATAAGATTCCTTACTGTGTTTTTTTTTTTTTTTTTTTTTATCTTTCTGAAAAACAACATTGTCAATAATTTTGAGTAACCAAGAGGTTTCTTTAAAACACAGACACCGCCATAACTATCCCGATGGCATTCAGAGTTTTGGAATAGTAATGTGAGCATAAGACTGATTGACAATATCCTCATCTAGCCAACCACTCCAAGACACTAAGATCAACTTCTGCCATCTCTGTGGTATTGTCTTTGACCATTTCTTTATTCAACTTACAGAGAGTGCAGTTATTCCTTTGAATATTTTCTACATTGTTCTGTTTGCAAATACAGAAATTCTAAAATATTTTTTTATACTTTCTTCACGTGTAAAAAAAGTATCAATTGTAAAAGAGAATTTGGAATAGGAAAATTCAATGTAAATCCATAGGTATTTATTCTGGGGAGAAATACTTTACTGAATGTAAAATAAAACGAATAAATTGTGAGTCAAATTTTTAATCATGTTTGATGGCGTATCAATGTTTTACCGAATATCGGTTAATTGAACAATGGAAATGAAGATGCATACACATATAAAGTGATGAACATATCTAATAAAACTGGCACATGCTAAAATTTAACACATGATTAGACCGCCTCATATTATCTACATTTAATACAGTAAATAAATAAACGTAGTCTGAATGTGCCGTTTATCAAACTCACATTCTATAGCTTAGTTTTCTCTTTGAAAATCACCTATGCTTACCAACAACAAAAGTATATGTAGCAGATGCACAAATATATTCTCGTCTAGATACGACATGAAAGTTAATTCCCAAGCTGTGAACGGAAAATTTTTTTTTATTGTAGTTGGATTTTTATTTGTTTAATATCTTTAATCATCATTTTTTCATTCCTAACTTAATTTCATTTTAAAATATTTCTTACTACCTTTTCTCAAGTGAAGCCATCCGCTGCAACTTGTCCAAATAGAAACTCAGTAATATGTACAATGGTAAATGGAATGTTATTTGAATCGTGTAATATTGACGAACTGTTGAAAAGGAATGAGAAAATATAAAAAAGACCTCGAACTTCCGATAGTTTAAAAGTCGTGTGTATATAGAAATATGTTATTAATTAAATAAGTATCATTTTTTTCAGTACAGTAAACGATTTTGACGTCACAGTTTCTGTTGGCGAAATTATACAAATATCTACACAATATCTACATATATAAACTCCAATATCTACGTACATAAAAAGCACACACAAAAAAAATAGACACACGCACATATATTCAATAATGTTTGGTTAAATAATTTAGGCACATTACGTGTATATATTTTAGATTTATTCTTTTCACGTCCACGAATTAATTTCTTAGTAGCCGTAGGAAATTGATGAAGAAATATTCGAAAGTTTCCCTTCAAAACTTTTTTCAGGGGTTGCATATCTATGGAAGTGTTATTCGTTAACAGCGTAAACTCAAATTTTTCACAGTTTAGACAGATATTGATCGAAAATACATCAGTACATTATCAACATAATAATAAGCGAAAATTTAAAATCCTGGAAGCCGTTTATATAAGAATAGTGCGGACATAAATAAATAAATACTATAGGAAAAAATCTTAAATGTTTGTAGCAACAAACTGTTATACAAAAATATTCAATCGAAATATTACAATTAAAAAAAATTTTAAGACTCTCAAAAGTTACCTCACTTGGATGGCGGTGAATGATATTCAATTATTTAATCAAAAATGCTTGAACGATAATATACTGCCTAAATACCCTCCACCTGATATATATATATATATATATATATATATATATATATATATATATATATATATATATATATATATATATATATATATATATAAATGAAGACATATAGTTTTAGAGCGTGCTATATTTATGGGATGAATGGCTCAATATCAGAGATAGAGCATATGTAAAGAGAAATATAAAAGTGAACAGTGAATCGTAAGGCCGGTTGCGTCTCGCATGAACAGCCTGTCGCCTCTGAGTATTGATTTCAATGTTCACACACACACACACACACACACACACACACACACACACACACATATACATATGTGTGTTTGTGTGTGTGTGTGTGTTTTTGAAAATATGTCCTGTTTCTAGAAGTAATGGATTATTTTATCTAATAATTCGACATATTTTAGTATTTCAAGCCGGAGAGCGCAGAATTTCTTATGAAATAAATAAATATACTGCTTAATAAAAAAACGAATCATCTACATAAGTTTAAACTAAACCTGGAAACAGCAATATTAAAAGTTTTCAATATACATACAAAATTATAATGATTCAACGTGTAGTTCTTTTAAGTATAAGAAAATAGTAGGTCAGCCTATTGCTACCGCGATTCCGGTCAAATGATATCCTAAAGCTGTGTTTTTACAAAAAAAATATAACATTATTAACGCCATGTTTAAAAAAAAAAGAAAAAAAAGATTAAATAAGCCCCCGACATATGGCATGGTAGAAAATGAGGAGGAGGGATGAAGGAAAGTTTATTGTAAATGTATCTGTTTAGTATTAAATGAAATATTATTACTTTCTTTTCATCCCACTTCATATGAATTGAAAAGGAACTTTTTAGTAAGTATAAAATGACACATAATTTCTGTCCCTGATTCCAAAGTTATTTTAGATCTGGAAATGGTACTAGTGGTAATTTTTCTTGTTGATGCTGTGATTGTTGTAAGATTTTGTTTGTTTTTAAATTTTCCAGTTTATAATCGGGTATCTTGTTTAATATTTTCCTTTAATTTACACACATGGTAGTCTCGTCTCGCAGAATTCTGAAGATATTCCAACTTAAAAATACACCATATGTATATTTTTTTCTGGACATCAGTTTCTATTATTCATGTACATACGCGCGCATACACACACACACACACACACACACACACATATATATATATATATATATATATATACTATTTTACACATAATTACAGGTGTTTTCATGTGGACAGCGTACAAATATCGGAGGTAGAATGGTGCTAGCTCTGAACTACTGATAAATATGGTGATTCATAAACACGGTTAGTCAATCCGTAATTTCCTCAAAATACACTGTATTCTGTTACCAACAGTCGTTACAATACAACGATTTATTAAATCGCCTTATAAATAAGTAAGATAAAAATAAAAACATGTAAATTTGCCTAATTTTAATTTATCAGTGAAAAACATTTTTTGAAAATTAGATGGGATTTCAAAGTGCACAATGAAATACATTTGTATAAATCAAGCGCTTAAGGAATTAAAACACCCGTATTAATAGCTTCGTTTTTGTTCCATTATGAAATTAAAAGTTTACTTTTCAAAGAAACTCAAATATCGATCGATTGTTTCTATATATGGCGATAGATTGAAAAATAACGTATAATATTAGCTCATTAGATTAAGAGCTCATTGTCGTGTTGATTTCCTACGTCCTTCTACTCCCCGTCTCAATGTCTCTCTCTCTCTCTCTATATATATATATATATATATATATATATATATATATATATATATATATATATATATATATATATACATATATATATTATAAATTAACTGAACTGAAATATGTTTTTTTTCGCTACACAGTTCTAACCATGATTCAAAAATGGAAGCTAAAAGCTTCGAATATATTATTGTAATTAAATTAAAGACATTAGTTCCATTTCATCCACAACCGAATTTTGGAGCAAATTATTATTAAATTTACTGGCTGTTAAAGGCACGGCAAAATCATAATTTACATTTTCCAAGGATACAGAGAAATCTATTAATACAGACAAGGGGTGGTTGCGTGCTCATTTTATTAACATTTGTTATATCAGTTATTAGTTACGTTCGAAAAAGGGGTTATATTTAGGTAGGGGTAGAGATGTATTTTCAACGAATTCTGACATCCGTTAAATACATGTCGTCTGGACTTCTTTTTTTTTTTGTTTATTGGTAACGGCAAAATTTCTTACGTCATTTTTTCTCTTTGTATACTCAAAGATTTTTGGAGGTTAGAATATGTTTTATTTAAAATATTTTCACTTTTAATTTTAAAATATTTTGAAACGTTTACACTTTTAATTTTTAATAGACTATATATTTTTTAAAACAAGTAATTATATTAGAATTACTTACACTATGTAAAATTATTCCGTATTCGGAAATTAAAAACATCCCTACCACAAACTAAGACATACACAGAACGCACACACTCAATTAAACTAAAAAATCGAATCATCCTTCATAATGGCTAAAGGTATAGCCGGAAGCGCTAGAAAATTATTAGAAATATTCATAGAAATATGATTTAATTTTTTTTACTCGGTTTACTAAACAGGTTGTTGATTTTTTTTTTTTTAACGGAAAATAATTGAGTTGAAAATAATTCACTAAGATTGTACTTGGACGATCCTAAGGGAAGAAGAAAAAAGAAAGAAAAAGAGAGATGATGCATCCCAGAATGAAATACAAAAAAGATAAAACAAAAGAACGAATTAGTCAAAAAAAAAAAAGAAAGATATCTTGACCCAGTCATAAGATAAGTGTCATATCTTGTTGACCGAATTTTTTAAAGACAATTGGAAGAATAGAATTAAAAATAATAAAAAGAAAGAAAGGAAAAGACATGATATCAAAACGGGCCGCTTGATGAAAACCAGATATCGGTCAAAGCATCTAGCCTACTTTTTTTGCGTAGAAAGACACCTTATCAAATTTGGAGAAAGGGAAATTTTTTTTTTAGAACAATGAAACGAAATTTTAATCAGAGAAAAGTGTCTTTTGGGTTGAGGGGAGTGACCGGTGGAACGGTATACAGATTCTGACCTGTTAAAAATTAGAACCCCACATTGACGAAGTGAAAGATTTTTCAATTCAGATAAATTAAGATTTTCTGACTGCCGGGTCTGACAAAAAACAAGAGGTGAAAAAAAAACGATTGTCTCAGATCACAGATGGCGACAATATTCTTTCCTGAAGTCACAACTAATTAGCGGCAGGCTGTTTGACAAAACCCAGGTGAGAAAAAGCCAAGATTATCATTTTTCGTACGTGCAGAAAAAAAAAAGGCCAAATTAGATTTTGTTTTTTTAAAACAAGAACGATGTAACCACGCCCGAAAGGAGGAGAAAGGATGCTCGATCAATAACAATTGGTCGGAAACGGTCACGTGATCTGCAGAAAAGAAGAGAAAGAAATGCCCGATCAGGAACCATTGGTCGAAAAACGGTCACCTGACATACGAGAGACTAAGAGAGATGGGTGTGATGGATGTGCGCCTCCCCACCAAAGGCACTGTGAGGAAGTAGGGGTGAAAACAATAGCGATAATGGAAATCAAAAATAATGCGACTTTTGGAATTATCGAGAAAACCCTGACGCCGACAGACCCACCCCAGTTTGTTGCGGCGTCAATAAAAGCAGGACCCCAATCGACAAAATCAGTTGGCAGTTGCAGCCCCCGCGACGGGAGAGCCTGAACGCGGGCATCAGGCCCGATTCACTCGACCCTTTGCGGGCAAGAGAATCCTCAGACAAGAAATCCTTCCAGCCCAAGTCGAAGACAGAAGAGAGCCCCGGACCAGCCGAAGAAGAGATCAGAGAGACAAGTTGCGGCAAGAGATCCTTCCCCAAGCCGAAGACAAGAAGTCGACGACAAGAGAAGAAATTCCAGCCCAAGTCGAAGAAAGAGAACTTCCAGCCCAAGTCGAAGAAGAAAAAGCCTAAGTCGACTTCCAGCCTAAGTCGACGAAGAAGAAGAAATACAACTCAAGTCGAAGAGAAGAATCAACTGCGAATGATCGATAGAAATTAGCCCCAGTGTCGAACCAAACCACACTCCGACATACACAATTCTAAAGAGTAGGCAATTCGAAATCTTTAGGTTGTGTGATAGAAGCTTGGTGCCATAGTCCACAGAGCGGGTTGGGAAATGAGAACAATTTTGTTTTTTTATGTAACGGACATTAAGATATAAAAGGTTGTTACCCATTTTTTTTTTCATCAGCAATCTTTTTGTCTCGTGAGTTTATTTTCTCTTTTTTTTTTGTGTTTTGCCACCCCGTCGGACTCAACTTGTATCGGCCCCAATCCCTGCTGGTCCCGTCTGTCTAAGATCTAAACACAGCGTGGGTAGACAGACCGGAGATCGGTACAGTTGCTTTAGTGACCAGGTATTGGAAGCGAGTCGGGAAAGGCGAGGCTGGTGATCATCTGACCAAGGGGTTGGAGCGGCACGCTTGGACCCAGGAGGAGCGACCAGGAGGAGCGACGTCACCGTTGGCGCCGTAACCAAAGGATCCGACCCTGGGCCAGGTGTGTAACCGTCACAAGTGGTGCCGTGACCAACGGATCAACCCTGAGACAACCACGTCACATATGGTGCCGTGGTGACCGAGGGATTTCAACCCTGAGAAGACCACGATCGACCGCCGTTGCTGAAAATTCAGACAGAACTCAGAACGACCCGGGACAAAAGGAAAAGAAAGAACAGAATCATCTGTAAGGTAGGACACCTTGTTTTGTTTCCCAACCTCGATTGTTGCTGTACAGACTGTCTTTCTCTGTAGACATGTCAGATTATGATTCGGATAGAGCAGTGGGGGGTGAAGAAGTAGGGCGGGGGTTGTCAGTGGATCTAAGGAAGCTGTTGGGTGGACCGAGGGTCCCAGTATTTGATGGCAGCGGGAAGGAGTTTAAAAACTGGCTGGCAATCCTCGAGAAGAGCCGAACCATCTACGAGCTCTCGGACCAAGAAACCCTGTATTTGGCATACGATGCCACAAAGGGAAAAGCGTCTGAGTTCGTGAGGGGGCTCTTGGAGAACCAACCCCGCTTGGCTTGGGAAGAAATAAAAAGACTACTGACCAAAGAATTCGCCGACGAAGGTACGGCCATAGAGGCCATGAGGGCCCTTTTAAAACTAACACAGCTGCGGGATGAAACCCCGGGAGAATTAGGGGCCCGAGCGGGGAAGCTATCGTCATTGGCATTCCCCGAAGTGGTCAGGGATAATGCGGTTATGCAGGCTCAACTGGCGGACCTGTATGTAGAGGCGCTGAGCGACGAGCGTGTTCGTCACGACGTATTGAAAGAAGGACCGCTCAGACTGTCGGCAGCGATAGAGCTGGCCAGGGAGAGCCAGGGGGTGTGGGATAAAGTGAAGAGGTGTGGGAAGAAGCAGATACCAAGTCAGGAGGCTGGAAGAAGGGGGGGTAGGCGGAAGAACCCCGTGTGGAATCAGAGGGTTAAGGAAGAGGTGGATCGGGCAGAATTATGGGAGGAGGACCCCAATAGAAGGGCATGGTCGACCAGGCATGGCTTTTATAAGCCCACGCCGGGTCGATACGGGCTGGTCTGCTGGACCTGTGGGTACGAGGACCACAGGGCGGCGGAATGTCCGACGAAGTGGGGGTTGCCCCAGACTTCAATCAGGACAGATGCACCAGGTGTGGTAAGAAAGGACACCTGGCCAAGTGGTGCGGGCTGAGGAAGGGTGCCCCACCGATATTAACAAAGAAGGCTGAGCCCAAGAGACCGGCCCAGGGAAAAGCCAGCGGGCCACCCCAGAATTAAGAGGGAGGGTGGCCCAGTTAAAAAGGAGAGAAATAAAAATTGGACCAGTGGGTGGGCGAACCGCTTGAATAGAGGACGGATTCCCCCGAGGATAGACACAAGGCCAATCCAGTTAAAAAGGGAAAGAGCAAAATGTTGGACATGTGGTCGGGCGGGCCACTTTGCGGCAAGCTGTCCAACAAGAAGGTGCTGGTTTTGCAGGAGGCCAGGACACCTGAAAAGAAACTGTATTCTTAGAAACGGCCATGGGAGACCGGGAGAGGTCCGGCCGGGGTCGCCCAGGTGCAGGGGGCGCAGAACTCCACCTCATAAAAAAAAAAATGAAGGTGATTTATTACTACCGGCGCCTATGGCTGGGTTAACCCAAAGGTGGGGACCCAGGAAGAAGAAAGCTCAGGTGTTCTCTTCGCTAACGCAAGAGAGAGAACTATCCTGTAGAGCAGAGATAGGTGGTAGAGAGATGAGGGCTTTGGTGGACACAGGAGCATCTGTGTCATTGATGAGAGAGGAGACATACAGGCGGGTGAAACGGAAGAGAAGGTTACGGGAAGCGGACATAGAGATCACGCAAGCAGATGGGGCCCCCCTGGAGATAAAAGGGATGGTGAGGCTCCCGGTGAGGATTGGGAGGGTGAAAAGCACCCAAAATTTTTACGTAACCCCCGACCTGTGTACAGGAGGCAATCTTGGGAGAAGATTGGCTCCGGAGCCAGAAGGGCCCAGATCGAGTTTAATCCTACTGTGTTGGTGGTGAACGGCGAGAGAACGCCATTGGGATGCCCACCAGAGGAAGAGATAACCATAGTGGTGGAGGAAGATGTAAAGTTACCTCCTAGGACCGCAGTGTCGGGAAAGGGTAGGCTAATGTCAGAAAAAAAAAGGGTACGGAGAGGACCTCTGCAGTTGGTCCCTGTAGAAGGAAAGGGCCTAGAAGATAACGAGGTAACCCTGTGCGAAACGGTAGTGGAGGCAGCCGAGTTGGTGCCCATAATGATGGTGAACCAGGCCCAAAAGACTATAAAGGTTAGGAGAGGGGAGAAGATAGGGAGAGCGCTTCCCCTACGAACTCTGAATCGGGTGAGATTCGAGGAGGAACGAAGGAAGCTAGTAGAGCAAACAAAAGGAATCTTAGATGAGGATATATTAGCACCGGATCAATTTAGAACCAGAGTGGGGGGTCTGTTAAGGAACAATCGAGATGTGGTGGCCCAGTCAGACAAGGAGCTAGGTCAGACCCACACAGTCGAAATGAAAATCGACACCGGAGACCACCCCCCCTGTGAAATTAAAACCCTACCGAACACCTATACATAAAAGACCCCTTGTAGAAGAGGCAGTAGAGGAAATGTTGGAAGCTGGGATGATCGAAAGATCGATCTCTCCTTGGAGCTTCCCAATAGTAATAGTAGGTAAGAAAGATGGCGGCCACCGTTTCTGTGTAGATTTTAGAAAGCTGAATTCTATATCGAAGCCGTTGGCGGTGCCATTGCCATTGATAGACGACATTTTGGCATTATTAGGGAAGGCAAAGTACTTCTCTACGTTGGACTTGAGGTCCGGGTATTGGCAGGTAGCCCTGGATGAGGCTGACAAGGAGAAGGCCGCATTCGCGTGTCACCTGGGACTGTTTCAGTTCAGAGTGATGCCATTCGGTTTAGCTAATGCCCCGGGAGTCTTCCAACAGCTAATGTCAATAGTGTTAGGAGGATACGAGAGCTTTGCCATGGCGTATTTAGACGATATCTTGATATTTTCGGAGACAGTGGAACAACACTTTTTTCATTTAAGACAGGTGTTGGGAAGGTTGAGGAAACACGGATTAAAATTGAAATTGTCAAAGTGTCAGTTTCTGAGGGAAGAAACTAGGTATTTAGGCTTCGTCATAAACGGAGACGGTATTAAACCCGACATGGATAAGGTAAAGGTCATAAGGGAAATGCCAGAGCCTAAGACAGTGAGGCAGGTAAGAGGTTTTATAGGAGCTATAGGCTACTACCGGCGCTTCGTCCCGGCATTTTCAAGAATTGCCATACCGCTAGTGGCCCTGACGAAGAAATACGCTAGGTTCAAGTGGACAGAGGACTGTCAACGAGCATTTGATTCGCTAAAGGAACAGTTGACAACCGTTCCACTGCTGACGTATCCAGACCTCAGCAAGCCCATGATATTATACACGGATGCCAGTGAGCAGTGTGTAGGAGCAGTACTTACCCAGCCGTGTCCTGATAAGGAAGGACCAGTGCCAGGCATACCAGAGGAAGTACCGATATACTTCCTCTCCCATAAGCTCTCAGAGACACAACAGAGGTGGCCAGTAATAGAGAGGGAAGCATATGCTATCATGTATGCTCTCCAAAAACTGGACTACTATTTAAATGGTGCGGTCTTCACTATAAAGACAGACCACAAGCCTCTGCAGTACCTATTGCAGGCAGAGGGACAAATAATAAGAAAATTCAACAGTGGGCACTTAAGTTAAGTGGCTACCACTGTAAGATAGAGTATTTGGCAGGAAAGGAAAACACGTGCGCAGATTTACTCTCAAGAATACCGAAACAACTGGAAGAAAGATCTGTAAAGGTAGAACAGGGAGTAGATGATAAAGCCTATAGAATAGGAGTAATTAACTCTAATAAGCTAAAAATCGCCGCCCTATATTAGAATCGGACGAAGAAGGGGACGCCCAGATAATAACCGATCCCTACTGGACAGAAGGAATTGAAAAGGAGCAAGCAGACAGTGAAATAGCTGCTCTGAGAGAGAAGGTAAAGGCAGGAGAGACCACCAAGTATGCCATAATAGAGGAAAGGCTGTATTATCTCTCAGGAAGGGATGAAGAAGTCAAACCCAAGTTGTATGTGCCCAAAAGTTTAAGACCAGAGATATTGGAACAGTGCCACGAAAGGTTGGGTCACATGGGAATTGATAGGACATGTGATCTCATAGGAAGAAAGTACTATTGGCCCAAACTGTACGGAGAAGTCACTAACTATGTTCGAAGTTGTGTAGTGTGCCAGTCGCAGAGCAGAAGGCAGGAAATGGCACCCTTGGAGGAAACAGACGTACCAAACTTCCCCTTCGAGAAAGTGAGTATGGATGTATCAGGACCATATGGGGAAACTGCACAAGGAAACAACTATATAGTGAGTTTTGTCGATTGGCTAACAAATTGGCCTGAAGCATTTGCAGTACCAGACAAGAAGGCCAGAACTGTGGCCGGGTTGATAATAAGTGAAATCTTCCCTAGGTATGGTGCCCCTGTGCAATTGGTAACAGATAATGGCACGGAGAATGTGAACAGCATCATGAGAGAAGTTTTGACAGGTTTGAATGTAGAGCACATAAAAACATCCCCATATCACCCCCAGGGAAATGCTAAAGTGGAAAGGTTTCATAGAACCTTGGGAGATGTATTGGCCAAGTTGGTCAGAGAAAACATTGGAAATTGGGACTTGTATTTGACGCAGGCTCTGGCGGCCGTGAGGTTTACGATAAACGAAACCTCCAGATTTTCTCCTTATTTTTTGTTGTTTGGCAGAGACGTGGTCCTGCCTGTAGATAACCTACTGAAGCCCCGAAGAAGGTATATGGGAGAAGATCATCATCAACTATTGCTGGAACAGCAACATAAGATATTCGTACAGGCCAGAAGAAGAATAAAGAGGGCCCAGAAGAAAAAAAAATGAGAGGGTGAATGCTGAAAGAAAGGTGGTAGAATTGAAGGTTGGAGACCCTGTCTACTATAAAATCCACCAGAGAGAAGGAAAACTGGACCAGAGATGGGAACCGTACTACCGGATAGTAGAGCAGACGGGCCCAGTATCATATGTAATATGGGATCAAGTGGCAGGACGAGCGAGGAGGGTTCATGCCAATGATCTGAAGAAGGCTGAAATAGCTAACCTGGAAATGAGCGAGCCGAGGCCCTAAGAAGACAAGGAAAAGGAAGGTAACTCTGGTTGAACCGGAAGGAATGGAGACGGAGGAAGACTCCGAAGAAGATGAGGAGATAGGTCGACTTGACCAGATAAACGAAGCAGTCCGAGTGACAGAGTTGGAACCCTCAGCGGGGATTAGCGATGTTCAGTCGTCGACTGAATCAGTGCAGAGAAGACCCCGTGAGATCGCCATCACACCCCCATGTCCGAAGAAAAGGAAGAAAAAGACGAAGAGGTCCAATCAAGCAGTCGAAGGCTCTAAAAAGAGGCACCCTGAACAGGACGAAGGGCCCAGCGAGTGGGAGGAGGAGGATCAAATACCCCTTTCCCAGCTTAAGGAAAGGATAAAGAACAGGAGAAGTTTAGACATAGAGTCGAGAGGTATTGAAGACATTCAAGGCGAAGACTCTAAACAGAAAGAAGAATCAGGGGATGAAGAAGAGGACAAAAAACCTCCTGGACGGGAGTTAAACACAGAAAGAAGGTTAGAGGTTGAACAGGAATCACCTCAGAAGATGAGATCAGGGAGGAGAAGAACCCCAAATCTCAGTAGAACAAAAAAGGGCTGTGCAGAATAGAAGCATTTAGTGTCGACAGATAACGACACTGGCTCATCCAAAATCCTATTGGCTGACTATGGTAGATGTGAGTGGAGGGATGGAGTCGCGGGCTGCACCTCACAAGGGACGGAAGAAGATCATTGGCATTATTGATTGGCCACCAGTGGTGTCATGAAGTACGACCTTTAGAGTGGGCGCCACGCACACCTGACCGGACCATTCTGTCTGCTAGAGGTTAGTTAGGGGAGGGAAGAGCCGAACTAAGAAAAAAAAAAAAATGAAATGATTGAGTGATGAGTCGAGCGAGACTAAGTGATTGTGAAGAATAACAACAAGAGAATTTGTTACCTTTCAGGAATGATCAAGATGAAAGGGTTGGTGATGACGATGATGGTGATAGCCACGCTGGTGGTGACGATGGCGGAAGCCGGGAAACGCAGCCGAAACACCATTTTTAAAAAAAAACGAGCCAAGTAATAATAACCAGGTCTAAGTGGTTGGTCACATTCGTGATAGATTTGAACCCGTATGAGTCGCTATTAGATAAGTTAGGAAACGAGCTGACGCAGCTGGATGCAGCCCGATTGAAAGTAGGACAAGATTATCCCAAGCACAAAGGGTATCTTAGTTTATTGCACTCCCTAGAATCAGAAGCCACTATGATAGAGGCTCAATGGAAAGACATGCAAAACTACCTGCAGGGAATAGAGTTACTGCAGACGCGGGAACGGAGATCCGTACTTCCGATTGTGGGAAAGGCATTGAGTGTCTTGTTTGGAACAGTAACTGAAGATGACGTTAAATTCATAAGAAGGAAACTGGGACAAGTGGAAGTAAACCAGAGGACGCTTGCCCAGGTGGCAAGAGAGAGTGTGACAATATTAAATGTGACAAGGTTAGAAGTATCCAAAAATAGAGCCAGAATCAATTGGTTAATAGACAACCTGGCGAAATTGAGACAAGAGGTAATTAATAATACAGAGACTGTGATGGTTGAATTACAGGAAATAAGCGGATTCATGCAAAAATATTTCCAGCTAATGACGATTACGAATAAAGTACGGCAAACTAGTCAGTCGTTGACGACCTTGCTGGAACACGTGAGAGCACAATTAGACATGCTGTCATTAGGACACCTCTCCCCAAGTATAGTAAACCCGGGTCACCTAAAGGAAGCACTACTTGGCATACAGGCCGAATTACCCCGCCATTTAAGGCTACCAGTGGACCCCACTAAAGAATTGTGGAAGTACTATAATGCCCTTGGATGTGTGACCTTGTTAGAAAATAGGCGATTATTGGTAGTGATATCTGTCCCGTTACTAGATAGCGAGAGTATATTCGAGATATACCAGGTTATAAACTTACCCATTCCCTACCCCAGAAGAGATCAAGGTTTGGGAATGATAGCAAGGTACAAGGTGGAAGCAGACTACATAGCATTAAATTCAGGGAGAACGAAATTCATGTTGCTATCAGCTGAAGAAGCTAGAAGGTGTAGAGATGATACCCTGGGGACTTGTACCTCGTTGAGCCCGATCTATAAAACTGGTAACCGCAGACTGTGCATACTAGAATTGTTTGAAGGGAGGGGGAAGGAATCAAAAGAATCTGCCAAGTAGAGGTATTAACAAACTCGGCATTACCACAAGCTATCAGTGTTTCAGACGGGGTGTGGGCAGTAGCCACACAGAAACATATCAGCCTGTCTAGGGTATGTGGGGAGAGTCCACAAGGACATTAAGAATAAGGCCACCGTTATCCCTGGTGACGCTACCCATGGGATGTTCGGCGGTTGGGGTGTCCATCTCCTTGCCCCCCTATTACCAGATGGAAGAAAGGTATGAAGAAAAAGATTCACTCATAGAGATGATTGGTAGAGGCTTAGTCAATTGTACAGAATTATGGGAGCCGATAGTGAAGAGATTCTCTAATGTCACCTTAAATAAGATGCCAGTATTAATGAAGCCAATAGAAAAGATCGATATGGATCACTTAAGGGATAAGTTAAGTGCGTTGGGAGACGAAGGTGTAGCTTGGGAAGACGATGAGCAGATCGCGATAAGTTGGTCAATAGTAATGGGTACATTCCTAGTTATAGCCATCGGGGGTGTAATAATATGGAAGATTAAGAGTAAGAGAAGATTAGCGAACGACAGTCTAGTGAGCATGCAACAACTCGAGAGGGAGATGCCGAGCAGTGTTCCTTACTCAGACAGGACTGGCGAAGAAATTGCTGAAAGACCAATGGAGGAGGCTGGCGTGAGACCACCACGTGCGGCGGGAAAACCTCCCACGGCAGAGAGGAAAACATTGACCAAGAAGAACAAACCCTAGTGAACACATCTGCACCTACAAACACACGCACACATTACCTTGCATGTAAAACAAAAAAGAAAATGAAAAGAACATTTCATTGCATGTAGAACAGAAGAAAATGAAAAGAACATTTCATTGCATGTAGAACAAAAGAAAATGAAAAGAACATTTCATTGCATGTAAACAAAAAAAATGAAAAGAACATTTCATTGCATGTAGAACAAAAGAAAATGAAAACATTTCATTTCATTGCATGTAGAAAAAAGAAAATGAAAAGAACATTTCATTGCATGTAGAACAGAAGAAAATGAAAAGAAAAAGAACATTTCATTGCATGTAGAACAAAAGAAAATGAAAAGAACATTTCATTGCATGTAGAACAAAAAAGAAAATGAAAAGAACATTTCATTGCATGTAGAACAAAAGAAAATGGAAAGAACATTACCCTTGCATGTTAGAAAGTAGAATAGAATTGCATGAGACAAATGCATGGTGCATGTTAAATGATGTAATTGGGTTTAGGTGTCATTTACGGGTAAATGACAAATCGGTTAGGGAGGATTGTGGCACCTTGCATTATTAGAAATATTCATAGAAATATGATTTAATTTTTTTTACTCGGTTTACTAAACAGGTTGTTGATTTTTTTTTTTTTTACGGAAAATAATTGAGTTGAAAATAATTCACTAAGATTGTACTTGGACGATCCTAAGGGAAGAAGAAAAAAAGGAAAGAAAATGGTGGAAAAATACAAAAAAAAATCTTAGGGTCATTAACAAAAGAATAGAATTAGAAATCAAAAAAAGAAAGAGAAAGATATATCTTAGCTAGCATTTGTTGACCGAATTTTTTAAAGACAATTGGAAGAATAGAATTAGAAATAATAAAAAAAATCAAGAAAGGGAAAAAAGACATGATATCAAAACGGGCCGCTTGATGAAAACCAGATATCGGTCAAAGCATCTAGCCTACTTTTTGCGTAGAAAGACACCTTATCAATTTGGAGAAAGGGAAATTTTTTTTAGAACAATAGAAACGAAATCTTAATCAGAGAAAAAGTGTTTTTGGGTTGAGGGGAGTGACCGGTGGAACGGTATACAGATTCTGACCTGTTAAAAATTAGAACCCCCACATTGACGAGTGAAAGATTTTTCAATTCAGATAAATTAAGATTTTCTGACTGCCGGGTCTGACAAAAAACAAGAGGTGAAAAAACGATTGATTGTCTCAGATCACAGATGGCGACAATATTCTTTCCTGAAGTCACAACTAATTAGCGGCGGGCTGTTTGACAAAAACCAGGTGAGAGAAAGCCAAGATTATCATTTCGTACGTGCAGAAAAAAAAAGGAAAATTAGATTTTGTTTTTTTTAAAACAAGAACGATGTAACCACGCCCGAAAGGAGGAGAAAGGATGCTCGATCAATAACAATTGGTCGGAAACGGTCACGTGATCTGCAGAAAAGAAGAGAAAGAAATGCCCGATCAGGAACCATTGGTCGAAAAAAAGGTCACCTGACATACGAGAGACTAAGAGAGATGGGTGTGGATACCTCCCCCCAAAAAGCACTGTGAGGAAGTAGGGGTGAAAACAATAGCGATAATGAGAAATCAAAAATAATGCGACTTTTGGAATTATCGAGAAAACCCTGACGCCGACAGACCCACCCCAGTTTGTTGCGGCGTCAATAAAAGCAGGACCCCAGTCGACAGAAATCAGTTGGAGTTGGAGTTGCAGCTGGACCGCGGGCAGGGAAAGAGCCTGAACGCGGGCATCAGGCCCGATTCACTCGCCCCTTGCGGGCAAAAAGAATCCTCAGACAAGAAATCTTCCAGCCCAAGTCGAAGACAGAAGAGTTCAGCCCCGGACGGCAGAGAAGAGATCACCTCGGACGACAGAGAGTTGCGGCTGAGTTGCGGCAAGAGATCCTTCCAGCCCAAGTCGAAGACAAGAACTTCCAGCCTAAGTCGACGAGAAGAAGAGAATCCAGCCCAAGTCGAAGACAAGAGAACTTCCAGCCTAAGTCGACGAAGAAGAAGAAAACCCAAGTCGAAGACAACTTCAAAGTCGAAAGAAGAAGAAATCAACTCAAGTCGAATGATCAATCAACTGCGAATGATCGATAGAAATTAGCCCCAGTGTCGAACCAAACCACACTCCGACATACACAATTCTAAAGAGTAGGCAATTCGAAATCTTTAGGTTGTGTGATAGAAGCTTGGTGCCATAGTCCACAGAGCGGGTTGGGAAATGAGAACAATTTTGTTTTTATGTAACGGACATTAAGATATAAAAGGTTGTTACCCATTTTTTTTCATCAGCAATCTTTTTGTCTCGTGAGTTTATTTTCTCTTTTTTTGTTTGTGTGTTTTGCCACCCCGTCGGACTCAACTTGTATCGGCCCCAATCCCTGCTGGTCCCGTCTGTCTAAGATCTAAACACAGCGTGGGTAGACAGACCGGAGATCGGTACAGTTGCTTTAGTGACCAGGTATTGGAAGCGAGTCGGGAAAGGCGAGGCTGGTGATCATCTGACCAAGGGGTTGGAGCGGCACGCTTGGACCCAGGAGGAGCGAGCCATATTAAAAATCTACCAACGAACGTTTAAAAAAAAATGTAATATTTACAGGATAGATTGTATGCAAGATGGAAAGAGGAAAATATATTCAATCAACCTAGTGAGCCTGAGTCAGTGGATCGCTAAAGAAGATAAATGAAAGATAATAAAGAAAAAGTATATTAAAACATACAAATTACGGAGAGACACATTCACCAACGTCCCGAACTGACACGGCACATAGAAGAATATGATGATTTGAACAATTATTAATGGAAAACATACAAAAACTTATGTTGTACTTCATTCCCAAATGTCAACATTTAAATTTCTGTTTTTTAATATCTAGATATGATTAACAGGAGAGATTTATATACAACGTATGAAATGATAACGCCTGTCGTGCTCGAGATAACAGATGTCAATCAAAGCAAATCGGTGTAAGGTTAATGTTTGATAATGGATAGATCCTTGATATATATGTTGTCTGCATTTAGCTAAATACAATATGAAGGATCCAGTACACACACACACACACACACACACACACACACACACATATATATATATATATATATATATATATATATATATATATATATATATATATATAGCAATTTAGTAAATCACATGGTATATAATCCAAGTGGACCATTTTAATATAACATATTAATACTGATCCACAAAAAAAGAGTTCAGTTTATTTCTTATAAGAGAGTTTATTAAACGACAAAGCCTCAAATTACCCGATATGGGGGATGGATCTATTTCGACCGAAGAAAAATTCGTCAGTCTTATTCAACCCCGCTTTATAGACGATGTTCTTGCCGGAATTAAAAATTGAAAAGTGACAGCCGTTGAAAAATCGAGACTGAATTTATCGATTTCGATGTTTCAGTCAGAGGAAGTGCGAGAGTCTGTGGTGGGGGGACGGTGGAAGGTATTAGCCTTAAAAGGAAAATATTTCATAAAATTAAACCCGGAATTTAACCTTATGACATTAACTTAGTGTCACATGAAGAATGAAGTGTTAATCTAAAACTAAAAACAGGGCGGTAAACGGAGATTTATAAAATAATTATACACACACACACACACTCACACACACACACATACATACATACAAATAAATATATATATATATATATATATATATATATATATATATATATATATATGTGTGTGTGTGAATATGTAGAGAATAGGAAGGAACTGGTTAGGTAAATAGTCCAAAGTTCCTTAGTATTTTTAGTTATTATTTTTAAAAAAAGTGCTCGATGCAAAAGTAGAGCATAAATATAATTATTTATTTAAAATATATATTCCAAATCGATACATAAAAGGTCTCATGTTTGAAAACAAGTAGCCAAAAAAATTATAATCATTTAAATTAAAGTGAGAAAAAATTCGCTTGAAGATGGAATTTGGTTTAATTTCAACTCAATTCCAATGGGTTTAAATGAAAAATTGAAGTTTTAGTCCAATGGGCGTACTTGTTTTGAAACATGAACCTAAATTTGTCTGTATTTAAACGATTTGAATCATATTTTTAAAACTAACGTATATATATATATATATATATATATATATATATATATATATATATATATATATATATATTATGTCAGATTCCTACTTCCCAACTAAAACGTTCTATTTCTAGATGATCTACCTGTCATCATCACAAAACTCTCGCTGAAAAAATTGGAGGGAATAATTCATATTTTTGCTTATCCGGACATTGGGTCTTCTTTCTCATTCTTATTAATTAATTCAAAGATAAATGAAAAGACTACCTCCAGTTTTATTTTTTCGCGTATCTTGTAATCGTCAAATAGCAAATTTAAGTATATGAGGCCCACAGCCCTACCAGGATATTTCCCCATTCATCCCTGGCAAAAACAAGTATCCACCGTTTTGCAGCATTTTCTCTGTGATGCACTCTATCTGTTTCTTCATGTTTGCTGCATAATATAATATTAAATATAATTAATTGCAATAGCATTTCTTCTAATTATGTAACATATTTTGGGTAAAATAGATCTAGATAGAAATAAACATAGAAATATAGGATTTAGTAGTCACATAATTCCATGTATCTAGAGATGGATATTAAAAAGATAAAAGAAATATCAAACAATGAGAAATATAGCGATTCGTTTACACGTATATTTTTGAGTGTCGTCGCGCCATTAGCTCACATCATTCAGAAACTTTGCTTAGATTATGAAAAAAGTTAAATTAAGTTGAAGATGTTCAATGTTTCATTTCTAGACATCACTATGAAAAACGCCCAAAGTTAATATGCTAATTATGTTAGTGTATATTTATATGTTAATAATAATGATAATAATAATAATAATAACAACAACACACATGTCCCCCAAAACTACAGTAAAATTACATGTGCTACCACTACTTACAAACTGTTGATATCTATTGTGATTAAACAGAGATAAATCTTCTTAGAATTACTACCTCTGGAACAAAAAGTGTACAAATGTGTTATTTATTGTTGTAAAGACGAATTACTTTTTAAGAGCATCATGTTGGAAATCTGCGGATTAATTTTGTAAGGCATTCTGTAGTGTACTCCATTCCTGGATCTTAACGTTACAAATATATACAAGATATCATCCGTTGTCATCAGTTCCATCAGACAAATAATGACGTTATGGAAAACAACACTTCATCGCAATCATATGAATGGAAATATATAAGTCTGGTGAAATAAACATCAACAGGGGAATATTACAAGAAAAAACTTAGTCTCCCTTCATATTTTGTACAGACCTAATAGCGTTAAACAGAGAACGTAACAGGACTGAATAAAGCTATACAATATCTCAAAAAGAATCAAGCCATTTTATACATCATTTAAGCTAGCAGAACTGGACGAAATGAAGCTCTTGAGCTGGATAACCAGATGTGGTAAATGAATTTATATTGATATATAATGAAACATAGAAAATATTTATTTGATGAGTCGATGTCATGATAAAATGATTATTACATTTAACATAGAAAAAATTTCAGTAACGACGAAAAGAAGATTCATGGTATGCATAAGTTTTACGATAAATTAACTGAGTTGTATATTTCCATTTATTTACATATTTTTCTGTTTATTTATTTATTTATTTTCAAGGTTAATAATAATGTTTTTACATGTTTCCTTAAAACGACCGACAATGAACTGAGGTTAAATTTATTTTTATATAACTTGTCTTTTATTTCTGTTTATTTTTGTATGAATACTGCCACACTGACCGTTTTGCAAAATCAAACCTACCTATAACTCTAGATACATACGTTCATAAAAATGCATACAATCAGTAAAAGTAAAAAATGAAATCATACTTGATAATAGCTAAAATTATAGCCGTAAGCGCAGGGATATACTGATCACTCGGAAAATATCTACATAATTTATGACCAGAAAAAAGAAAATTACATGAAAGCAAAAATACAAAATAATTAAAAATTACATAAACGTCAGTTTGGAGGAAAACTTGTATAAACGTAGTATTACTGTACCAATACTCAATTATATATATATATATATATATATATATATATATATATATATATATATATATATATATATATATATGTGTGTGTGTGTGTATATATATGTATATGTACATATATATATATACATGTACATATATATACATATATATATATAGATATATATGTACATATATATATATATATATATATATATATATATATATATATATATATATAGAGAGAGAGAGATGAGTTTGTGCGTGCACCTGAATATTGGCACACGTATTCTTGTTACTTCTTGATGTTCCACAGATTGCCTAAATGACTAAATATCAGATATGTGGGTGCTTGAAATGCGGTGCGGTGTGTGTGTGTGTTTAAACATGTGTGACCATATATTTGTATAATTTCCAAATATTAAATGTTCTAACACATGAATAAACTGTTGGTCAGCACCTGACAATTATCTGCAGGTGTAAGTTTTTAATTCTATTTAGGAATAAGTTTTCATAAGATTGCTACTGCAAATATATAGTCCTTGGTATTGGCTGATTTTAACTCATAAATGCTAATTATTGTCTACTGCACTTTTTACACAGTGTGCCCAAGAATATACCTCTAGGCTTTTCCTAAATAAACACTTATTTTAAAAATGGAAATCATTGTGTTGCAAAATATAACCAGTAAAATAATTGACATTACAAATAACTCAGTGAAAATTTCAGAAAAACGTAGAAAATATTCAATTGTAGGAAAATACTGTCAATATCACCTATTTACAAACGATAAACAAATAAATATTTATTTAGTTTAGTCTTATTTATAACACGAATATCAGAGTGAACAGAAAGTAATAATCTCATAGATTTCGTTACAGAAATTCATTATAAGTTATTAACAGACACTGAAATACTTGCGTTCAATGATATCTGTCCACCCACATTATGAGACTGATTTTTATTTCTTTTCTCTTCTGTTGCTAGTTGAGACTATGTTGGATATTGTTAGGTGAAAATATAATTCTCCCCAAGTTTTTCAACCCAGGTTGTGGCAGGGCAAGCAGATATATAATAAACTTAAATATATCCATTAACATATACTTGCACACTCACGGTGACGGCCGGAAGATTGTTCATTGTCTGTATTTTACATATTTATTCTTGCCAATTATACAACAGGAAACGTGATTTCATCCTCTGAAACGAAGATAAGTAGACAGCAAGGAACTAACTGTCTATTCCTTTTAGCTAGGTCATATTCGACATAATCACACGCACCCAGACAATAAAAACAAAGACTGTATATATATATATATATATATATATATATATATATATAGAGAGAGAGAGAGAGAGAGAGAGAGAGAGGGAGGGAAGGGAAGGAGAGGGAGGAGAGAGAGAGAAGAGAGAGAGAGGAAAGAGAAGGGAGGAGAGAGAAATAGGGAGAGATATGGGTTTGACAAAAAACGTACGTTTAGGCTTATATACTTACACATACATAAATATTTCTTTCTCAGTTGTTATAAAAATATTGATGAAGTTTATATAACAAAACACTTAAGTATATATTAGTGAATATTCACAAGATAAAACGTCGATAGCAAGTCTCGTATTTTTATGCATTTTTTAATATTTAATATTATACACACACACACACACACACACATATATATATATATATATATATATATATATATATATATATATATATATATATATATATATATATATATATATATATATATATAACCAGAATGAAAATAAGCTATTCCGGCACTAATTACATGTAAAAAATAAAAAAAAATCAACCCACATAATAACTACATTTTAAGTAAATTCCTGGGACTAACACTAAACACCTCCACGACCACACACAGACGGAAATTAAAAAAAATAAGAATTAAAATATCTGATATCTCTTTCAAAAAAATTTGTGAATTGAGGGGGAAAGATCCGAACACTCAAACTGAATGGAAAATTATAGGTTACACAATTACTCCTAATAGTCTAAGAATAATAACTTAGAGTAATAAAATTAAAAAAAAAAAAAAAAAACTAAGCAAACTATTAAATTAAAAGAATGACATTGCTTCAAATGTCGTATTAGGAGAAAGTTTAATATTCTATAATATTTTTGATCATACTTTACTTTTAATTCTCTAGTCCTACTGTTTTCATATTACTACTCGTATTTTGCCTTTACCATACAAACGCAAATCTTTATATGGATACTTGCACCAATGAAAAATATATAGTTTTGTAAGAATTGTAACCCTGAAGATTATTTAGGTAGAAGATCGGAAGTACTTGGGAAATGAAAATAAAATAAAGTTGATCAGCTATAGCACATTTCTCTCATCAATTAACATCAATACACGGAAGGTTATTCGTGAGTATGAACGGATTTTATTAAAAATTATCAAACATAAAGTCTGTAATTTATTCAGACATATCTAAAAGAGAATTTGCTGCCCAAAATACACTCAGACACACACACACACACACCGATATATATATATATATATATATATATATATATATATATATATATATATATATATATATATATAAAGTTCATATATAATCCAAGTGGATCATAATAATATAAGATATTGAAACTGATCCGCAAAAGAGAGATCACTATATCTATATGTGTGGATAGGATTAAATATTTTCATTATTAGTATTCACTTGGATTATATTCCAACGGATTTATTACCTTCTCTCTCTCTCTCTCTCTCTCTCTCTATATATATATATATATATATATATATATATATATATATATATATATATATATACATATATGTATATATATAGCGAGATAGAGAATAAGGGGGATAGAATGAAAAAGAGAGAGCTTGTGAGAGTGAGAGTGAGAGAGAGAGAGTGATGTCGCCATGATGTTAGAATGTTCATCATCCGAACCTGAATTTTTGGAACGAAGCTCACCATGAATCGCGCCATGAAATCATAGGATATTTTGCGGCAATACCAGCGTGCGACATCTTTGAAAATTTCTTGAAAACCATTCCACGCGGTGCACCAATTCTTGTTTACTCCCTTAAAAGAAACTGTTTAGAATCTGCCGGTGGTGTTTCTAAGAAGATATCGGCAGTCAACTTCTCCATGTGTTTGAAAGTTCTGGCCTTTATCTTGTTCAACAGTGGAGCATGACAGGTAAGACAATAATGTATAGCCAAATTTTTCGGAAATGTGTAGCCAGTTCACACTCACACACACATTGAAGAAATATTTTCCAGGTATACATGTAGATATAATAAGCAGGTGAAAGAAATTCACAGTTAAATAAACAATAAAAAAAATAATATTGATAATAATACTAATAATATATATTGCATTTAGTAATACTTTTCACCAAATGGAAGCATGGTAAGAAATATTTAAAAAATCGGAATTACCGTACATGCCTATGACCATTTTCAAAGAGACGAGAAATAAAATTTAAAATAGTTCAAAAATTTATTTTACGGTGGTGTTTGTTTCGCATGTGTTATATTACTGAAGAGTCCTGATAATCATATTTTACTTGTTTCACACGATTGGAGTTGTAGAGGTTTTCTAAATATTCATTGAATCATTCGATTACTCTTTGTAAACACAACATATTTTAGAAAACGTTCACTTGTATACTTTACTTTTACTTGAAATTAAAATCGAAATCTCATATTTCCAATGAGTTTCTTATATACAGTCATTAGAATACAATCTTTTGTTTATGTCAAATCGAATATATGAAGATTGCTTGTACTACATATATAATTTTGTGCGATTCATGAAGTTTCAGACAGATGTTTTATATTTCGTCATCTGTAATCTCGAGCAAGAAATGAGCGAGAAATATTTATTCATTAAATGTTGAAAGAAGTTTTCTGTAGCAGCAGGCTTCCCCCGGAAGTGATACCCCATTAATAATACCCATAAAGCGAAAGCGTACTACATTGAAAACGTGTCTTCCTATCTTAGCAAAGCACACAAGTAAATAATAAATGGAAGAATGGTACCGTAAGGAAACATCATATTCTCTTATGTGTAAAGTCTCTTTTAGACATGATCGACCATAGCTCTCCTCAACTACTGGTCATTTCATTCTGAAATCGACTGTTTACCCATTACAATTATTTTTGTCTATATTCACTCATCCATTAACAAATACTAGTTAAACACGACACTCATTATTTTCCTTGCTGTTCTGAACGCCACAGTTATTTTAAATTTTATAGAGTTTTTTTCCTACTATATTTACCAGAAATTAAATACTTCCCTTTATGATTGCATGTATAATTTTACATGTTCCCATTTACATTAAGAATTTCTAAAGCTCGCGGTATTGTCCATATTCTTAGCATTTAGCGGTATGAATAAATTTCTGACGATTCACGTTTCCACTTTCAACTGTGAGGGATTTGGTTAGCAAATTCAGTATTTTGAATTATACAACAGACTTACTAGTCGAAATAAGCATCAGAGACTGAATAATAAATTAGTTGAAAAGATGCATACTGCATCGAGAACATTAAAACATTTCAGGTTTTTTCATGACCAATTCTGGAATATTGATTTCATTTATATACAATATGCAAATCATTTGACTAAGTAATAATTCTACTTTTGATTGTATGCATAGTGTTCTTGATTTCAGGCCAAGTCATAGTGCAACTTAAGACCAGAACTTGAGACCATTTTCAAATCACGTCGTTACACATGAATTGAAGATTTTTAATTTTGTTATCGGTTTGCTTTACTTCTTTGCTCTAGTCGACGTATAAAATTCAAAGAGAAACGTAGAGATTAAAAGCATTATTAATTAGGCTCGAAATTTGGCGGAGCTTCAGATACATTAGGCCCCGCCCCCATTACAAGAATTCCCAAAATTTGATATCCATTTCAATCTTTTAATCGCTTATACCCTTTAAATTTGTTTAATTCAGTTTAATTATATGACATTAACTGTACGTAACAACATTCTTAATAAATGATGTTTCGTTAATAACATAGAATAACATATTACATTTACTCCTATTTTATATTTTAAACTGTAACAATAGTAAAAAAAATTAAAAGAATACATGAATTTTAAAAAATTAAACACAAACCATACAGAAAAAATCAATTTCGTCATCAATTATTTGTTATAATTAAAAATATCTTAGTAGAAAATGTTAAATTTATGTAACAAATGATAGGATATTTAGATATATTTCATAGTATAAAAACAGAATCCACAAACAGAAAGTCTCCATTAATTATCTCCACTGTCTCTCTCTCTTTCTCTCTCTCTCTCCTCTCTCTCTCTCTTTAACTAGCTCTTTCTCGCTCTCTCACTCTATATTCAAATATTATGATAGTGGCTAGTCCATATTTGAACTGACCGCAGTATTATTTTGTTTATTATAAGTTAATCTAGTAATTTTAATCAATAGAAATATTTCTCGAATGCGAAAGCCGAATGACGTGATACACTCAGTTGAAAATAATAAATATATAATCACCTGTTCAATTACGAGCATCCTTCATCATAACGAATGAAGTAATAAATATGCCGTAATAAAAATAAATCTATTAATTATTTAGACATATATGTGTGTTTGTTCGTTGAGGATACTTATTTTACATCGTTTCATGTTTATATATCACTTTCTGATTGTCATTATTTTTCTGAGAAATTAATGCAAACCTCAAGCTAACTCAGCAAATGAAAAGAGACGCTGTAATCATTGCCTTAAATGCAGAGGAAAGTGATTTAGAAATTGCACGGTTCTTGAATGTTAAAAGGACTTTTGTTGCCAACGTTTGCTGTGAGCATCTGACGCGGCTTCTCTAGATGTAGCTAAACGGGAAAACTGCTGCTAATAATCTTAGTACCACCATAATAGACCCATTTGTAAGAAAAGTGCAGAAAAATATCGATAAGAAGCACATAAAATAAAGTTTCCTCTTTGGAATTTATGAAGAACATAGATACAAGTTACATGTGATTCCTGGATGTCAATTTAAATCTGCAAAGACAAAAAGACACTATTTACATTATTCGAACCATTGTCTTCATGTTTGTCGCCATATTTATTACAATAAGTTTTCATAAGATTGCTATGGCATATATATAGTCCTTGGTATTGGCTGAGTTTAACTCATAAATGCTAATTGTCTTCTGCACATTTTACACAGGGTGCTCAAGAATATACCTCTAGGCTTTTCCTAAATAAACACTTATTTTAGAAATGGAAATCATTGTGTTGCAAAATATAACCAGTAAAATAATTGACATTACAAATAACTCAGTGAAAATTTCAGACAAACGTTATACGCTCCGGCCTTCTTTAGGCGGTTGGAATGTCGAACTGAACCATTTATTTCGTTCACTGGGGTAGACTAGACTGTTCTAGTTCTACGTGCCATGTTTAATGAATGTCAGTTATTAGTTATCTCCTATTAATTTCCCTCTGAAAGTTCTCTACTGCCCTAACCGGTTATTGAACTAACACTCACCCCAGTGATCGAAATAAAGGATTCAATTCGACATTTCAACCACCTGAAGAAGTCTGGTTCTTGTCACTGTATCTAAACAACGCCTTTATCCACTGTGCCATATGTCCTTGAGAACAATAAACGTTGTAATAAATATGGAGACAAAGATGAGGGCAATAGTCCGAATTATGTAAATAGTGTACATAATACCTCATCTCAGAAATATAGACAGATACTGAAAGAGAAAAAGATCACATTTTGATGCGATTAAAAATACATGATGAGAATTGGGACATCAATAAACTGGAATAGTTTGGTTCAATGAAAAATTGTTGAACAGGACCAAAGTGACAATCGAAGGAATGACGTAGGGTTGTGAAGAGACCATAACGATATTGCAACCTCCATGCAGCAGAAGGTTCCTATATGTGTGATTGTTACGGGTTTCGTGAGCAACGAGAGAGAAGTAAAACTCTCACGTCTTTAATTTGACACGGGTTTGAATCCTGCCAGCGAGTGCATTTTTCTTTAATAAGATTTCTAAATATTCAGGATGGTAGACCCAAAAAATTCAATTTAATAAATGAACGGAACGTCTACTCGAATGTTGGCATCAACTAGAAATAGCGTTTAAAGTGATAAATACACATACACAAAGAATAAATTGAATATATATATATGTATATATATATATATATACACACAGAGAGAGAGAGAGAGAGAGAGAGAGAGAGAGAGAGAGTGTTTATACCTAGAGATCCAGACAAACATACTAAGGTTTCACCTAAGCGGATCATCAGGGAAGGCTGGCTAAAAAGGTAAAGAAAGAATGGAAAATTTATAGTCAATAAACAAAAAACACAGAACCGCGTGAACAAAAAAAAAACACGAAAAAAAAAAACAACGGGGAGGGTTGGGCAGAACCATTTATTCTAAATTTCGAAAGATGGAGGAGAGGTTTAAAGAGAAACATGGATAAGCAGGGGTACTAACTATTTATTCAATAAAAAAATAAAAAATAAAATAAAATAATAAAAATAAAGTAAAATAATATAAAAAAAATCATGAAAGAATAAAAAAATAATAAATAAATAAAATATATATAATATAAAATTATTGGGCAGAGGAGACCTAGTCTAATAACCAACATTTTCTATATCTACATTTGTTTAAAACTTCCGTTATAGAATTTAATAAATGATTAGGTTTCCTATATAGATCTATAGCGAATTTTCGTCTAGACATAGTTTACAGAATTTGTAACCTGCTCTATATTTATGACATCATTTTAATATTTCCCATTTCAGGTTGAAGTCGTTATTATTGTCACGTCTTAATTTCCATATATAGGTAGATAGTGTAGTGCTATGTTTAGTTTTTTCATTATTAAAATTACTTATATGGTTTCAATATCGTTTTTTATTGAGTAGCTCCTATGTATACTTTAGGGTTTATATCGTTGTTACAGTCATTTATGTCCTCATATATTTTATCCTGGTACACCACGTACTCCTGTAGACATTTTCCCTAGAAAGGGCTGGCTTTTTTTTCTACAATTACATTTAGAAGAAGTGGTGTGTGGATTATCCCTAGTTTTTTCTTCTTGTTATAATCGGTAATTTGATACGCTACATTTGGCATACAACAGTACATTAATTTTACGCTGTTTTTATTAAATAATTCCGGGTGTTTGCAAGTCTTTGGGAAATGTTGTTCAAATAAATTGAAGAATATTTTACCGATTTCGGTTTTTAAAGATAAGATAAATGGGGGAATAAATCCTAATATGTTTCTATGTCTATTTTTAAGTTTATTCTGGGTTTCGTTGTCATCATTTAATTAGATATATTCTAATTTATCTTTATGTCCACTTTCAGCTAGAGCTTGCTCGTAAATTAATTTATTAGCATCGAAGATGTTTTTATTCGATGAATTCATAGAAGGTCTATGACTAATGACTTTAGAAATATGTTTTAGGATATGCGTCGGGTGGTTAGATCATATATTTTAATATTGTAGGTCCTGGTTATCTTTTTTATACGGGGCAACAGTGCAATCTCGTAAATCTAAGATGATATCCAGGTAATTGTTGAATCCGAATTTTTTAAAGAGCCAATACACTTTTTTTTCGGATTATATCTCATTTTATGGGATTACTTCTATCGACTATAATTAATCCATCATCACGGTATAAACCATGGTTGTTAAAATCTACGTAATTGTTAAGACTGTTAAATAAATTGCATCCTACTAATTCGCACACCTCTGCTCCATCGCATGCCCCCATGGTGTTGTCAAAATTATTTACATCGTCTTTTTTATCTACAATTCATTATTATGGAAAAACAAGGTCTTGCGACAGTGTCTGCTTAGATATATTTTATTGTTCGATATCTGTACAAAAAAAGATAACCAGATTCCCTGACGATCCGCTTTGGTGAAACCTTGGTAGGTTTGTCTGGCTCTCTAGGTTTAACAAGGTATGCTCTACTCACAGAATTGAACACTTTATTTAGTTGTTTTGCGTACTGGTATCGTTTTTTTTTCATTGGGCTTTGGACTTGCATGCTAGACGATTATTTTCGGCTAACGTATATGTTCTTGGTTCTTTCTTTTTTTTATACCATATATACATATATATATTATATGAATTTAAAAAAGAAAATTATAACTAGTTTATCATCATTCAAACTTGTCATATGATAACCATATATTTTCGGTTGCAAATTGTTGCATTTTTTTTTACTTAATAGTTCAGCAGTTCGACTGATTCATATATAATATTATTCATTGTTTCGTTTTTTAGGGTTTCGCAGGTTATATATAGTTAGAAAACGAAGATGTTTTTATTCGATGAATTCATAGAAGGCATACCAGGTGTTATTAGCGTAGTTTAGTGTAATGTGTAAGGTTTCGGAATTGTGAAAGTGAGAGCCAAATTTCAATTCTCGTTTAGTTCATTATATTCACATACGTAAAAATGGCCTTTGTGAAAGGTATGGATCCACATATTCCTCCAGCTATAGGTTAATTGTTAAGATTTTATCACAAAACCACTATTATCTCCAAAACAATTCCTCCAATTTAAAAATGTTTTCTAACTATATATAACCTGCGAAAACCTAAAAAACGAAACAATGAATAATATTATATATGAATCAGTCGAACTGCTGAACTATTAAGTAAAAAAAAAAAAAAGCAACAATTTGCAAACGAAAATATATGGTTATCATATGACAAGTTTGAATGATGATAAACTAGTTATAATTTTCTTTTTTAAATTCATATAAAAACGCACAGAGCTCTGTTAATAAATTAAAAAAACGACGAAAGACAAATTGTCATCGCTCCAGAAACGTTACGTATATTATCATCTTATGAACGGGTGAATTTTGTGACTGTTTGACCACATTTGGGAGAAACGTTAACAGATCCATCGAAATCAATATACGTCAAGCTCGGATGCAAAGTACAATATCGAAGATGTATAAACATGAATATAGACTGATACTGTAAATGTGTTTAAACTTTTCTCGAAAACTGAAACTTTTCCCATTAAGAGAATATTGTCGCTATCGATGTTTGTATCATCTGCGTGGGGATAGATAAGCATGACGAGTATGCCAGATGCAGCAGAACTTCCCATCCTATATGTAGCAACTTCTGCTGGATTGAGTGTGAGTTTAATACCCGGTTAATGGGTGGGGAAAATTGAGAGGGAAATTGACAGGAGATAACATTAACAGGGGATGACATTCATCAAGCAAGGCAGGTGAAACTAAAACAGTCTACCCCAGTGAGCGTAATAAACGGTTCAGTTCGACATTCCAACCACCTAAAGGAGGGCGGAGCGTACAACGGCCGAAACGTTGTAATAAATATGAGGGCAATAGTTCGAATAATGTAAATAATATACATTTACACTTTTTTCATCAATCAGAGAGATATAAAATGTTGGGCGTGTCTAATTTTTAAGCTACAGCAGAGGTGGCGATGTAGAGTTTAAGAAAATAATACATGCGTATTGAAATAAATGTACTTACAGGTGGCTAAAATTTTTCTTTTAAAAATTGACAGAAAATTTGTTCTTTGTGCATGTATGTGTGTGTGTGTTGCTTAGATGTTTGCCTGTTTGGGTGTGTGTACGAAGTTCACCATGAAGTTCTATGCAAGAACTATTGTTAAAATCAATATTCGGATACACACACACAAAAATATATATATATATATATATATATATATATATATATATATATATATATATATATATATATATATACACCTAGTGAGTTGAAACAAACCTACCTAGATTTCACCTAAACGGACCCGTTTAGGTGAAACCTAAGTAGGTTTATTGGCTCACTAGGTGTATCTAGGTCTGCTCTACGGTTGTATTGAGCGCTTTTTGTTAGTTAGTTGTTTACTCGTATCGGGGTTTTTTCTTTTGGGCTTCAAACCTGCATCTGTGCCATTTTTTTCGATAGACTTTCATGTTTGTAGCTCTTTCTTTTTTTAAAACTTTCTTTTCCCTCGAGATTGATTTGATTATTGGCAAATCAGAAATTCGAGGGTTTTTCGAAACGAGTATAGTTATCTATCTATCTATCTATCTATCTATCTATCTATCTATCTATCTATCTATCTCTCTCTCTATATATATAAACACACACGCACATATATATATATCATATATATCATATATATATATATATATGTGTGTGTCTCTTTTGTCTCTCTCATCTCTCTCTCTCTTTATATATATATATATATATATATATATATATATATATATATATATATTATGTTTTGACGCAGTTAGACCAATAATAAACTATCACGTTCTTGCGAAAAAATTCTAGCGCCCTCCTTAAGGGACCTGAGTGCTATTTTCTTTTTGACAATAAATATGGCCTCCAATGTCGACTCATTGCCCAGGTTGATAATAAATATTATGATATATTCTCCTAAGGTACACTTTAATGTTATATGTAACTGAATGAATATAGTAATGATCAATCGTTTCTTTATTTGTAAACATGAGGTATTCATTAACCGATCTAAAACAAATTATTTCCTTTGATATTTTTCGGTAAAATAAGTCACTCATGATCACTAACTATTATAGCATTCTCTAGTGGTGATATAATCGTCAATTCTATCTTTGTTAGGTTGTCTGAAAAGTTGGTGTCATTGTTTCATTCATTATCTACCTAATATATATAAATATATTTTATCCATTTTATTTGTTGCTTTTGATGAAAACTTTCCAGTGATATTGATTCTGCTATTTGCTAAATTTCTTCATTTGTGATTTTTTTTTGTCACTCCACGACAGTGGATAACAGATTTTCCGCCATAAAGCTTATAGTGTTAATTCGATCGAAAATATTTTTAAACATTGATCTGAGAAAACATTTACATACAGCTGATATGAGACAAATCTGAACTCATTCAGAATAGCATATATGATATATATATAAGGGACTCCGGGCTTACTGCTCTCTAGCGTCGAAACACGGATTACCGTGTTAAGTAACGTTGAGCCTGGTCGTTATTTAGATTGGCGACTGCTTTGGAATATTATGTGTTTCATGCTTGGATGTTGAGAGCCAAATTACAATTTCAGTTGCCTTCTTTATGCTCGTTTAAGCGCAAAGGCCCTTAAGAAAAGTTATTAACTCACTTCTTTCTCCCCATCTATGGATTAAATATTGAGACATGTATCACTAAATCCTAATAATTTTCAAAAACTTATTACAATTTAAAATTTTTTGTAGTTTTAAATAGACTGCAAAGGGTTGATAACTGTAGAAAACTCAACAATCATTCAATATATGAATGACACTAAAATATTTAAAAATAAGTCTTGGATTATTCGGTTGATATTTTGGTTTTTGTAAATTCTTGCTGTGTTAGACAACTGAAACCATAGCGCAGAACATTCTGTGTTCAGTTTCCTTATTACCGATATTAATGTGTTCAAAATTTTGCTTCCTGTTTCATTTATATCCGATCCATACACTTAGGTATTTGAATAAATTTAGTAATTTTTATATCCACATTCTTGATTATTGTTGAGGGGTCCACCCCTTTTTACACAAATGGACCCACCCAGTATATACATATACTACTGCTACGGGAAGAGACGAGAGTAAGACGGGAGCAAGACCGAGGTGTCGAGTCGAGAGTGACAGAGTAAAAGGTTGTAGGTAACCGGAAGTGTGAGGGTGAGGTAACAGGGTTGTAGGAGTCACAGGAAGCGAGCACGTACACTCAGTAACAAGTCATACAGCGATACTTCAATACCAAAGACTCTCTATATATATATTTTGAAACAAACCGGTATACCTGGAACTACTAACCTGCTTTACCAGTTTGTATTATTACGTTATTACATTATTTTCCTATATTCATTCCTGGAGTTTGTTATTTATCAACCCGGAATCCACAACAATTATTATGATGGTTTCAGAGTAGCTTTCATTCCAATTTCAGAGCATAATTTATTTTGGAATTACTGTTAATTTTTTAAAGATTTTTTGTTCAATATTACTCCTATCTATGAATACGTACGTCATCAGCGGAAATGTCATTCAACATCAGTACATTTGCCTCGAGAGAGAAAACAAAAACGCTATTCTCTATTACTAAAATTATTTTGGATATAGTATGGCAACTTTAAATTGTCTAAGCCGGTGTTTTCACGTCAGTGCTTCTACAAACTTATATTCAAGAAACAGATTAAATACACGTGGATCTAATTTCGTCTTCTTTGTAGAACTGATGAGCTTTGAAATGATTCGGTTTTAGGATATTCACCAGAAATATAATACTTATGTATTATAGATGTATAGATATACATTATTATTATTAGAGATGTTTAGATGTATATCATCAAAACTAGGCATGCAATATCGCCAGTTTGGAAGTTATTTTCTGAGAAAAATGGAGATGAAATTGTTTTGGAAATTTAAAAAGGAACTAATTTCTATTAAAAGATCGATGTCGTTTATGAATGCTATACAGAATGATTGAGAAAATAACTTAGATAAAGGTCGATTTTCAATCAATTCAATTATCAATTCTTGCTAAAATGTTAATATGCGCCCTGAAATTCTTCAAGTGTCTCCATTCTTAAATACAATCCTTCTTGCCAAATCCAACATACATAATATTAATTATTATTACTGAGCATGTAATAAATAGTAGGAAATGTGTGGTTAATTTTAGTGCAGACCGTTTTTTTTTATTTTATCTAGGTCCCACTCCACATTTCACCTCAAGGTTCTAGTATCCTTGTATATCAGATCCCGTGGGACTTCCCTTTGTAAACAGTGTGAATGCTTACTGGGTTTGAATATTATTGACCTGTGTTTTCTTGAAATTCATTTTTTCTCTTCCATTCCATTCGCTATTTTAATTTACACGCTTTTATAAATTTTCTATTCCCAGAAAAATAAACTTGATAAATCCTGGGAAGAAAACTGTTGTTATTTTTAGCCTATTTTTTTATAAAATAATAAAATGCATTACAAATTTCGCTTTTTCCTAGCTATTGTTAAATTCGGTACCACAAAAACTTATTTAAATAATATTAATTATATTAAACAAAATAAAAATTGGTTAATTGAAAACCATTAAATATTTTAAATAAATAAATATTACTTAAAATGTATGATGTCAATGCTATCTGGGTTAAAATTCTATCTTTGCAAAGCTTTTTTTATATAGAACTGTATACATAAATCCTAATTCTTTAACATTTCGGTAAAATGTTAGGTGTATTTTAAGAATCCATATTCGTGGTAAAGATCGATGGATTTTGGGGCTAGGTGCTAATGCGGTGAGTGATCTCACTTTAACTAACAGTAGATTCTAGTTAGCTATCATGCAAAACATCGGAGAAAGTATGTTTGCTGTAAGCATTTTGTTTTTTTTATGATATACAAAAAGACATAAACATGAAATGTTGTTGATGTTTGCTTTTTTTTTGTTCAGAAGGAAGACAGAAGCAACTCTTTTTAGAAAATATCCCACATGAAAATGTTCAAAGAATGCTTTTAGGTTGCTGAGAAACTCCATTAACATGACAAATCCTGGAGAAATGTATGTATCCTCCTGGTTGTGAGCTGATCAAATAATTTACAGATTTATATGTCATTTTTTTGAATTGCAGGCGACCGCAGAACATTGGAATATGTTAATACATATAACTAAGTGCATGTCTGATGTGCTACATTGTACGTGTATGCTGGTGGGTAAAGGATATCAATCCTATAAAGACCTACAGACATAAAAAAAGATCATAACGTATATCAAATCATTAAAGAAGCCATAATACGAAATCTGTTCACCACAAGAAATGCAAGGCCATTTTTCATCAAACAAGATAATTCCATTATTTACATTATTCGGATTATTGTCCTCATCTTTGTCGCCATATTTATTACAATGGCACATGTCGCAGTGGATAAAGGCGTTGGTTAGATCCAGTTAAGGGAATGGATAACTTTCAGAGGGAAATTAACAGGTGATAACTGATAACTGACACCCAAAAAACATGACACGTGGAACTAGAACAGTCTACCCCATGAGCGAAATAAAGGGTTAAGTTCGACATTCCAACCACCTGAAGAAGGCTGCTGTGTATAACGGCCAAGACGTTTTAATAAATATGGCCACTAAGATGAGGACAATAATCCGAATAATGTAAATAATGTACATAATACCTCATCTCAGAAATCTAGAAAAATCATTGCAGTATATACCAGACCTACACCTCAACGTAGCCTACCAATCAATCAATCAATCAATCAATCAATCAATATATAAATATATATATATATATATATATATATATAAACGTTTCTATCTAATATTGAATAATCTGAATCACAGTTCTCGATTGTGTCCCCAGAAAAAAAGTCTTCAGTATTTGTATTGCCACAGGTTTCAGCGTGACAATCTTTACATTCTACTACATACTTGATTTATTTTCGTAAAAACTGTCTAAGGCTCTTCATGGATTTCTGGTGTACAAATTGCAATATTACCTTACGGCTTTCATCAACCACTCAGCTGCTGGTTGAACATTACACATTATAGGAATCCAAATTCTATTTTCATATATCCATCCCCTATATTTAGAATTCAATATTTCGAAGCTGAAATACATTAATATGCCAAAAAATAGACGTTCTTTTCCTGGTAGACCGTATCTCGATTAGTCGTAGCTTGAGATGATGTAATTATAATTTCCAAGTATTTGTTATATCGAATCTTGCCAAATTATATTTTTCACAGTAGATTAAACTAAGTAAATATCTTCTCTGAAAGTAGATTAGATCTTTAACATGTAAGAACATCATTATTTTAATCATATATTAATTTGTAAAATTACAAGCCTTATATAACATGACCTGTAGTGTTTTAAATAAAATCGACACACCAGTTTTTTGTTCTTGAAAAAATATTATAGCAGGATGTATCAAATCTATCAAAACTGGTGAAGTAACTGTTGCTCATGAGAAAATTTACGTATCAGTTATAACAATTGATCTCCCTTGAACAAGTTTTATATACATCTGTACCTGTAATGCTAGAACTATTATTTTAAGAGTAAATTTGATATAGGTATATTTCCTCTTTTAACTTTTTGGGAAAAGTTCAGGAGAGGAATATACTGACTGGGATTGTTAAAAATGACTGACGTTGATTTTGAATGATACCTCAGTATGTCACGTGGGGTCCATATTTACGTCATAATGACAAGTTTACAACGATATCTGCAATGACGTTAATATTTGAAGAAAGGCACCCGAATCGCTCAGTACTATCTTTCATATTTGGCGATAGAATAAGCTAGATAAACATGTTTTGCATTAACATTTCCTGATAAACTTCCAGAATATATCAAATATTAGGTCCCTGTGCCTCTCTCAGCCTGTTTTTGTGTCTATCTGTGTTTGTCTGTATAAATCTACCAATGCAGTCACGGTGGCGTAATGGATAGCGGCTCGGATTGAGGAATAGGAGAGCTAAGTTCGAATTCCAGTCGAATCCATTACATCCACTTACGCGCTAATAACCTTGGGAAAGGTATGAATCCTATTCTTCTCCCACCCCCAGCTATGGTCAAATAGCAGGACAGGCCGGGTTCTATAGCCTTGAATGGTAACTGGTCTACCAGTCTACCGCAGAAAGAAATGGCCACCTACTGCGGGGAAAAAAGAAGCATCGTCAGTTATGTATCAAAAGCTATATGATCGGCTAAGCGTGTATCACGGATGGCGTATAACTGATTGCAGTTATCTATCTATGCATATATGTGTCGATATATTACGGCTATTTGACTGTGTGCATGAATGTTTTCTAATCTAAGTTCCAGTATGAAAATCGAAACATTGCCTTTGCCCAAGATCTACTTTGATGAAATGGTGCTCCCATGTAAATAATTAACATTCAATCAGCAACAGCCTTGTTATCAATTCGGCAAAGTAAGCCGTATTCATATGTACATCATCACTTTCCGCTATTTTTCGTTATCTTTTATTGATCACAGCATTTGTGTACATTTTTGCTTCCGATATTAATCTCCTTCCGGGGCTAGCATTTTACAACACTCAAACTTGGTAACAGCTGTGACAATTTGACTGATAAAGATCTTCAGCCGCAACACATTTAAGACAATCTAGAACACTTATTCCCACATCTGCAGTCCATTTGCAACTGCGCTGATTAAAGGTACTAATTATCTTATCACAAAAAAGAATGGATTCAACTTGCACAATTTCACATCTATCTGGCTTCTTATCTGGGAATCAGTGGTGGCTATTAGTGAAGCAGTATCATTTCAGTCAATTTATCGTCAAGTGATCATGTGACAAGTCACTTTTTTTTACTTTACTGTTGTCCTTCATGATGACTGTGCATTTTCTTTCAATTCGTTATAAGCACTATTCTGGTACAGATTTTGTATTTCAACCCATGTGCCTTTCTCCATCTTGAGCGTCCAACATGCACTTTTCCAGCAGACTGATATTTACCTTACTAGCATCCATTAAAAAACTCTGAAAACCTGGTCTGAATTCCTGCAGTGTTTCTGATTTTGATACTGGATCTTTGCATTTTACACAGAATTCACTCTACACCACTTCTTGCCCTCCGCCTTCTCCAGAGACTCACGTCCATTTTCATTTTCAGAAGACGCTGCAATAATCTCTGCAGTAGCTAATATTTGCTAAGTGACAAAGCACCTCATTATACGTGACAGTCTAATGCTGGAAGTATAAAAGAAAGAAATTATGTTCCAGTCAACAATGTTACATTAACAATGACAAATATGAGATAAACTGGCGCCTACACTGCTCGCTTGATTCCAGAGCATTAGAGACATTATCTATGCGGGTAATATTTGCTTGTCTCTTTTCCACCTGTCTCATTCACCTTGTGATCACACACAATAATAGCATATGTGTTGTACATGCCACATATGCAACAGGAATGTTATGTATCATTTTACGTAAAACTATGCCAGAATGAGAATTCCGATTCATATTTGGAAATATATCCACAAAACATGCACTGATCGCTATAAAATATGAAAATCGTCTTACTGACTGAATATAAATCATGTCTGACATGTATCCTTATCAAAAGATGATAGAACTTGTACACGTTCATTAAGCAGTCCAACTCAGAAATCCCAGAACCAACATGGTAACAGCAAAGCTAAGCCAAGTAACAGCACGGTAACAGCAAAGAAAAGCTAGCCAAGACTATCTGAACGTTGAATATACTAACAAACAATTTTACTGTCACCATATCGTTAGTGACTTTTCATCTGCATTAGTAATAAACTTTATTTGCAAAGTCAATGAAGGTAAATAGCAGGCAAATAATAAGTAATTACAGTCTAGTAATATTTAGTATGTATATAATCGGTACTAACTTTGACCCATTCTGTTAAAAGGAGGAAATTCAATTCATGAAACAAAACATCTCATCTCTGATTGCCTTTAAATTTTAACCCCCAAATCACATAAAACTGCAAATTATTTGACGAATCCACTAACATAAGAATGCTTACATTTCTTTCGAAAATATCAAGCTAATGCAATTTGCCAGCAACGTTTTGGAAAATTTTTTTTTGGAAATTTCACTGAAATGTGAATGAATGCTTTTCTCTAGAACATTTCTAGCTGATGATGTTTGTCAGTAACTCTTTATGAATTTTGTTTTGAAATAGTGTCGTTAGAAGTTGGTTCTAACTTCCCTCCGAAAAATACAGACATCACCAACATTTTTGTCAGTTTATGCCATCAAAATGACACAGAAAATAATATGAATTCCCTGAGAATAATTTGTTTAACTTTCTGATTTTACCAACCGGCCAAATCTGTTATACTTAATGTGACATCACTCACTGCACTGGCAGCAAACCGCCAAATCTGTGTATTTTTGCGGCGAACATGGCTTTTTTCAAATGTTCCTAAATCACTTTGCTCAAATGAACGAGAGTAGGATTGATATATTATTTTATTTCCGAATGGTACCAAGTACGTTTGAGATATAATTAATTCTCGTTTGGTCCTTATTTCTCCCAGACGATTAATGCATGGAGACAAATATTTACAAAAAGGGATATCTAAAAAACAAAAAAAAAATCCGCCAGCTCTATGATTCCTATTAGCAAAGTAGAATATCTCTTTTTACAATTCAACGTCTTTATTATGTCATTATTTTCATTTAGAAATTCACGTGAGATCCAGTTTAGTAGTTGCTGCTGTCGAAAGTCCTGAAATCATTTAGTTTATGTTATTTGAAAAAGTTGTTTGTCTGGGCTTATCTCACCTCACTCAACGAGGTTAAAAGAAGTGTGGTAATCGCTAAAACCTAATTTACTTAAAGCCATTTGTAATTATCTATCTGAAGAAGCAACTGTATGTTGCAAAAATTTGAAATATTTCTGAAACTGTGTGAAGCAATTCATAGCATTCATATGAGAACCTTAATCAGATCAGGCTGTTTAATTTTTTTTTTTATAAATCAACCATCCATAGAGGTTCTTATGTATATTTTTTAAAAAAAAATCATGAAATTTCCGATGGAAATAAGGATCAATGCATCATTGCATTTATAAAAATCATATCATAATCCCTTATTTACATTATTCTGATTATTGTCCTCATCTTTGTCGCCATATTTATTACAACGTTTCGGCCGTTGTACTCTCCGGCCTTCTGCAGGTGGTTGGAATGTCAAACTGAAACCTTTATTTCGCTCACTGGGGTAGACTGTTCTAGTTCCACGTGCAATGTTTGATGAATGTCAGTTATCAGTTATCTCCTGTTAATTTCCCCCTGACCGTTCTCCACTTCCTTAACCGGGTATTGAACTCACACTCATTGTGTCCTGTCACTGGATCTAACAAACGCCTTTATCCACTGTGCCATGTGTCCTCAAGTTAGATCCAGTGACAGAGTACAAAAGAGTGTGAGTTCAATAACCTGTTAAGGCAGTGGGGAACATTCAGAGGGAAATTAACAGGAGATAACTGATAACTGAGATCCATTAAACATGGCACGGGGAACTAGAACAGTCTACCCCAGTGATCGAAATAAAGGGTTCAGTTCGGCATTCCAACCAACTGAAGAAGGCCGGAGCGTACAACGGCCGAAACGTTGTAATAAATATGGGACAAAGATGAGGACATTAGTCAGAATAATGTAAATATTGTACATAATACCTCATCTCAGAAATATAAGCAGATCATAATCCCTGTTTTGAAAATACTTTTCTGGGGCATTATTTCTTGGAACACATGTTAGAAGAGGTAGATTGTTGTTCAGGGACATATATCATTGCTAAAACCATTCATTCATTTTATATATTTAAGTTCTTAAGCTTAAGTATTTATTTCGCTCTCTTATCAATGTTTTGTGTTATTTTCTACTATTTTTCCTTTTTCTAATTCTTTATTCATAAGCATAATTCGTGATATATTTTGTGATTAGTTTTGAACACACAAACATAAACAGGGTTAAAAAAATAATGTATAATATCGGAGGTGAGGTAACAAAAATGCAACACCGAAAAGTGAAGGCGTATTGATATATCGAAATACGCTTTCTAAATGGAAAGCGATATTTTAAGAAACGGGAAAATTTCGATAGAAATGATGAAGAAGCACTGAACCATCATGTAATATCAGTGCTCCCATAAGGCAGTGAATGCTAAACAATCATATCAATGATGAAGAAGAGACTTAACGCAGCAGAAAGGTCATTCTACAGAAGAATGCTGAGAATAAGATGTGAGCAAGAACAAAGTTTTAAGGATACTGATAATATACGAACAGAGGATGGAAACTGAGATCAGAAGACGAATTGGGATGGCCAAAGATGTCTTCCAAATGATAACCAGAGTGTTGAAGGACAGAAAATAATTCGTTAGAAACAAACAAAAGTGTACTGAAATCTTACGTGATACCTCTCCTCCTGTAAGACAGAGGATGCTGGACAATCTCCTCAAAGATGAAGAAACAACAAAAATGAGTTCTACAGAAAGGAGCTGAGGATTCCATGGAAAGAACATGTGTTAAGGGGCCCACCCATTTTTATACAAGTGGACTCGTATTAGTACTGCTGCCGGTGAATACTCGGGAGTGATACAGTGTGATACAGTGAGAGAGTGAGAGTCTGAGGTAACCGCTTTGTAGGAGTCACAGTTGCGAGCACGTAGACTCAGATGGAAGTCATACTTCGATACTGAATTTCCCAGACTGTATATATATTATTATTGCTAATAACCGCATTTCTGGATCTACTAACCGTATTACCAATTGTATTATTACGTCAATATATTTATTTGCTATATTTCATTCCTGCGTTTGTCATTCATTTGAGATCGGATTTCATCCCGGAATCCACAACATCTTAGCAGCGATAAGGTTTTGGAGAAAAGGGAATCAAATGTAAAATTATACTTATATTAATTATGTAGATTATTATTAATGTGATATTTAGCTTAGCACATAATAGAAAGCGGTGCATTAAGACTTTCGAATTTCTACAGGGTGATTGAAAAGTAACTCCTTATTTTATGTATTATGTACTCTCTTTTGTAAAAAAAATATAGTTAGACGGGAGGTTCCATCATTCATAAAATAGTGACTTGCATTTTAATCAAACTGTAGAACCTTTTCTCATTTCCTAAACGTCCTAATGGATTCAAAAATTGCTTAACAGCCAATTTTCTTTTCTGTTTCTCTTAATTTCATTAGAAAATACTGTCTTTTTGCCGTGAAGAACTCAGCATACATTCTTCTCGTCTCTACGACTTTGACAATTGACTGCTCCTACTTATAAATATGGAAAGTATTCACATTAGTGTAGGATTTGAGGAGTAGTTGATTTAATCAAGTCATCCCTTTCTACGTATGGCGCTTTTCAAAACGTAACTTATATGTGGCACAAGGCGGAGCATTCATATATGTTAGAAATTTCTACTCAGTAGAAATTTTTCTAGCGACACAAGCTTGCCAAGCATTAAAGCACATCGAGTTGCCGAAAATGATTTTCGCAGTGTAGCATAGATATGGTACAAGGCTGAAAGTGAGTAAAAACTTCACGAATCATTTGTAACTGATCTGGTAATCTTACTAACCATTACGCCATATCGAATTGCTATTCCGATATATGTATTAATATAGAATAAATCTCTTATATGTCCTTACATTTTTATCCTTTCCTTCGATACTCTCTTTAACTAGAGCCTTCTTAATTTGCGGCTATTGAAAACAAAAACATTTTAAGAAAACTTTTTTTTTTGTTTAAATCTACAATCACATTTTCATAAAAATAAAACCTAATTCTGTCACCTTTAACCTTTCGTTCAATTGTTTCTAGCTAAAATGAAAACACACTGAAAAGTAAAACGGAAAATATTGACGTTAAAAATATCATATTTAGAGGTTAATTGCTAAAGCCATGTCGGAAATAAAACTTAACTTTCCGAATCTTAGATTATTGCTTATCTCGTTCTTTACAAAATAGCCTCAATAAGAAATACAAATATTTCTCATGCAATATTCTAGCTCGTATGAACGTCAAAAGCTTGCCTCAAAAATTATTTTTGGATGCATATTTTAGACAGTGTATGGACAACATTTTTTGGAATCAAGTAATTACGGAACATTTTAAAGGAGCCTCTTTCTACTTAAAATCACATACCTACAGATACATGGCTATGATACGATTATCAAGACAACATGACTGTATCTCAGCAGAGATATTCACATCATTAATGATGAAACACAAAATGTGCTTGCCGTGCTTGATTTTTTCCTACATAATAAAAGAAAAGTACGCTAGATTGTCTTTGAATTAACTTTTATCATTTGTTTCATTAAATTAGGTATTGCATCAAAAAATACTACATTTACTTTCTGATTTGTATTGATAATGTAATGATAATATTTTCCTATTTCTCAAAAAAGTTATTTTTTATTTCACTATTGTGGTCATTCCAGATAAAATGTATTTATATATCATTTATTTTCTTAGCACTTTTTTCATCTTTGAAAATAGCTAAATTACCTAAAATTACTCATATGTGCAGTCATTAAGTGCGTTACAAAATCATCGACTTTTGCTTTCATTTCGTCTTCAGACTTAATAAAGAACTTTCTCATATATTTCACAAGTAAAACATCATGAAAATAAACTTGAGATTAAATTCGCACAATCATTTAAATAGATACTATCTGCTAATATGGGTAACTTTTAAATGCACAATCTGTGTTATTTTATTTTTCCTGAAACTGGAAAATATTTATTTTTAATTATTTATCAGATAGACATTTTGCATAAACGTTTCCGTTAAAATGTAAGAATAATTAATTAAGATCAGGATATAATTTTGGGAGAACATACCGACGAATTATTTGCGTATCTTTTATTTTCGAGTGTCTATTTTCATTTACGAATTGTCATTTAATAATTCGTACATTCCATGCAGATGCTGGAAATTTAAAAGTTTTTAAGTATATTTATGACTAGCAGTCCGTAGAGCCCGGCGTTGCCCGGGGACGTAACAGTAAGAGATAGTTCACGTATCGACCATCATGAAAATGAAACTGAAAAATATAATTGACAAAGATTATTGTTTAAGGTTGACGGACACGTAATTAGTTTCTTTTTGTTTTTTGGGGTTTTTTTTACGAATTGATCAAACCCAAACTCAAACAAAACATTGTTTTCAATCGTTATGAGTCTATCGATTGAATAGAATTTTATTATAAACAATTGTCTTGTAAATGGAATTTTTTAAGCATTCTGAATGTAAAAATAAAGAAAAAAGTGTACAAGACAATAAGAAATACTACCTGCCAAAAAAAAAGTGAAGTTTTGTTGAAATCTGTTGAAAAATTTAGGAAATCCGATCCCATATATAAACGAACACACACACACACAAACAACCTGGGTTTTATAACAAGTAAAACTCGATATGAGTTGTCCCACTTTCATTCTGGTGACAGAATCGTGTTTTATCGTGTTTTGAAATTGATTTCGTGCAAAAACAATTGTGTTTTTCCAGTTTTTGGCGCTGTTAGAACCACTGCAAGGTAATTTTACTTAGTCCTGTGAAGTTCTGTTGAAATCGGTTGAAAAATGTAGGAAATCCGATCCAATATATAAACGTACAGACACACACACACACACACACACAATCTGCGTTTTATAATAAGTAAGATTTGATCAAATAGAAGTGGTACGATTTCGAAATATATCTTAGTATTCACAATATATTTCATTATCAGCCAATGGCAAAAAAAAAAAAAAATGTTTACACAATTTATTTATCCGGCCATTCCAGAAAATAATATTTCTTCAAGCGTTCTTAAACATAAATGCGAAGAATCATATTGACATTCAATTCGAGAAAAACGTATTTCGACAGCCTGTCGAGTTAAGCCTACTTACTTTCCCAACTTAAAGCTGACACTAGAGAACGCCTTTTGAACCTAAAGATAAAGAATAACATTTTTAATGCCCCCCCTTTCATTTCACACGGTAAGACATAGGTAGCACGTATAAAAGAACGATGCTACTGAGGCAGGTTCTATTCCATCGGCCTTCTGTTGAATTTTGTAAACTTTCACCCGCATGCATATATGCAGACGGGTATATCACACTCGTTGGTTAACTAATAAACACCTTCACTAGTTAAATGTTTTCTTCATCTACGTTGTTCAGTCACATTCGACAATATTATATTGTCTATATGTACCTTTGTTTTTGTTAATACATGCATTATAGTTGTTATATATATATATATATATATATATATATATATATATATATATATATATATATATATATATATATTGGTTTAATTGCTTCTTTTTATGTTATTACGTGTACTCACATACCGTTTATGCCATTTTTTGTTGTGGGACATACGTGATTCTCAACTAAAACACCAACGCACATACATCCCGCAGCAAACTGCTTCAGCGATATTGAAAATTTTCGCAATGTCAGTCGGTTTCTGTTCTCGGTAAAGATATATCTCTGAATGATCAAATTATTCCAAATAGTCAATAACAAAAATTATTTTTAAAAGCACACATTGTTAAAACAAGAAAAATTGCAATTCTGTTAAATTTGAATTCAAAATATATGAATATTTACAAATATCCTTTTTTAATTTTTAATATGGGTGTTTGTCGCATTCAGGATTTCGTGTTTAATTGTACGTCGTTGACAATTTTTCGGCAATTACCAATGTGAGTAATTTGATTATTTTAACAGTGAGTTCATAATCATCTTCGCTTAAAATGTGAACTGGTTAATGACGTTTAATGCATATTCTTTTCTCGCGTGGGCACTGAAAATATATTCAAACACATTTGTACTAAAACAGTTTCCAAAGCTCAGAAAACTGACAATAATTACATCTCATATACGACCATTATGTATTTTCTTGTATATTTATTGGGGCTGCATAAAGACATCGATTTGTCAGCTTTAATAATTACAGGGAAATCGATGACCTTTACTGACGTCACACGATAATAAAGGTTTTGTTCATACGCCCCGTTTCAATTGAAAATTCGCGCATTGATTTTAAATTCTTCGTGTTTACCACTTCTGCCAATAAATGATCGACCCACTCGCCTTTTGTTTACACTCATAACATTAAAAAAAATATTCACCGGCCACAAAAGTCGAAATGTTTCTATTAAATTCAATTCCTGTTCATGACATTTATCACTTGCTTCAGTCAAGGTGTGTCAGTTTATTGAGCGTGGGGACGGTATTTACAGGCAAAATGAAAAATCGGATTTCTCTTTGTTTGCTTTGCGAATGGGTTTAAAAAAATCAGACCAGCATTTTACAGGGTATTCATTATAATTCGGTGCTAGATGTGTTTTAATTTTCAACAATTATATATATATATATATATATATATATATATATATATATATATATATATAAAAACAAAAAAAGGAACAAATATATTAAGAATCCAGCTTAGCATTTACTTTTTTAAAAAAGTGGTCGATACAACGTAGAACAAAATTATTGAAATAATATTTTTATTTAAAAATATTTTACATCGTTACATAAAAATAAAACACCTTACCATAACATCCAACCAATATTTCTCCCTTTTCTACTTTAGCCTTAACCCTTCCTTTGATTGGTTAGCCTAGACATACCAACAAGACTTTGAAATCTTCTTCCCCCTTCCTTGTTAAAGCTTAAATAAGTTACAATATTTTTTTTTTCAAAAGTTAATTATTTGCATCAAGACGGGACAATTTATTTCCGAAACATAGAAAGTTTCATGCAGCGATGTAAAATATTTTTATATAAAAATATTATTACATATTTACGATTCCAATGGAATAAATTATGACCATGGCATATTAGTGTTTAAGATTTTTTATTATAAATATATATATATATATATATATATATATATATATATATATGGTGTGTGTGTGTGTGTGTGTGTGTGTGTGTGTGTGTGTGTGTGTTTTGTATATATATGTGTGTGTGTGTTAACCGAGGAATTTTATCCAATGTAGTCATTTTCAAGGCAAAAACGAAATTAATTTACTAAAACAATGGTTGTATTAATAACAAAAAATGTCCCTAGTAAATGGAAAATATATTAGCGTTTTCTAAATCTTCATATATATATGGCGTTATCTAAAACTTTCCGTGATTCGGAACTGTAAAAATTGTCTTTTGTAATGGAATTATATTTTACAATAAGATATTTATGAAGAGTTACAAGTTTTTTTTTATATATCTTGTATACTTACTTAAAGCGGCCTCTAATTTATTTAAAACATTTCTATAATGAATGAAACCGTAAAAACGATACATATTATATTGAATGGGCGCTAAACATGGCAACAGTAAAGTTGAAATTTCAAAAAAATTAAATAAATGTCATGTGTGACATTAATTAAATTTATAAATAAAATAATGGATATATAACTGTAATGCATAATTTTTTTTTTTATGAAATATTCTTTTAACTATATTTTAAAGTAAACATTGTAAAAAGTCTACACATTACTTTTAACCCACTTCTTTGATTTATGAGAACTTCCATTTCAGGTAACATTATAATAATGACCTTTTACATGTAATAATGGGTATTAAAGGATTTTAGAGAAAAAGCTCCCTATTATAAAGTTTTCTAAAAATAAATTTCTCATATAACAGAAAACTGAATTAACAGTCATTTGTAGACTTGTAACTGCTCATAAATAACATTTTCTGAAATATAATTCTGTGTCTACTCCACTGTATACTAGCGTTAATTTGCAACAGTGTGTCTGCAGTAGACATGCCTAAAGTGTCCTTTCATCAAACCTTGAGAAAATAACCCACCTATGCACACATTCTGACCTTCTTTTCTATTTTTCTGTTTTAACTTTGATCCGTCTTTTAATAGCTTAATCAAGTCAAATGTATCTTACTTTTTAATTGTGGCTGTTTGGTTTTTGGACTCTCTCTATTATGTCCCAAATAATCTACCGATTTCTTTTCTGATTTCCTAAGTAAATCATTTTCATCATATCTTATGTAACATCGCCTTACTTGGATAATTTTTACTATCCCGAAACACGGTAATTTTTCTCTAGCAAAGTAAAATATTATAATAACTATATTAAAATAATATTTCGCTCTACCTTGTATTGAGCCCTTCTTAAAAAAGGCAAAGCTAAGAACAGTGGATTCATAACGTGTCCGTTCTTCATATATATATATATATATATATATATATATATATATATATATAGGAAGACAGAGAGAGAAAGCGAGAGAGAGTGATAATTTTATAGAGTTAAAATTAGATGTTTAGCTTCACTTCAACCCAATATTTTATATTCAATTTGTTAAAGTCCTTCTATTGAATGCCAGTATCGATTCCCTGTCTTAGATCGGCTAGAATTATTAATGTTTTAAAACCGTGAAGTTTCAGAATATTCATGTCTTTTATTTCATTTAAAAAATAAAATTCATCGCATTTCCAGGTGATCAAGAGTATATATGTAGCTTGAATTTGGTGATATAACTTTTCAGTTGTTTAATTTGAGTCAAACGATGCAGGTAAGCTTCGAAAAGATTGTCTCCACAGAATAATATAATTTGGGTCGACTCTCTTTTACACAACTGTTGTAAATTCAACACAAATATTGTTTTTTTTTTTTTTTCAGTTCTACTCGTCTATTTCAATCTACTAGAAATCAGGTCTCTGAGGTAACCACTCTATGTGATTTAATTTGTTATTTTAAAACTGTTTTGTTGTAAATTTCAACACAATCTTGGCGTAATTATCAATGTGTAAGACCAATTTGAAAGCATATATTAACTTTCCTGTGATAATGATTCAGTGTATTCAAATCACTTCCTTCCATATGATCACAGGTCTTTTTACAAGTTTTGTTTTTTTCTCTAAATAACACACACACACTTATAAGTCTATCCCGGCTTGAGGCAATCGGATGTCTAGCCACGCTGATGAGCTGTCATATATATATATATATATATATATATATGAAAAAACATTTATTTTACATTCAAATTCATCACTTGATAAGTCACCAGGGGTGTTGAAACAAAATGGCTATTTTTGTAGTGATTTTATAACATATTTATGTTATAAATTTAAAAAAAAATAATTATATATATGTATACATTTATATATATATATATATTCGGACTGAACACCGAAATAGAATTACAATTGTGTATGCATACATGCTTGAACTCATAGATATGTATGAAAAACAGGGTGAGTGAAAGAGTGAAATATATATACAGTATTTTTTTATACGTGTTATGTATTTTAAACAATATAAATCGTTAGAAATTTTCATTAATCTAATATGTGTTATGAATTTACGATGTGCGTTGTCGCCGGTGTCATTGTGGAGCAGCTAACTTCGTTTGACGAATCAACCTGCATAGTATACATTTCTACCTTTTGCCAGAAGGCCTGCTTTTCCCGCAAGGACACTGCTGGTCGACGGATGACATTAATCCTTATATATAAATTCTTCCATAATCTTATTTAGCAAATCGTTGTCATAGCATGAGATTCCACAGTTCTAAAGCTGAATTAACACTTATGCTTTATAGTAAGCTATTTGTAAAAACAATGTCAAAGGGGATTTCAAATGAATTCAAAACAGAATTTGCATGACACAACGACATCCAAGACATAGATAAACATACAAACTGACTCTGAATTCAAAATGCATCACCCCCATCATCCACCAGATAATGCATTTTTGCGAAATTCGCTTTAAAAGAATCACACTGTTGTTTACTTTAGAAATACACGGTGCAATAAATCGGATTATCTTTGCATTTCACATATTATGATCGATAGATTTGCTTATGTATCGACCAGTGTATCATATGTATTAAAGGAAAAAAAATATAAAGCTTACAATGATATCATTGCACATGATCAGAATATAATAAAAAAAAAACAAAAAAAAACTTGTAATCCCAAACGTCAACCTTCAAAGAAGTTTAATAAACTGCTTGCTATTTCTCTGTGTTGGATGTGCACGATATATTCAGTTTGGATTAACGTGAATTGTGTTATTAAAACAATGTATTTTCTTGGAAATTATTGTCAGATTAATTTCGATGTTCGATTATGAATATAGAGCTTGTTTGCAAGATGGATTACAAAAAGAAAAACAAATGTCAAATCTGCAACGCTTTCATATTTTCCATGGAAATAAATTTATCTTTCTCCGTGTCGTCCTCCTTTTATCAATAATCGCATCTAATTCGGCAAGTACGGGCAGATTGATCTTACGAAAAATGCATGTATATGTGTAGTACGAGAGAATGTGGAATTCAAATGTGGCGCGTGAACTAGATCGTGTTGCGTATTGTACCGCGTCGACTATCACATAGGCACCACAATGAGCCGTGGTGTTACATGATACGCTTCTGGAATGATTAATTTCATTCACATGGATATTTTAATCTGGATTTAATATGTACGCTGTACTATTTTCATCTAGTAGGATGTCATTTTTTTTCTGCGGTTGACTGGTGACTATAGAACCCAGTCTCTCTTGTTATTCACCGCACATATGTTGCATAATATATAGATTTGTAACTTTCGCAAGTCTTCCAGCGCAAAAATGAAGGTAATGAACCCAACTGGAATTTGAACTTTGCTCATGCCTAGCCGTTTTCCATCAGACCAGAATCTACATCTTTGTTTGCACACAGAAGATAAAAAAATTAATAAAAAATAGAGAATAAAAATAATCAGTAGAATGTATGCTACAATTTGTAAGAATGAGTTCTAATTGATTAAAGGAATCGTTCAAACATTTTAATCTGGGATAATCCACTTAATTACATATATATTTTGCAACTACATTATTTACCAATAGTATGGTAGACTTTGTTAGAATCGTATACATGGAAATGACATTATTTTTTATATCAACGCTCCCGACCTTGTTATGATGATAAACTAAATCCGACAGCAAGGCGACTGATCGGGTGTTTGTGAGGAGAGTGGCATCAACTCTTAATTGTTGTCGTTCCTATGTTCAACCTGACCTAGAAAGGTAGCACCTCTTAGGGCCCCAGCTATGGGCAGATATTTAACCCCCAAACCGGAGTCAAAACACTATGAAAGTATAAAAATACATTATGGTAGTAGAAATGCTTGCGATGCAATTTCGTGGTAATGGAATACTTTTTTGTAAATATAATATTACTAGAAATCCTTTTAAAAAAACAAAAAAAAAACAAAAAAAACAACAACAACAAAGAACAATATTACCGCAATATGTTTTCATAAAAAGTGATAATACCAGCAATACGTCTTTCTGAAAAAAAAATTGTCAGGAATATATATTTTAAGAAAAAAAACAATTACTAACAATACCTCATTGTAAAAGAAATTACTGATGCTTCCTAGAAATTTAAATTTCGGCATTAAATGAGCCATAAAGTTTTTAATTAAAAAAAAAAACTGTGTAAACTAAAGAGGACACGCGGAATCTTACATATATAGTTGTTTCAAGTCGGTCAACAATTAATTAAAGCTGAGAAAGAATTGAATTTAATAAAAAGGAAAAATCTAATTTAATAATATATGGAATAAATTTTAATGATTCGTCGAGTGTTGTGATATGTGTTGGATTAAATATTATAGGCTGAAAACTTTCTCCTAATTAATAATTTCGTTTGCATCGACGTGAAATGCCTTCTGTCTATCGTTTTTTATAAATATTTTCATGGCAACTGCTTCGAGAATATTTTCCCCTGGTGCCCTGAATACATGAACTTATGTCTTTTGCTAGATTGGTAAATTGTTTCCACCATTTTACTGTTTAAATAGCAAAATGCAACTGACACTTCTACTTCCAAATTTCTTGTCCTGTACTTATTACATATGGAACTCCCTTCCATACATTAGTTTTCTATAATCTTAAACTATTTAAATGCAACTTCAATTACTATCTTCTGCCTTTTTGAATCCCGTCCATCTTTTGTCCTTTCCTCAATCCTCCATATTCTCAGTATTCAGTTTCACATGGACACCCTGTAATAGTGGTATTTCCGCTGTTTTTAACTAAGTGAGGGTTCAGTAAGTACAAGAATCAATATGTCAAAATTGTAAAATTACGAGATGAATATGTGGAACTGCATGCTACTTTTTTGAAACATTCATCTTTTACGTGATTCCTGTTGCTTAGAAATAGAAAGTTTCATTATTTCAAATATGATTTTAATATTCTGATTTCATAAGCATAGCTTTATCTGAATGTGACATCCCTACACAGCCTTCACTCTCTCCTCGCTGCTTCGTTCGGGTGTCGCCGCTCCAAACGTGATGTCCGCCCGTCTGCGTCAGTCGTGTTGTCCCGTCCTGTGACGATCAACTGGCTTGGTATTGGTCGCAGCACCCAAATGTGACGTTCTAACCTTTTGGTGATTCGGATGGGAATCTGGTCAGATCCGATATCAGCCTCGTCGTTCCCAACTCGCTTCCAACGTCTGGTTACCAAAGTAACTGCATTGATCTCCAGTCCGCCTACCCACGTTGTGAATTGATCTTAGGCAGACGAAATCAATCAGTCGTTGGGGCCGTAATGCAAGTTGAGTTCCAATGAGGGTGGTATCGCACAAATATGTATAAAAGAAAATAAAATAATAACTCAAAAGTTCAAGGTATCAAAAAAAGGATAACAATACTTTATATCTGGTTGCTGGATACATAGGACTACGTCTATCTCCAGTGTCTATATATATGAATTGTGACACGTTGTTTTTGTTAGGTGAGTTTTAACATCTTAAGTTGTCTGTTCTTAAAGAAATTGGTTCTTGGTGTGTCTTCAGGCGATAGTCGTAACACTTGTGTTGGTGGTATGAATCTAAGTCGCTCTTCAAAATTAAATTGTTCTTGGATTGAAGATGAGTTCGGAAGTTGCGCGAATCTTTCAAGTCAGCTCTGCGAGGCCCGCTTCAACTGAGCACTGGAGAATGTGGAAAACTCTCTCGGAAACTCTCGGGGAAAACTCTGATTTCCGCTCGCTGCGACTTTGCTTATATGGACGCCGACCAAAACCGGGGGGGGTGTTGGGGTTTGAGGTTCCTTGATAATTCCAAATCCACAATCCCCTTCTTTTGTTTTCGGTCAGGGAAAATTTATTATTTCCATTTTTGGGAGTTTTCTCTTACCCCTACCTTCAGAGGGTGTCAACGATCCTCCCACTTCCTCGCAGTAACATCTTATACCTATCCTCTTGAAGGGCGTAGTGGCAGGCCTCCTCCCCTGCATCACATGATCACCTCCGCCTGGCTCTCGTTAGCATTCATCCAATGGTCGATCAACAGTGTGGGCGTGACCTGACTAGACTTGTTTTTAAAAAAATATATCTTGCTCAAAAAAAAAAATTTATCTTCTTTTTCTTTCTATTTCCTTTCCTTCTTTTCTTTTCTATTCTCTCTTCTTCTCTGGCCGCAAACAGAAGAATGTGACTAGTAGTGTGATAACATCAATTCTCATCTGGACTTCGTCAGTCAGATTTTCGCCAATTATCAGAATGGGTGGTCGTCCAGCAATTACGGTCTACCCTTCCGATAATATTGTTTTTCTAATATGGTTTTATCGCTACATTCTAATAAAAACCCAGACCTTGTCTAACGATATCTTTCCCTCGACAAAGACTTAACATATTTCCTTTTGTTTTCCCTAGTTCGTGGGTGGTCAGCAGTCCGTGACACAGTTAAATGTTTATATATTCTGTCCCTGAGTTTATCTAGCCGGTCTGGAATTTGTCAATTAGATTTTCGCCAGCACTAAGTGGCTGTTATCTATTCCCGATAATATAAGTCCGCCACCACGACATCAATTTTTATCTATTTAGAATTTTCTGCAATGGCAATGAAACCTTTCACCATTTGTTACTATCAAAATTTCATTTCTTTCCCTTCTTTTCTTCCTTTTATTTGCTTCCAAAATGGTGTCACATGAATGCAATTAGCCGAAAGTAGTTAGCGCCAAATATGGTCGAGCATACATACAGCTAATTCTAACTGATCAAACTCGGTAACCATTACACCAGGTGAAATTGCCCAATCATGATCATATATATATATATATATATATATATATATATATATATATATATATATATATATATATATATATGACTCTGCATAAATTTATATCAGGTTTTAATAAGTTTGTTAAAATATTAAGTTTTTGTTTTAGATTTAAATAATGAATGAACAATTTATAAATTTTATGTATGGATCTATTGCCAAAAAGAAAGCATGTGTTTTACCAGCAAAGATTTTTCTAGCAGTTCCCACTTCATTTTAGAGCGGTCGGAAAAGAAGTCATATGAAAAAAAGGGCAAATATTTCAGCAGATTGAAAAAAAATTGTTTATATTTTTGGTCTGCGGTATTTATCAATTTCTCAAGAAATTTGATATTTATCTGAAACACGACATCCTAGTGTTGTGTTATTTCCTGATTTTTTTCATTTAACATATTCGTAAGATTAAATTACCAAGTTCAGTGCAAATGTCTGGTCACTACAACTGTATAGTACTATGCAGCGTATTAACTTATGTAGTTCTCATTGGGCAAGGGCTAGATAAATAAAGCTCGTATATAACAGGAATTTGACTGCGGAATATAAAGTTAGAAGAACGCCTATAAGTGTAACATTACACTTGTCTATACTATTTAATGAAACGTATGAATGAAAAGATGCTGCCTAAATACACACAATTTAAATTACATGATCCAGCAGCCCACGGTACTATTAATACTTGGAATTACAAATGTAACCTTGTGTAATAAAATTATCTATTTTGTAGATTATTAATATTTATTTTGAAAGACAAATATTTTGTTTTCATTTTTAATCCTTCAGTACAAGTTCTGAGATTAGCAAATATTTTCAACCGTCTTAAATGTTTATACAGGTTATAAATAATTAATCGGTATAGAATATTGCTGAGGACAAAATATGCTTAGTTGTCTTTATTGAAAAAATATCAAATATTTGCCATTACATGTGTATTTTCACAGTTCTACATTATTTATTTATTTTTTTACTTTTTTAGTTAAATTCAAAATTCTTCAAACATTAAACATTTTTGTGGGGCATAAACTGAAATTTTATTCAAAGAATTCTTTTCTAAAAGAACTTGTATATTCCTAGACCTGAGGTGCATTATGCGTTACAATTTTTATTTAGATATAAAAATGTTGACAGATTTTTTGTTTTTTTACTTTATTTACAATGATTTTCATACTACGCCGGAGGACCTCTAGAGATAGTGAGTCATGCAATAAGAGACACAGTTTATTCGAAAAACAGTTATCCCAAAATCATTCAGATTGAAATGATCGGGTAGCATCCTATTGGTAATTGGTTTCACAAGACAGTTTATCGTCGGAAGATGTTCGAGTGGAGCTTACATCTCACAAATGGAATACTCATGGAATGAGAGAAGTTCATAGCATGTCGATACTTAACCGTGGATGGTAAAACTGGTTGAACTAAGGAGTTCATATGAACACTGTCCATGAAATTAGCGTTAGTGCAATGAGGGGCTTATGGCGTCTCGTCTGTGAGAAAATTATTCTAGGGTGGAAAATGAGTCGTCACCTACAAGGAGGCGGAAAAGCTTTTGGATAATATCAAGAGTGAAATGTGAAAACTGAACAACAACAGTCTAATATCTTGCCCTGATTTGTCACTTTTAAAAGTAGGATGTGGCAAGTAGTAGCTGTAGAGTTAAGGGAAACCGACGCTTAATCGAGGGATCGTATATGAGCCCCACTTTAGAACTGGGCTGAGTAAGTCGTATTGGCTACCAAGGCAGTGGACCTACCTGTGGGAACATCCGTTCATTGTCTTAACATTCTGGTTTCGTCCGGTGATACTAGAATGTCACTAATTTGGTTTTTGAGACATTAAAAGTGACTAGCCACGTTCCACAACTAAGTTGTAAGAACAATGTTAGAGAAGAGATAATATTTCATGCTCAGCATGTATCTAACGTTTAAGTTATACACATGATTATTGAGAAAAAATTTAAACTTAATTCATCTCGACAAGGAACATTGTTGTTCACCACAGTGAAAAATCAACTTAGATCAGCGGGGCACATTGGGTGCATAGCCACGACGTGACCCCAGTTACGGAAAGTGAATAGTCAGAAATGAATGCCAAAAGAACAGGACACAGAAAACTGACAAAATGTATTGTAGATTACTTACACTGTTTACATTAAATAGACTGTTATCCTCATTTCCATATTAACAACGTATCGACCGCTGCACAGGCCGACTACCTTCAGTTGATTGAAATTTCGAAACGAACTCTTTATTTCGTCCAACGATGCAAATTATTGTACTGCCATGTCTCTTCTTGAAGTCTAAGTTGTTTTCATTTAATTAAACTTCCCAAGGTTCAAAACTTTCTCTTCAAAACTGCTTTAGGTCAAAAAAAAAACCCACCAAAACTCACAACTCTTTAGGTCAAATCACTTGATCTAACCAACGCCTTTATCCACTGGGCCATGAGGTCCTTGGAATTTGTGGCCTTAAGAAGAAAGTGTATGTGAAGTGAAAGTCATGAGAAAGCCAGAATGATGAACATGTAGTTCAATATTCAGTCATGATAATCCTTCTGTTATGTTGTAGTTGTTTTTTTTTATGATAATATGATGGAAATGTGATTCAGGTCCGGGTAATCATAAAGAAAAAAAAATACTTCGATTTTGAAAAGACAAGCCATACAAAATGGTTTACCTATAATTGGAAAAAAAGTCACCTTTCAACGAGACAACAATCCAAAAACCTTTCAAAATTATACAAAAATATACATTATAAAAATTATCTCTAGTCAAAAAAAATAACAAAAAAAAACAAGAAAACACAAACTCCTGACCTGTCTTCCATTGAATTAATATGAGATGAAATGGATAGAAGAGTTTAAAGTAAATATCTAAAGAGTGAGGGCGAGCCTTTTCAGCATTTAAATACTATTTGACAAGTTTTGCAATCTATATTTTTCAAAACTTTTGGAAAGAATGGCAAAACTTATTTAAAGCAGTCATTAAGACAGGTGGTTGTTTTATCGACCAAAAAATATGATTCATTTTTTTTTTGATAATTTTGTATAGTTAAGTGCATGATATTTTTCATAATGAAACCAAATATTCTGTAGTTATTGAAATGTTATAATTGACTTTAACAAATACAAACATATCTAATTTTAATGTGTTTGTTTAAGAAATCCAAGGAGACCCCAAAAATTTTGCCTGTGGTGTAAGCGTGTTTCATTAAGTTGTATGGAAATCAGCAGCAAATAAATCGATGTTATTGATGAAAATTTATTTATTTCTCTTTTGGAGCATGTTATTTAAGTCAAGGCAATTATGTGTGAAATATAATATCGGCAAAATTTCTGCCACATCTTCACTAGATGGTGAAAGATTTTGATGTCTCAGCATAGTTGCTCCATGATCACACCAATGTCAACCTTCAGCTGTTGAAATGTTGTTGGCTTGTTGACAGACATTACGTTTAAGATGACCCCAAAGGAAGGGATCTAAAGGCATCAAGTCACGCGATCATGGTGGCCAATTGACTTCGCTGTTTCGAGTGATGATGACCTGGGATGTTTGAACGTCCATTTTCGTAATAGGCTTCGATAACTTTAACACGTTCTTTGATTTTTAATATTTCCATGGCTGTAAGACTTAAGTTTTCAAATCTGAGAGAAAAAGAAAAAATAAATCATTCGATGCTTAAACTTCTTTCACATTTTACATATTCAATTTATGTTTTCTTTGAAATCCTTTAGCTCCACTTCATCTGTGTTGAAAATTCATTCATTTCATGTATTGCTTAATTTCGTCTTGGTTACGTAATATATCAGCATGATATTTTTCTAATTTATAAATCAGTATGAGTCTCAAATTGCACTCTATAAAATAAACGTCCGCTTATGATGTTAATTTACTGCTACTTACTTTTTAACTTCATTTTTTTTTTTAAATATATTTCCAAATTTGATTTGATATTTCTATACGAATTATATTTCATCATCATATAATTCCCTTTGGAAAAGTATAATATCTAAGACTTATATAAAGATATAGCACTTTACGATGCAATTACAGTTTATTCAACAAATGCATCCATCTACTAATGAATTCGACTTATTTCATTGCTATTCGGCTGTGAATATTCCCTATTGGAAAAAAATTATTTGAGAAGTTTTCTTACTATTGGTTGGCCTATTTATTCATTTCTTATTACTTTTTTCCAGATGAATTGTAAAATCTCGATTTTCAGCTACATCTTTCTCGAGTGTACAAAGCAAAAATAGATTTTCTTTCAATTTGGCTTAGAAAAAGTTAGGAAATGTATTTTTTCACTACTTTTTCGTATTCTTTTTCAATTTTTGCTATAAAATTATTGGATTTTTTAAAAGTTTTGTAACATATTTCTTCTATATAATTAACTAATAATTACCAGTTAAATTTTCAATTCTTATGTATCAAATATTGTTAGGTAGAACAATCAGTTTATCCGATCTAGGAAAAAGGCTGCAGATATGTTTTGTTCATCATCTTATATCTATACCAAATAAAGTTGATATTTATTAATATAGCATACTTAATTAACCGTATGAAATTAATAAATATATAAAAGTGAACTCATAAAGAATCTCCTATATTGTAATGAATGATATACAGTAATTCTGAAATGAAGAGGACATATCAGAAAAGAGAGATGCGGAGCTGAGAGATGGGGAGTAAACAGGTGATCAACGAAGAGGCTTTAATGAAAATAGGAACAAAAATGACACAGGCATGCAATCAGAAAAGAAGACACTTGATGCTTCTGGGAAATATAACCTATGCCTAGATAAAAATAACAAATATAAGTAAATCAGCTGGAGAAAGTCTGTAAGCTATGTAATTGTCGCATATTAATGGATGGTGGAATAAACGGGAAAAAGAATTTATATATAATCAATCGTTATTTAGAGTAACAATAATCAGAAGTTGCCGAGTAGCACAAATGCTCTGAACGAACCATGATATAAATGGATACTAGAATTGAAGAAAACTGATTTTAACGTGGTTTCGAGTCACACTTTATGCTCCTCTCGTGTAGCATTTAGCCAAAGGCGACAAACTCTTCCCAACTTTCTAAGATTGTGATAATTCTCTGTCAATGGTTGGCTAGGATTAGCTAGCAAGGCACTTCATTAAAAGCAGTAATATATCTTCCTTTAATTCTAGTCGTGGGAATAAGCTCACTTTTAATCTCGTTTCTCTCGTCAACATTTATCTTCATTGTGGGCGCTTGATGACTTTTCATGTCACTTTTCGGGCATAATTTAATCGGAAGTCAGAAGAATTATGACTGTGTTAAACAAGCCTCCATTAGAAATCCCATTTTCTGAAGAGGATTAACCTTTCACTCACAGACTTCACAGAATAATATAAATCAATGATTCAGAACCTGTCTAATTCCAATGATTATTGGGTAGTCACGTGGTCCATCGAATGCTTTCCCTTCGAATACCCTATAATTTTAACTTGCTCCAGCTGTACTATTAGATGACGAAGAATTAAGCTTAACTATAAAGTCATCCAGTTGTTACAGCAGAAGAAAGATCAGTTTATCACAGAGGGTTTTTCACACTGTTCAAAAATCGTTGACGATATCATGTGGGTGATGAATTATTTTCCACCCGAGAATCCGTTCCGGAAAGACGACACCTTGCTTGTACTTCGCTAGACGATTGCTCATTTCATGATAAATGTTCAGGGGCGTATTTGAACACGTCACGTCGATTTTTATTTCTCTTCCCACAAATCTACTACTAACATAATTCAGCTGGTATTGGGAATTTTTCTTATGACAAAAACAATTTTCGTTTGTTAAATTATGAAAAACTGTATGACACTGTGTCTGAAACAAATTAGAGATAAGTATTTAACTATTTCAAATATGTACGTTTTGACCTTGCCTAAGATTAGACTTTTGAATTTTAAAACGGTGTTCGTTTCTTTTTAATACATTTTACCCCTGAGATGCACTGATGCAAAAGGGACTCTTCTGAGATAAGAGACGAAAACAATTTGCAAGCGAAAACATTTAATTTGCCAGTCTTTTCTTTCTTTGGAAGAATTTTTTGAAATGTTCCTCCAATTTAAAGAGAAACCTTTTTAAATTCTTGTTTATTCATTGGTCGTTTTTATATTCGATCAACTTGTTATTTCAATTTGTTAAATAAAGTCCAGTCTTTTCAACTGTAGACCACATTATCATGAAACAAAAAACATTTAGACGAATTTCAAAAGAAATCAGCATAACAAGGAAAACTATAAATAATGTATTTTATTTGTAATTTAAATGGGGTGGGTCAACTCGTTTATGTAAATTCTAAAAGCAAGTAAATGTTTTTTCGTTGTTTCAAAGTTTGTTATTCTTCAAAAGAGCAAATATTTCGATGTTCTGTAGGGCGATTTTATCAAAAAAAAAATAAAATAAATAAATAAATGCTCCAATTCTGTCATGATTTATTATTATTTATTTTTTCTTTTCCTAAGTTCTGTCTAATAATATTATTATTTACAATAGTATAACTTTTCTTGAAAGTATGAAAATGCATTGAGTAAATATTATATTTATGCATTATGAATTTTGTACTGAGGTAGATAAATCTTGTGAAAAGATATTAAAAAAATAACTGGAAATGGGAAATTAATTTTAATTTATACTGGGTTTTAGAATAATAAATGGAAAGCAATAAGTAAGCATAGTTCAGAGACTCATTTATTTTAAATCACCACCCCCTCACACAAATACATACATAAAAATTAATACACAAATGCTCGCAGGCTTCGAAACCAGCCGTGCCACCTCCAAAAATTTGAAAAAAAATAACTGAATATATTTTATTTGAGACCCAGCTTTGTTTAGATTAATGTTCAACGAAACTATACACTCAGGTATAATTTTCCACATACACTGCGTGAAAGGACCTCATCATATGCCACCCAGTGAGGTAACACAGTAAGGTTCTTACAGGCTGTTAATTTGTGCACCGATTAAGTCCATGACTACTTAGAGTACTTTATGATGACGCTTATACATCTGCAGTGATTTTGGGTATGCACACAGCACGTGACGTAATGTGCCTCGACCACTTTGGCATAATGCACATAAAATCAGTGTCAGTGTACCCCAATAGTATGAATGAGTTTCATTAAAAACATTCATTTTATTTTATTGATGTTTTATTAAAAACCTGAAATATTTTATTTATTTATTAAGTATTTTATTTTACTTTTCTTGTTTTATTATATTTCTTTTTTTCTTTTTTGAACATAAGTGATGTACAAATTGTTCGAATAATTTTGATGTCTGAGCGCTTTCGATTATTCTTTTAGTCATTGTCAAGGATGATATTATTTTTATTTTTAATATAATATATGGCATATAAATAGATTTACAGGAATGTTTTCCTTCCTAAACACGGTCAGCACATTGTGGCCATAATCCATTTTTATTGTATTTTTATTATTAACGAGTATGTTTCGTATGCAGTTTGGAGGTCTCCATATATTTATTTTCATCAGAATCTAAGTACATACAGATAAAAATAACATGAACATATTCTGTAAAAATCAATGCTTAGTAACTATAAGCTGTATGAATCTTCCCTGACAAAAATTACAATTAAATTTAGAACCCCTATTGTCTCATTTAAATACAGAAGTACACAATTTAAATACAGAATGACAAATAAATCATTATAATAATCACAAAAAAACTATCAATTTAAGATTACCCACTACAGCAATAACAAAATGGATAGCACATGAAAATCGAAAAGAAAGTAATGATATAATCACGATGTTAACAGTCAAATAGATGGTTTGAAAAGAAACCCCCATCAGTAATAGGAACAGCTATAAAAGATACTAAACTTGACAAAGATTTTTTCTTGAAAAAAGTGTTTTCAGAGAAATATTGAAATATTGAACTGGCTACTCAGTCAATGAATTCTACTCAGTCAATGAATTCGAGAGGTTTGTTTACATCCTGAAAGATATTCAAGTCTCAAGAGAATTTTTCCTTAATCCCCGCATGACTTTTTCAATGTTCGAATTGCCATCTGTTAGGTAGCATTTTAGACATTACTAACATATACATTTTGTGTCTATGTCTCTATTAATGCTCATCATATACATTCCAAAATACATTCTTATTTGTTCAGTGTAATCATTTAATCAATTGAGAAACAATGAGGATCACATTCTTGCAATTGAAATCACAAAAATTATATTGTAGTATCTGGCTTTATTTCGTGAAAAGGAAACCTATTCTATTTCTGATTTAAGGTACTGGACAATTCACTTTCCAGATTCAATTTTGAGAAATGAACGAATGAATTTTAACCTTGGATTAAAACTTATTTTTCTAAATACTTGAATTTTCTGAATTGACAACTTCTCTTCAACTGCTATAGCCCACAGAAATTATTTTAGGTCGTATCAGAAAACAAATACAAACCATATTGACGAAACGAGTAACTGTAATGTCTCTAAAAAGTAATTAATGTATTAAATTATCTTCTATTTAATATTAATTTGATTGCTGATAAAACCGCGTTTGAATGTTTATAAAATCGGCATTTTTCTTGAACTATTTGGGGCATATTTGACATTATAGAATTTAGAATACTTTGAATCTAAACTTGATCCCAGCAAAGCAAATGGACCTCATGTTATTCCTCTAAACTCCCATAAGTAATGTGCCGTCAAGCTCCTATTCTCGTTAATTCAAATATCCAGAACTATAGGACTAAATATTTCTACCTATGTTAGCAATAATACAAGAACGCAAACCAAATGATTAGGAATATCATATCTCATGGTCTTCATTCTGATAAGCAAATATATAACAAGTAAGTTGTATCAAAAATATACCGAATGTATTTGACAAAGTTTGGCATACTAGCCTTCTTCACAAGTTGAAAATTCATGGTAATACTGGACGATTTTTTTTATTTGAAACAAGTTAATGAATGAAACTGTTTTGCATGGTTGATCTATCGTTGGACCTTCTTTTTTTGATATTCCTATGCATTCACTATTATATTTACATAATTTGATCTGAAAATATTGAAAAATATCGTCAAGTTATTAATGTTCATTTATTGTTCCTCACCTTAATATTTTACACTCACCTTGAAAAATATTGCAATTATGATTTATAAAAGAGATATATATACATTTTACATATTAATATTATTAGATAGTCATTCATAATTCCTCTACACCCTTTATATTGTTGAAGAATCCTCAAGAGAATAAACAAAAAGCACTCCAATCAATTGAATGAAAAAATAAAAAATTACAAACTGAAAAAAAATTTACACTTGAACTCATATAATATATATATAATATATAGATATATTATATATATTTATATATATACCACTGGACAAAAGAAAGGGCCGAGGAAAAAAAAGTTTTTAATAAAAAAAGTATTTTTCATGACTAGTAACATCAAAAATAATATGTTCACCAATATATTCCATTATTCAGAGGTCTCGTAAATTTTTACCAAATAATAAACAATAATAATTCTAGTATTAAAATTATCCAAATAAAATTATTTCCTCAATAACCCAACACACAGTTTTATATGCACCAAAAAAATAATCTAAGGATTTTTCCTACAAACATATTCGCCACTTTTTTGCCCTTCCATGTTATATCCCTATTTTCTTTAGTGTTTTCACGTTAATGATTC
>CAHIKZ030001666.1:962500-1002500 GCA_903632075.3 Acanthosepion pharaonis | reverse complement strand
ATGTTTTTTTTTATTAATGTTTCTTTCAGTTTATAAAATCTTCTTTAAATTTCTTGACGTTTATCCTCTTTATTCTTTCCAGCAATCATTGCTGGTGATATTAGTTTGTCCCAAAAGATCATAAAACACTTGCAAAAAATTGAAATTTTAATCGCCAAGTAATAACAAAAACAACAAAAATTATTCCTCAAAATAAAGACCATCATTTTCCAAGACTTTCTGCCATCGATCTGCAAGCTTTCGGATTTGGTGAAAGTACTATTCAGCCGGCTTCGAATCAAAGAATTCTTGACTAAACTCGACTTCATCAAACGAGTCGAATCGGCGGCCCTTCAGAAAGTGTTGCATTGAGCGGAAAAGGCCGTAATCTGATGGAGCACAATCAGGACTGTAGGCTGGATGTGGCAGAACCTCAACGCCGTCCAGCTCTTCAAATTTGTCTTTGGTCTTCCTGGCGGTGTGTGGCTTGGCATTGTCCTGTTGCATCAAAGCGCGCTTTCGGTTGAACAGAGCCGGGTACTTTTGCTTCAACTTTTCGTAGACCCGCTCCAGTTGCTGACAGTAAAGTTCGGCACTGATGGCACGACTATTCAGAACCAACTCAAAATGCACGATTCCTTCAAAGTTCAACCAAACGCACAACATGACTTTTTATGCCGAATCGATCTTGTTTTGGAACCGACGGTGTCTCTTGCCCTTTCTGAACCCATCGCTTGTCTCGATTCTGCTGGATTGTGAGGCATAAAAATTCAATTTTTCGCAAGTGTTTACGAACTTTTGTGACAACCTAATAAAAAAAATTCTTCCTTCAAATTTTGGCTTGTAGTTTTGTTTTGTAGTGATTAAGTCTTTTATTGTTTTAAATGTAGTTGGGACAAATTTTATATTAAGTTTAGTTGTTTTAAATTTAGTTAACTAAGCAATATTTTTTTTGATACGCTGTGTTTATCAGGACGGGCTCTTTTTTCCATTTTGGAATATTTTATGAGCTTTTTTTTCGCATTGAATATGAAATACTTAAGGCATTGGAGGATCTTGAATCCATTTTCAATGTACTTCTCTTTGTTGTTGCAAATTCTGAGAGCTTTTAATTAGCAGCCGATGATCTTATTTTGTTGTTTTAATGGAAATAAAAATTTATGACATCATTTGTATTAGTTGATTTTCGGCGCTGCCAGTGCGGTGTAGCACGATATCTATCAAAGGAAGGTATTGTGTTCTTCCATTTCATATGTAAATTCTATTGTGTGTTCGACTTCGTGTTAGTTTATCTACATGACCAGTTAAAACGTTATCGCGAATATATATTAATAGATTATCACCAGTATATCGGAAGTATGTTGACTGTTTAGGCTAAATACGATTTGAGAATTTCTAAGAAAAGACATATCAGCATTCCACTAAGAAATGTATAATTGCATTTATTGGCTATGAGACGGCAGATTTTTATTATCTTATCTACTGGGACGGAGTTGTTTTATCTTTGATTGTATTAAATGCTTTTTTAAAAGACTTATGCTTTTTTCTACTGTCCCCTGTGTCAATTGTTTTTTATATCTAGAGTCGGTTGGTCATATTTATTTTCATTATTTTTTTTAAAATCGGTTATCTGATCTTTTCATATGTAATGGACTGCTTATTTTCCTAAGGAGAGGAGTTAAAATGTTTCTTATATCTTTCGCCAATTTGGCCGGGGGCTGCATTTTCCAGAGACAATGAAGCAAAGTGGGATGCGTTTTATGTAGGGTGTACGGAGAACGTAAAATTAAGGCATTCTAGGATAATAATCTATTAGTCTAGACCATTACTTTTTATATTAATTAGTTTCTTAATAACTTTTAAATTTTTATGTTTCATTAATCATTTTTTGATCGTTTACTTTTTCAGATGTGTCGGTATCATTTTGCATTAAACAAATATTTTAATTTTAGTTGCTTTATTCATTATGACAATCCAATCTCCCTTGTCGGAGAGTGAAATGTAGGTTGACTTCTTTTTTGGTAGGTTACATTGTGTCGTTATATATCTCTGTGGTAATGCGTTTTAGTTGTTAGCATTTACAGTGGCAGCGATCATACCTATCAGTTTAGAAGTGTTGTAGAGGTTGCCAAGGATAAATGGTCACCATATTAAATTAGTGATTTTGCGCATTTTATGTTTTTGATTTTGTTGGCTGCATAATACAGTGAGTTGGGCAACATCTAAGGGAAAGGGAGCACAATTTTTTTGTTCAAACCATTTTTGAAAAATGGCATTGTTCGGATTGACATTCTGCTTTTCTTTTGAAAAATACAGATCGTTTGATACAAAACAATGCAGAGGATTCGGAAAGTTTTGGATGTGCCTAATTTTGATTACAAAGGTGTTTGGAGTGATCATTAATAATGTCAATGTTATGGCCCCTTTCCTCTTCTTACAGAGCCCCAGACTCAACACAGAGGCCTACATCAAGTGCATTAATGTGGTAGTGCTGCCCTGAGTCAAAAGATTGACCGCTCGATTGGCAACATGAATCTCCACCATGTCACATAAGTAGTAGAACAAGGTCATGGTACTCAAAATATTTCCACATATATTTGATGATTATCTCTACAATCTAACTCCCCAGACTTAAACCCCTTTGATTATTATGTGTGGTACATAGTTGAGTTAAAGAGCAACAAATGTCCTTGTACCAACAAAGATGAACTGAATGTAAAGATTATGGTAGCATTCATCAATTTAAACAATGATAACACACAGAAGAGATGCAGAAGATTCTCAAGTCGTCTGGAGGCCGTAGTTGAAGCCAATGGCGATTTATTGAAGACATTTAGTTTGTTATTTCAAAATATCTTTGTGTAATTATGGTAAATATACCTGTGAATGTCAGATTTCAGTGTTACTTTAGATTTTGCGAAATTTATATGAAAAGCTATCAATCGCAGCCTGAATCTACGAAGGCGGTTAAACGTAAAGTCTGCCAAATTAACAAAACATATATTGGATTGGAGGAAAGGCGATATAAAATAAGTTTTATTTTCATAAAATATCAATAGAAAACAGGCACAAGAGAATCACGTCGCTTTCAAAATATGTTTGGGAATTTACATGAAAAAATATAAAGTCAAATGTGTGCTCAGAAATTGCCAAGAAAATAGTACGCGATGTAAAAAGATCGATGATTGGCAGGATATGCCTGGAGGAATTAGTAAAAAATATGTAGTCAAAACATAATTTCTAAACAATTGTTTTAAGGTTATAAAAGGAAATAAAAAGAAAATGTATTCCCACTCACACACGAGGATTCGGAAATTGCGGATTAAGAGAAAAAATAAAGATACACGCATTGTAGTGAAAAAAAAGTACTAATTATAACTTGTTTATGGCATCAAGATTGTAATTTGCGGATGAGTTGGTTGGTATTTTCCTACATATCTTTATACTTTGAGATTAACACGTCTTCAGCGAAGATCTATTCCTTAATTTATTACAGGTATTCATCTATTTTTATCATCATTTTCGATAATCGATATTTGATCATGTTACTTTATTTCAGTAATAATTATTCAAATATTTATTTGATTGCCCTTTTCGATTCGTGTCTCTTAGAATAGGAAGAAGTTTCGAAAAAGAAGAAATTAGAGGAATACAAGTTGTCAATGTAATGGTAATGTATTTCCTCCGACTGTCCGTTGCAGTGACAAATGGTAGGATTCGGAATACTGACTTTTACTATAAACATCCAATTCCACTTAGATTACAATGCCAAGTTTTCAAACCCACCTAAATTTGTGCACAGAAATCTACAGTGTGGTTGATATTCTTCCGATCCTCAATATAGTGTCGGAGTTAACTCCTCCTTCAGTTCGTAACCCTTTCACCAGGGGTCTCTCTTTCCTGGCTATAAATAGCCAATGACCCTTTGCCTCGGTCTCTTTTTTCCTTTCAGGCCTGTGCACCAACACCTCGAGGTAAATTTCTCTTATTCCTAGAGGATTTCAACTATCAACCTCGAAATGTAGTCGCTAACAAGGAATAGCGTGGAAACACGCTAAGCACAATATACACACACGCACGCACACACAGAATATTCACACACGCACGCACATACAGAATATCCACACACACTTCGTCCTTTGTACTGTTTCCATGTATTGTAAATTGTTAATAATATATATTTGTATATACATATATTATCGGTCTTGTTTTGTTTGCTTTCTTTTCCTTCTTCTTGGACTTAATCAAAGTCCAACCTTTTTTGTAGTTGGGCTCGGCAGGCAGGAGTATCTGAACCTTGCGTTTCTTCTACGTCTGACTTCTATCAACAACAAGTGGCAACCGCCATTCCCATAACAAACCGTAACTGCCACCAAAACCCACTACAATAGTCATACATCCGTTGTTAGACACAGACACACAAACAACCCGCACCCAGACACTGAAACACACAAACACACACACACACACACACAACACACACACACACACACACATATATATAAATATATATATATATATATATATATATATATATATATATATATATATATATATATATATTACTCAATTCAATAGTTAGAACAGACATGCATATATACATATATAAAATATACATATATATATATATATATATATATATATAAATTGATTTTAAATTGAATTTCTAAGACCAGGTTTCGGATGTGGCACAAGGCCGAAAATATGATCGAACTCACTACTCAGTCGTTATTGTTCTCATGAAACAACCTTCCTAACCCTTACACCACGCCGAGGTGCAATTTCCCACAGACACACACATACAGACACAAACACACACACAGACACACACACACACACACACACACACACACACACACACACACACACATATATATATATATATATATATATATATATATATATATATATATACGTATGGATTTCGTGCTGGGCTGGATATTTTTTAATTCTAGATACATATAAAAAATGAATGCTTCCATATATTTCTTTTGTATTGTGTATAAGAAAAGAAACACTTAAGCCTCTTTCAATATAGATGTCTTGTGTGTCTATTTTTTCTTTATTAGCATCATGAATACTAAGAGGTGCGATAAACGAAGTTATATCGAAAGTATAAAAGCGAAAGGTAGAAGCTAGATTGTAGCAAAACGAAATGAACTAAGATAGTATTCATTTGTAATCTTCTAAACAGTCGCCTCTTCTAAGGTGAAATAAGTCCTGTAAAACGTATAGATATGCGTAATGCAAATAATAAAATGCTTAAACTACCTGAAAGGAAAAAAAAAATCTTACTCATCGGAATTATCCAAAGATGAATGATTCTTTTTTTTATTGTAAGGAAATTACCAATGTCTTCAATCATTTTCTTCTTGGACAGATCGGTTTGCCACAGGATACGGAAACAGAAACACATGTAATCATCTTTCTTCACCTCTTTCTTATACCCAATCCAATAACTTATATAAGAATTCGCCAAAGAATATCTGTCTATCTTTCTATCTATCTATGAAAGATAAGCAAACAATCATAGATGAAGGAAAAGTTATACGTTCGTTTTCTTGTATGAGTAAAAAATTAAGCGTTGAAAATAATATAGGAAGGAGTGATGGAAGTTTATCATTTGAGTCAAAGAGGGTTTTATTTCAATCTCATGTATTCGCATTGGGGAAATTGTGGCATGGCAAAAACATTTCAGCACAAATTAAATGATAATACATACATACATATATATATATATATATATATATATATATATATATATATATATATATATATATATATACAAAGAAATATTCGTAAGTACTAGCATTTTAACATCATTTAAACTACAGACATCAAGTTTATCGACGAGGATCACTTCGCACTATGGATTAACAGTATTTTAATGCATATATTATGTTTCTAGCGATGAATGTCGCCAATAATCGCATTAATACTTCTGATTGATTCTATGTGTGATTATTTCTTTGTATGTAAATTATATGCTGCCTAATGTTATATATATATATATATATATATATATATATATATATATATATATATATATATACATATATATATATGTAAAATTCAGTTTGTTGATATCTATCAATAAAATACCTCATTTTTTTATCATTCCTCTATCACAGTATATATATATATATATATATATATATATATATATATATATATATATACATATATATATACATATATATATATATATATACATATATATATATATAAATATATAGAAATATATATACATATATATATATACACATATATATAAATAAATATATATACATATATATATACATATATACATATATATATACATATATACATATATATATACATATATATACACACATATATATACGTATATATATATATATACATATATATATATACATAAACATAAATATATATATATATATATATTATATGCATATATATATATATATATATATATATATATATATATATATATATATATATATATATATATATGCATATATATATATATATATATATATATATATATATATATATATATATATATATATATATATACATATATATATATACATAATATATATATATATATATATATATATATATATACATATATATATATATATATATAAATACATATAAATATATATGCATATATATATACATCTATTTATACGTATATATATATATACATATACATATATATATATATATATATATATATATATATATATATATACATATATACATATATATACATATATATACATATATATATATATATATATATATATATATATACATATATATATATATATATATTTATATACGTACATATACATAAATATATATATATAAATATATATATATATATATATATATATATATATATATATATATATATATATATATATATATATATATATATATATATATATATATATATATATATATATGACTTCATATATAGAAAATTCTTTTTAATAGATGAAACATGATTAGAAGCTAAAAGCGCCAAAATTATAACCCCATGAAAATGGCTAATGAATTTGCCGAGAGAGCATGTAACAATGTCAATTAGGGTGAAATCTCTGTTCGACATTACGACTACAAAATGAAAAAAAAAAATCTTTGTCAAATTCAATGATAAGTTTTTATAAGAAAGTTTACTAGTTAACCTCTCTCTCTCTATTTCACTCACACACACACACACACACACACACATATATATATATATATATATATATTTATTAATCATCAGTATTTCATAAGGTTTGGAAATGCATTACTCTCACCTGCAAATTATACGAATATTATACTACTTTCGCGAGTGTAGTGAAAGAATGTAATGATTTCAAATTGACTTAGTTAAGCGCCAATATTTTTAAATGCGTGATTTTCATCCAAGGTTTTATTTTAGCGAAAGACATTGATATACTTCGTCTGGTGCTCAACAAGCTTAAAACGAGCCCGATTTCACTTTTACTGTTGCCGAAGTTTGCCAACCTTTCGTAAACGTCAGATTGGATTCGTAAAATATCGAACAGAGTGGCTTGACTCACATTAATAAAATTACTCCAAAGAAAAATGAAAAAAGGCCAACCAAAAAAATTACATTGCCGTCAAGACCATATTTCGGGTGTAGTCCATTACATTGGGATAGAGATTGTCCTTTTAAAGATAAAAATAAAGGTTTTAATTGCGATAAAATTGGACACAAAACCTTCGACTGCAGGATTAAGAACAAGACAATTTTTTTTTTAATTTCCAAGTCTGATGAACCAGAATGTAGTAACATCAGAAATGTTATTAATGTACAAATATGTAAACAAAAGATACCGCTACAGCTTGATTCGGATTAAGATTTATCCATACTTAATTATCAATTCTGGCTAAGCCGAAATCGTTAAGAATGAACCGAATAGCTAAAGAAGTAACCGGTGACACAAATTAGTTCATGGCCGATCGATATAACGAACGTGTCATTCAAAGATAAAACGTTAAATCTCAAGGCGTATAGTATGAAGAATACGGGTAATCTGTTCGGGACTGATTGGTTAGAATAGTTTCAACTTTTGTATGCCTATTAACTCATAATAACAAAAAGTTGAATCTTTGACTAACGAAGCAGAAATGTTGAAAGGTGAACTTCAAATAAAATTCCGACGTTTTCAATGGAGGACTAGGAAAATGCACAAAAATATCTGCAAAGTTTGAGTTGAAACAATACGTAAACCCAGTTTCAAGAAAAAAATAACGTTCTATTTGCCCAGTTAAATGACATTGACGAAGAATTCAATCGACTTGAGGAAATATGAGTTCCGGCAAAAGTTGAATATAGAAAATGGGCATCTCCCACAGTTTATATTAAAAAGAAGAGCAATGGAATCCTTGTAAGTGTTTCTTTCTCTACGGAGCTGAACATTATTCTCTTCCAAGTCCAGAGTAGATATTCGCTAAGCTATTTGGAGGAATTTATTTCTCTAACATTGACTTAAGCGATGCTAATCTAGAAATAGCCGTGGACGAGGAATGCTCGAAGCTACTTTGTATAAACACCCACAAGGTTTATACAAATTCTTAAGACTTCCGTTCGGTGTTAAGTTCGCCCCTTTCATTTTTCAGCAGGTCATGGACACGATTTGGATTTTGCGGTGGCCTAATTCGATGACGTACTAATGAAAAGTGAGAGCATCGAGGAACACAAAACGTTTGGCGGGTGTTCAGGAGAATCCAGGATTACGGATTCAATCTAAAGGAAGTGAAGTGTGAGTTTTTCCTAGAGAGAATCAAGTAATTGAGGCAAATAATTGACGAAGACGGAAGTCGTTCCGACCCAGATAGAGCAACGGCAATAAAGAATATGACAGCAGCAGAAAATGTGTCGACTCTTCAAAGTCTTTCCAATTATTATAACGTTTTTGTTCCAAGAATGCACAGTTTGAGAGCTCCACTTAATGAATTATTGAGAAAAAAAACCCCCAAAGAGTTGAAATGGACAACCGAATGCCAGGAAGCATTTGAGAAAATAAAGGAGATCCTTACATCAAAATTTGTTCCTGACTTGTTACTATCCAAAACTTGACATCATTGTAGCCAGCGACGCTAGCTCCTACGATATCAGGGCGAGGATTTTACATAAGCTACAGTATGAATCGGTTAAGCCAATCGCCCATGCATCTAGGTGGCTATTATCAGCTGAAAGAGGATACTCGCAAATAGAAATGGAATCCTAAGGAATCATATTTCCGGTAACTAAATTCCATACATTTATTCATGGAAGGCACTTTGATTTGAAGAAAGACCATCAAACTAAAATTCCACTTCTTACTATATTTGGATCAAAAAAGGTTCTCCCAAAACATACGGCTAATAGACTGCAAAGATGGGGAACCATTCTCTTCAATTATAATTACAAAATGGAGTTTCTCCCATCTACTACAATCTGCCATGTTGACGGGTTATCGAGATTGTTGCCTAAATATGCTGAAACCCTGAAAGTCAGTCATTGCTGCCAGAAGAACAGAGGTCGACGTAAAAGCCCTTATGCAACACTCTCAGGGAAATTCCAATAACAACCAATGAAATAATAGACAAAGCGTCCGAAGATGACTTCATAAAGTTAAGTAAAGGACAAAGTTAAAAGCAAACCCCAGATTATTTCCGAATTCTACTCACTCTGTATCATATATTAATGCACGGAGAGAGAGTAGTAACCCCATCTACAATTAAGAATAGAGCTCTAAAAGAAATTACATGTTTACCATCCGGGAAATTCAAGGATTAAATGCCTGATAAGTAGTTACGTCTACTGGACCAACATGGACAGGGATATTGAAAACACGCTAAGATCGTGCAAAAGATATGCTTTGTAAGCTAAAGTACCCCCGATAAATTCAATCCCTGGCCTAAAACCGACCGTCCGTGGTCGCGGATAAATATTGATTTTGCTGGACTGCTTGATTGTTTTTAGTTCCACGTAATTGTTGACAGTCATTCCAAATGACCAGAAAAATTGAAATGCAAGAAGCCGACCGCGGAAGTGACAGTAAATTTTACACACGGGCTATTTGCCCGTTTCGGAGTCGTTGACTCTATTGTAACATACATTACCACACAATTTACATCGTGTGAATTTAAGGATTTTTGTAAGTCATTCCTTATCAAAGTTGTTACCATGGCGCCACATCACCCAAGAAGTTATAGACAGGCAGAACGTCTTGTAGATACTTTTAAGAGAGCACCGAGGAAGGAGTCAGGTACCCCCACCGATACGGCTATACAACACTTTTTGTAGGTCTATCGGGTAACTCGTAATAGTAGTGCTTCATTCTTCTAAGACGCCAGCGGAGGTCATATTTGCCAGGAAAATAAAATCGGTATTTGACAAAATCCTTCTGAATGAAACAAAAGTGGATCACGATAAGCTTTAAGATCGCTGGAAAGGTTTATTTTCGTGTATTTTCGAATAACAAAGCTCACTGGTAGGTAGGAATAATTGACAAATTAGGAACATTATGTGAATGGTTCAGGGACTGACGTTTTTACATAAACGTCATGTTAATCAAATCAGAAGACGGTATGAAAGCATAATCGACAGGGATCCCATAGAAGATGACACTATGGACGTCGTCTTTGACACATTTGTGGTTCCAATACAACAAAAAGCTCAAAAGGCACAAATGACATAGGAAGATCACTGAACCCTTAGACGATAAGCCGAAAAGGAAAAGAAATTGAACATCTTTCATTTCATACAATGACTAAAGAAGAAGGAAAAGAATGAGAAAAAAAATCTCCTCACTTATGTACTTTGAAATAGAAGATAAACAAAATACTGATTGGATTTACTATTAAAAGTTATCCAATTTTCTTTCATTATTTGTGAATAATAAATAGAGACAATTGTAACACGTGAAATGTGTGTCGTATTCTTAAAAATAAAAGAAAAAACAATTGCCAAAGTAATTCTTGTATATAGAATTTTTCAAAGTGGTTGTTGCATTTTTTTTTTTTTTCTTTTTTTTTTTTTGGAATAAAGTATTATTCGGTTATGACAAAAAAGAGTCTCCATGGGAGTCAGGCTGAAATGTGTGGTGTTCTCCCACTGTTGAAGCTATTGTGAACTGTACCACTTACGATAAACTAGTAGGAAAGTAACTATCGAGGAGCAGTGCTCCAGCCTCTTTAACTGTCGAACTCTCTGTCTTGAGCAGAGAGGAACCCGGATGAATCTTTTCGGGAAGGCCAAAGTTTCGTCCGGGGAGATAGACAGGCCCTAAAACCGTTTATAAGGGTTCGAGGGGAATATTTTTTGCCGAACTTACGGCCTCGGAGAACTAACGATAAACACGACCTTGTGCCACAAAGGACCCACGTGGGGGGGGGCGTAAATATAACAGTGCTCCATCCTGTTCAACTGTCGAACTCTCTGTTTTGGGCATAGAGGAACCCGGAGGAGGCTTCACCAAAAGGAAAAGTTTCGTCTGGAGAGATAGACAGGCCCTGAACCCATTTATTTTTAGCCGAGCCTACGTGCTCGGAAAACCCACGGTGAACTCGGCCTTGTGCCACATACATCCCTCGTTGGGGGTGGCTGTTAAATATAACATTGCTTCAGCCTGTTCAACTGTCGAATTCTCAGTCTTGAGTAGAGAGGAACCCGGACGAGGCTTTGCTGAAGAGGAAAGTTCAGTCCGGGGATGTAGACAGGCCAGGGAACCGTTTATACGAGTTCGAAGCGAATACATTTGGTCGAGCCTACGGGGTCGGCGAAGTCACAATAAACTGGCCTTGTGTCGCATACGACGCACGTGGAGGAGGGCGTTAAATATAACATTGCTCCAGCCTGTTCAACTGTCGAAATCTCTGTGTTCAGTTGAGAGGAACCTGAACGAGGATTTGCCGTAGGGCAATGTTTTGTCCAGAGAGGTAGACAGGCCCTGAACCCGTTTATGCGTGCTCTAAGGTAAGATTTTGGCGGTGTCTACGGGCTGGGAAAACTCAAGGCACACTCGGTCTTGTGCAACATACATACCTCGTGGGGGTATGTTAAATATAACAATACTCAAGCCTGTTCAACTGTCGAACCCTTTGTTTTGAGCGGAGGGGAACACAGACGTAACTTTGACGAAGGGCAATGTTTCCTCCGGAGATGTAGACCGAAACTGAACCCGTTTTTAGTTAACAGTATGAAAATGACGTTCTATAAATTCTTCCAGTTACTAAGGACATTTATTTTTTATTATTATTACTTACTTTGTTTAAATAAATTCAGTTCGTTTTTTGCCTTGAGAAAGTCCACATTGGACAAAACGCGTCGGCACCAATTACAGTCTTTTTATTGTCATTTATATTTATAAATATTGTTTTTTCTACAGGTTAACTCTGAGAAATTTCCATATATATATATATATATATATATATATATATATATATATATAATACATTATATCAAATAAGTATTTTAATATATTTTCTGTTTATTCATTATTTCTTTTGCATACATCTTTTAATTAAATTGACTGTTTAAAAATTGCAAAAGCGGAGAATTTACTTAAATAAATTGTATCTATAAAAATAGTGTATAAACATAAAATATATTAACATACATATATATATATTTATGTATGAAAGTCTGTAAATATATTTGTGTGTATATATGATAAACAAACATACATGTATATATATATATATATATATATATATATATATATATATATATATATATATATATATATATATATATATATGGAACGTTTATGCAGATACATCGATAGATATGTTAAGTGTACGATGTCTCTGTACGTGACTCTATAATTAGACTGACAGAAAAGTGGTGCGTCCTCTGATAGATAGGTCAATGGCCGAAACTGCGATAATGCATTCTATCTTGCTCAATACTATTGCCTAAAACGGTTCCTTTTTAAAGATTGCATTTTGTCCCAAGAAACCTTCGCTGCAGAAAATCGTTCTTAAATTTCCTGCTAAGTGCTGGCGTATCATAATCGAGCATCTTTTTCGTTTCATTTACTTGCTGGCTTTTCAATAATAAAAAAACAAAAATTCCATGGCAAATATCAAATTTTCTCGAGTTTCTTTTTACCTATGGTATTTTATTAAGAGACAATTTGCCATAGCTTTCACGAGAAAATAACAGCATGAAATATTTCATAAAATTTTTTTGGTAGTTTTTCATGCTTTGTAAATCGAGCATCATTTTACAACTTTTCGGTAGATTCATTTAGTTTTTCATTCTTTTTACTTATTATTTCAGGTCATCCAATTAAACTCTGTCAAATTTTAACTTTTTCAAAATGAACAATAAATTTAAATTTTTATTTAATTAAAACCCTGACATTACATGGAAGTACCCAAAACTGAATCATTTGAGGCACAATAATGCTTTTAAAACCCTGAGTTCAAGAAATTTGAGGAAACTCAGCAGTTCAAAAGGAAACTCAGCAGCCGAATCGAAACATTCACTCAGTTTATGGAGAGGAATGTGAATGAAAGAACTTGCAGAAGATGGTTTGCAAAATTCAGAGGTGGAGATTTCATCCCTTGAAGATGAAGATCGAACCGGACTTCCAGTTGAGTGTGATGAAAAGCTTCTTGAAGCAGCCCTTGAAGAAACTCCAGCTTTATCAGTTGAGGAATTGGCAGTGGTTCTCAGTTCAAACCATACAACTGTTCATCGTCATCTTCAACAACATGGAAAAGTTCCTTAACTGAGAAAATGGGTGCCTTATGAATTGTCTGAAAACAACCTCAAATCCCGAGTTGACATCTGCTTTTCTCTCCATTCTGGCCAACTTGTTTCACCTTTTTTGGATAGACTTGTGACTGGCGACGAAAAATAGATCTTTTATCGAAATGTTAAGTGTCGTAGACAGTGGCCCGGTAAAGCTGAAGGACCCCAAAGCCAGCCGAGAATGGAACTTCATTGGCTAAATGTTCTTCTTTCAATCTGGTGGGATCGCCAAGAAATAATCCTCTTTGAATTCTTACCACCTAATGCAACAATTAATGCTCAAATACTCTCAACAATTAGAGCGTTTGAACCAAACTTCGAGGAAAAAAGACCTGCTTTAGTGAATCGGAAACAGGTGATGTTTCATCAGGACAATGCGCGACTCCACACAGCAAGAATCACGTCACAAAAGATCGAAGAACTTGGTTGGGAGAAAATTCCCCGTCCACCTTATTCTCCTGATCTTGCTCCTTCAGACAACCATTTGTTTCGTAACTTACAGAATCATTTGGAAGAAACAGCTTTTGTAACACAGGAAGATGTTAAAACTGACATTTGTGAGTTCTTCGAATCAAAGCCAAAATAATTTTATAGTAATGGAATTAGTAAGCTTGTTAATAGATGGAAGGAAGTCATAGATAATCAGGGAAAGTACATTGTTGATTGAATCTGTAATTAAATGTAACATTTCGTCACTTGTTTTCTTCATTCAAAATTCGGACAGAACTTATGGGATGACCTGATAGATTCTTTCATGTCCCTTAGGTTTGCTTATAATTATAATAAAGCTTATATTTCTTGCCGTATTTGCTCACCGTAAACAGTCTACCCATATTTTTTATGATTATCTAGATCAGCCACTTTAATTTATTATTTTGAATATCCTTTTGAACGAATGTGATGTTGCTTTGTTCAACCTAAAATGTTGCGAAAGATCATAGACGATCAGTGTATCAATTCCAATTTTATCTTAGATTTCTATTTCCTTCCAAATAACATTTATATTCTTCTTTACTCATTATAATCCTGAAGATGACAGTAGTCGAAACTTTGTGGTATCAGTTAAAAATAAGGCAAAAAACGAATTTAGGTATGAGAAAAGTTGTTGGAATCATAACCTTATTGAATCTGATTCCTCACTTAAGGTTATAAACAGCTACCTGGAAGAATCTCGCTGAGAACATTTAATATCTAAGTCCAATTGTAAGTAGATCACGCATTTTCTGCCAGTAAGTGTTGTAGGAGTAGAAACAGAGAAAGGCGATAAAAAAAAGTTAGCTGGTTTTCAAATCAAGAGTAATCTGGTCAATTCATAGCCTGCGGTTGTACTTTCCATGCGCAAAGAGTCAATGAGAAAGGAAGCGTGAAATTACATGTGAACTGTACAGAGACATCAATTTCCGTTATTTCAGATGGATTCTTTATTCTCCCTGCTGATTCTAAATTGCCCAGTTTCTACCACGTTCAGTTTTCTCTTATCTGCACTCTCAATTTGAGTGGTCTTTCCAATGTTAGTGAATTCCGCGAGTTTGAATGCATATACACATACACAGAAATATATAAACCCAGTTTATTTAGGCTACTTTTATTTCTGCATTCCTAAAACCCACAAAGACATGCCAAAACTATAAAAGTAACTCCGAAGATAATGTATGTCCTTCTTTCAATTAAGATGCCAAAAATGTGGCTTACAATTCTAATGGTTCAGGTTTTGATGATTTAAATCACGTCTGTTGTATGTTAGACTTAATTTTATATGTGAAGTGCTTTCGTTACATGCCTGATCCTATCTTTACATATCTTCGTCATTTTTTTCTTCAAAGTAAATGGTTACCTGCTAGCATTATTCTTTCATCGTGTTCTCTAATCCATTAATTCTCACTATTTAGGCAGGGTACACAAAGTTCTCAGCATTTCACTTGCAGTCTGTTCTCTGGGGTTTAGATTCACCAGACGGCAATTACTCATTGTGTATCCTGAAAATGCAGTCTTTCTATTTTTACAGATCCGTTTTCTTGTTGTTCCCACGCTTGCAGATATATCATGTTGAAACACATGTTTTCGTAAGATCATGGAAGTTAAGCAACGTCTAGAATGGTCAGTACATAGACGAATTACAGCTTGTCAATAAGAGGGGCTGTAAGCTTGGATGTTCGTGTAGATTAATGAATAGTGGTTCGGAATTCGAAATCGGACAACGGAAATCCAATTCTAGTCAGGTTAGTTATATTATTTTGCCCGTGGTAAGGGTATGAATTAACCCCTTCCCACCCCAGATATGGGTTAATTATAAGCTGTGGATCAGTGAATCATTTTTAAATCCCAAAATCTTATAATCTAAAAATATTTTGTGGCTTTAAATTCAAGATGTTTGATAAACCGTAACCCCCCATATAAAAAAAAAAATCGATTTCAATTCCCCCAAAAACCCGAAAAAATCAAATAAGTTAATCAATCAATTTTGTCGTCTGCTGGTTCCATAAAATTTCTTCCTAACACATATGCTCAATCCATAATATTCTTGGCATTTGTCGCTAGTAGCAAATATCTGTCGTTTCAGGTCTTCTCAAAGTTTGAGGAAATATTCTATCATTCAAAATATATTTTTAAGCATTTCCAGTCCTTTTTTTTTTTTTTTCATGCAAAATTGTCACAGATATCTTCCTTGGTGAAAGAGGTGTTTGAGGAAAATAAAGTAAGGACGGAGATTTTTTTTTCAAACATCAGAATATGCCGATTGACATTACTCAAAATATTTAAAGAATTATAGCTATCAAGAAGAGAAGGAGATTGATCAATATCAAGAAGTGCCAGAGAAGAAGCTGTTGGGGAAGAAGAGGCGGTTAATTTTAAGTATTTCAATAGAGAAAAGGTGGGAACGAGATGCTAACCTAATGGCACGATTAAATTCGTGTAGTTGGGGTACCAGTGAAAGTAGTTCGTCAGAGCAGATGCAATGAAAATATTTGTAGAAAGACAGAGGAAAGCTATAGCACCTCTGTGAGAAAGTGACCGTAGACGACATACCTATCACATTGCATATACGTCTCTGGATTTTGTCGAGGACGTTGAGATGAACAGCGGTGGCACCAGACCATATATGGAAACAGAATTCAATGTGAGGACGAATGGTAGATTTGTATATTGGAAGGTTGAACTCAGGCGAGAAAAAACTTTCTGGCACGACACAGAGAACGTTACTCGCTGTAGATGATAGATGATTAGGCATTACACAGTTCGGCATTCCTTCTTGGTTTCTATCTATATTTTCATTGATATCTATATTTTTGCTCACTTTCAGATTTCTCTGTCCGATATCCTCTCATGTGTTGCTACAATACCCTTATATATCATTTCTGTACCTATTAGTTTGGACGTCACAATGCGCAGAGCACGCATATCTATTTAACTGGCAACGGTGAGTTTTTCTAACTCACCTAAGAATGATTTGTATCTTCCTCGTAAGACTACGTCACCAAATATTTTTATCAAAGTATAGTATTTGTTATTATTCCGTGTTAAATAGCTCATCACGATGGAAGTAATTGATGGAAAAAAAATTGAGGGAATCCTTACGTTGAGCCGAGTTTTTCAATTCAATCAAATATAATATTACATTCACTTCGTGATAATACCTTTGGGAAAGAATGAATTCTTTTCAATCAGCTATGATCCAAAATAGCAGGAAAGACCAGGTTCTATAGCCTTGGATGGCAACTGGTCTACAGCGGGAAGAATTAATCTGCTTCGAAAGATAAATGATCGCCAAAGCGTGTATCACGCACGCACATACCTGACTTACAGATCTCAAATACAATCGTCGCGTATGTATAAATTGAAAATAATCCTACGGGGAAACACACTATTTTTTTAGAACTCCTCATATTTTATATGGTTTATTATCTCATTTTAAGGCTTATGGACATACCATGTTGAAACAGCGGTTCTCGTACGGTCACGATTTTAAGCAACATTGAACTTGTACTGAACATAGATAGGTGACAACTTACAAAATACAACGTGTTGTAAGCATGTAATGTCGGTAGGTTAATAAATAGCAGAGTTTGTAATTACAAAACCACGAGCCTATTTCCAAATCTATTCTGGTTCGTTATCTTCACTCTTGCACACAAATACTCTTGGGAAAGTTATGAATTCACTTATTCTCCGTCAGCTATTGGTTAATTAGTAGACCTTTGTTATATAAAAATAAAGTGTCGCTACCGACACTTAAGTTTGATCATAGATCGCCATTGAGCAAGCACGGGGGATCCCATTACTAAATTAAGTGGAAAGCGTGACCATAGAGGAAACATTAGAGGTAGCGCGACGTCTAAACGATCGCCATTTCTAGTCTTTCCTCTATTATATACGGATCGCTAATTCTATTCTATCCTCTATTACTATACAGTTCTCTATTCACTATAATATTTCTCTATTCGATCACTATACGTCTTAGTATTTTTTTTAAGTTTTATCGAGCAAGGATAAAAAAAAGTTAAACTATTCGAAGACCTCTGACACCAGCATTGTTCAACGGCGTACTATAGTTGCATCTGCGATTAAAATGTTCCTACTACAACGAGCTTTACAAAAGTGACAACGAGTAATCGGTGATATCACAAAAAACATCTTTCAGTAAATCATAATCATCACCAAAATCTTCAAACATCTGGAAATATTTTGTGCGTTTAATTAACCTGGCAAAGGTTAAAAAACAATAAAAAAAATCAATAAAATAATTACTTGACTCATTTTAAATCCGGATCCAGGCTGTTTGTAATAAATTACTCAAATACATATTTCCAATGCAAATCAAGATATTCTGCTATTTCAAGTATATCTTTATTTCGCATATTATCAAATCTATTTGCATAATCTATAAAAAATAGATTTAACTCTTTCTGCATTTCTTCTGCTCGCAGTGTTACCTTGCAAATAATAAATATAGCATTTCCGTAATAAGAATTGTTCAATCAAGTACATTGTTACATATCAGAGTCAGAGAAATTGACATGAACAGTTCTCCTTGTCTCAAGCATTTATGTAGGAATCACCTGCATACTTTTGAAATCAGCAATAAAATTCATTGCTTTCTAATATGCTTGAGAACCGAACAAATACAATGACAGCATATAAACAATAGTAGCTATATCGAAAAAACAAACAAACAGAAAACTGTTTTCTAAGCTTACATTTTGATTCATGTGAACGATATTAATACAATTACCTGGGAAATAATTATGTTAGTAATATTAAATAAAAAATATTTATGAAATGATTTTGCAGAGAAGCAAATCGCAATGGGGAAAGTCGTTGATTTGGGATGCGACCTGAGCGGACACATTTTCGGAGGGTAATTTGAACAGTTCCGCGGTTGAGCAGAGATCCGTCGCCCGGGACGCAGAGAATGAAAAAAAAATAGTTAAATATTCTTCTCTTGCTGATAGATTTTTTTTTTACTCCTGTTACAGTGGAGACTTCAGGGGTTATTGTCCCTCCTTCGATGGCGTTCCTTCGAAGGATTGGCGCGATTGCGTCTCGATTAAGGGACGAGCCTCGCGAAACGGAGTGGTTCTTGCAGCGTGTCTCACTGGCCATGGTTCGAGGTAATGCTTTCTCCATCATTGCGGTTGGCAAAGGATAAAAAAAAATTGTATATAGTTGTTGTTCTGGAATTGTCATCAGTGGTCAACTGAACTTGTTTTGTTTCAACAAATTTTCCTTGATATACTTATTGTCTTCCTTTGGTAGAAATGACGTCACGTGAGTCACAAGGAAACTGCTTAATGACGTCAATTCATGATGACGAAAATCGCTAATCAGTTAGCTTACAAGGAGTCAAACCGTGCAATATCCTCATTCGTACTTCTGCTTACAAGCCCACGTAGCCATTTTCCCATATAAATATATCTTCACCAGATATAGAAGCTATATTCACCTCACAGATATACAATTGGGAAAAATCCATGACACGCTGTTTCCTGTTTGCAGGATATATCCTCGCTAGTGACATCGCAGAGAAATCCGGTAGGCTCAGCTCTGGATTTCTAAATAAGGCTTCTCCACACGCAGAAAAGATTATAAAGCAGCTTCAATTCCCGTTGGGAATTAGTATAAGTAAGACCCTATCATTTCGTTATCTTTCCCCACTGCTTGCTGTATAGATACGTGATATTTGCCCTCTGATATAAAAATGTATATATCATTTTGTGTATATATTTTCTCTAAGAAGAAAAATCATATTTGTCACTTATTTCCTTTCAGCTAACCGAAACGGAAGCTTTTATTATATCATGGGTATAATAATGGCCATAATGGAGAGAATGCAAATGGGAGAATATTCACTTTCTTTCATAGCTTACCAATTATATTGAGAAAGCGACATGTAATAATATTATCTCTCATTAACGCCAATAATATCAGGTATCGCCCGATTCACAATCCTCTCAGGTCTTTTGAAGAGGAAGGCTTATAATCTGTTTCCTGATTGGATTTCCGGTACGTTCTAATGTATTTTCATTCCCTGTCACTCACCGTAGTCCCTTGCGTCTTAGCGGCATTAATGCTTGGATTGGGTTGAATTGATTAAAGAAATCTATGAAAAGAATGGCAATTCTATATAAAATAAAATGCTACACTTCTAAACACTGAAACTACCCATCAAGAAAACCATATATCAATGTCTGTCTATAACTCATTTTCTAAATTATTTTGCGAGCATATTTAATATAATTGATATTTTCTTTTCATTTACCTTTAAAATACTAGTATATATGTTATTCTGAACACAATACGTCATATTTATTCCAACGGAAATTAAAAATGTATACAGCAAGGATGCTAAGAGAGATGACTTTTCCAACTCCAATACGCTTTCCTAAGCCTGAATGATGACTGTCAAGTCAAATCAAACGCTGTTGTTACTTTTGAAACCTATGCTTTACTACATAAGCTTATTCACAGTTTGGTTACCGGAAATTTTTCAAGCTTCGATTACTGTAATGAGTCTTTTCTCATTTCCGGGGAATTTTAAAACTACTTGTATACATTAGTGTTCACATTTGGTTTAGAGTAAGTTAACTGCTATCTGTTAAACGATAAATATGATAGGTTATCAGAAAGCAACTTCTACGTCTTCTTCCATAACATTAAAGACCAGCTCTGCCGTCATCTTTCATCATTTCCAGAGGAAGGTCAATATCATAATTATTTTTTATTTTCTGATTTATGTCCTATTATCAATTGCATAGGCAGAACGAATGTTTGCATCATACGTCACAACTACACTTCATAGCATAAGGGATGTCCAACTGAACAACATACTCACTTCTTTTTTCCCCAACAAAATAGATTATCAACTGCCTAAACAACCAGTTAAACATCTATTATTAAACTAAATAATGTTAAGTTGAAGAACAAAATTTCAAAATGATGTAATTGTTTTTCGTGCAGCGTTACGATGTTTATCACACACGTTGGTTAGTGAATTAACCTATGATTAACAGACACCATACTATAACAACCATTGACAAGACAAGAAACTATTCGTCAATTATCTATGCACATTTTTTTTTAAATGAAAAATAAATAATGGAGGATATTTGCTTCATCTTTGGTATATATATTGCAATTCTTCTAGGTATATCCTTCAAATATGCAGAAAGCTTTCGTCAATCTATTGTTACACAGGGAATCTAATCTCGTTGAATTTTGATAATTTTATACCAAGCAAGACTGCAAAGCTACTAAGATGTAAAGGATTAATGAATGCTAAAGAATATAAGAAAGAAATACCTATTGAGGAGAAGACAGGTGATAATAATTAGCATTGCTTTTACATATTAAAGAACGAAACTAACTGGAAAGGCAGAAGAGAGTTTCACAAGCGTGAGATACAAGAGAAGAACCTATTAGCATAGAAATTACGTTTATATGTAAGCCATTTCAGAAGACAAATAATTATACCCTAGTCAATTCCGATAAAAAAATTAAAATATATATTATAATATATGAACGAAAATTAAAAAGAAATCAGATTAAAATAATGCATTTGCACCTTCCTTTAAATCACTTACATTTTTTCTTTCTCTCTCTCTCTCTCTCTCTCTCTCTCTCTCTAACATTCTCTTTCTATTCTTCTTTCAACTTACGTTAAGGCAAAACTCAAATAAAAAGAGAAACACATGCTGATTCCGCCCCAAAACGCCGGAAGTTTCTAGGAACCGATGCTATTTATTTGTGAATGAAAAATATCACAAATTAAAGAGACTCCACGCATAACTTCCATTTATATAAAAAAAAAAAAAATGAAAAACAAAGTAACGCCGGATAATAAAATTATTTTGCCCAGTCAAAAAGATTGACACAAATAGGCTTTTGATGACCGTGCCAAATATTCGAGCGGGATAAAAACGGGACACCACTGACAGAAGAGCAGAGTTGGGCGTGGGGAAGAGAATAACGACTGGCGAGGACGGAACAAAAGAACGCAGCCATGCGTGACGCGTGAAGAAGAAGTTAAGAAGATATCTGCTACTTATACTTTTGCTTTCAGTTCAGGACTGACAGAAAACACAGCCAATTGCCATCTGACCTAATTTCAGTCAATACTAATACCCCTATCATAGTCTGACTTCCAGCTACCGAAACGAAAATTTATTCAGACTGATATCAATACTCGTCTTATTAACGAACTTTTTTGCCACGGCTGAATACCAAAGGACCCACTCATCACTAAATTGAAAATAAATATATTATTCATTTTAGCATTTGAGTCACTTCGTTTTATTCCCAAATGAGAAAATCCAATATTCTTGCTGCGAGCTTAGTTATACAATATTATATATATATATATATATATATATATATATATATATATATATATATATCATAAACTATCGGAAGACTCACGCTTTAACGAAAACTCAATTAGCCACCACGACAACTGTGACTAATTTACTTTAAGTTTTCGGCTGTGTCTGCTTATCTACTTCAGAATTAAATGAAAAAATGAGAGGAATTGAATATTTTCTGATCAAGAAAAATATACACGTAGCTTCAGCTAATAGCCACTTCCACACTATATAAAAGTATATCGATTCAACTCCACGACAGAAAGCTCACTCGTGTTCTTCTCCCAGGTATCTTAGCTTGTCACTGGCCGAATACAGCCACACATTGAAAGCTAATAACGAAAAGCAAAGGCACTAAGAGAGGAGACAATAATCAATCATTGACAGCATCAACCAAGTCAAATTTGGGAAGAAAAGCTCTAATCTTACTATGTGGCAAAGGTTTATACATGCATACTTTCCTCATGGGATCTTTCTTTACAGTTATACGGGAAATAGCAACCGCTATGAATGCTGTAGAATCCCAAGATCAACTCTCTAAGCATTTCATTGGTGAAATCGTAAATAAGTATTCTTCTCCTATTTAACAACCTCTTATAAGCATTATAATGAATTAGCACTTATTCATTTCCTTTTGATGCGGACTGTGGAGCTCTAGACGATATAATAAAAAAAGCCTTATGCTATGAGTTACCTGCTCTTGTATTCATATCTTTGTTTTTCTTATACTGTGTTATATCCAACACACCGTCGTCAACTTGTTTCTCCAATAATGATTCAGTCAGTATTGCATGATATTTAAATGTGATAATTTGTTCACAAACACGATTTATCTAATGGAATTTTGACTCAAACCTCGTTAAAAACTAAACTTATTCAGTAACATTATAATATATATTATGACAGATTTCAAAGCTCCCAGCAAATATATATACAATTCAGTTTATATAAGAATATACGCTGAAAATTATTTTATGAAATAAATTCAATAACAGAAAACTCAGAAAACAATGACTGTTATATATTTTATGTCACACAAAGAAAATTATTTATCTTCATATCAACCTCAGCATAAAATATGCCTTTCTTTAGTGGGTCTAGAACTTACAAAATTTCAGTAATAGAATTCACGCAATGGAGACGATACTGATAATGTAGGTACCCCCATGAGATCGCTAAAAAATGAGCATATCATGATGAAAAATACGACAAACTAGACGAAAACAAAATTTTATCATCTAAATGTTTGTGTTATTATTAAGAGAAAGGGTCAAAATATATTGGGGTATTTTTTTTACATTTTGTAATCGTACCTATCACGTCCGAATTTTTCGTTAAAAACCGTTTCTTTTTTTTTTAGTCAGGAAAATTGAGAGATAATCGATCATGGCAACCATTATTTTACATTTTATAAAAAAATGTAAATCTTAGTTTGAAATTCTTTTAAAAATCAATTATCATTTTTTAAAAACTTATTTTAACAAAATCAGAAATTATAATGTTTATTTAAAATATTTGAAGAAAAGCTTAACCGAAAAGATGTCATTGGAAAATAAAACAAAGCAAGTCATAAACTTTCGCGTCACTTGACAGGTGATGAATGACATATTGACGGATTCCGTGAGGATAATTTGTTCTACAGAAGGAGAAAAGTATAATTATTTAGATTTAATTGAACAAATTATTTACTTCGTTCTTTTTAGGGAAAACTTTCAGCGCTCTATTTTTTTTAATTTTCTTTTTTTGTTCTTTCTACTTAGCTTTCACCTTTACGTTTACGATGCTTTATGGAAAATATATTATAAAGAAATTAAAATAAGACTGTTAAGAGTGAGATTAAATTTCATAAGAAATATATCTAATTAATTTATAGGTACCTTTCTTAAGAAATCTTATCAGAAGTGTACATAAAATACTATAAATTTATGTACATTTATTACATTTTACTGTGTTACTTCTATTTCCATTCATTTTATTATTAATTTTGATATTTCATTAATGGAAAAAATATCATAACTGAGATTAATATTAAAATAAGATCATTTAAATTTCATAAGATTATACTGATACTTGTAGGTACCCTTCTCATTTGAAATTGAAAAATCAAATTAACTTCTCCACACGTGTTTCGCTAAATTAAAGACCTTAGCAGCGGAGAACAACGCTTAACTCAAATGCCGCAGCTTAACTGTATTCTAGTTGGTCTTCCGTACTTTATAATTACAGCCCGATTATAAACACAAAATTACGAAACGATACAATTTACAACGCGTTAAATAAAGATCTATCTCGTAAGGACACTTCCGAAAGTGGATGCGGCTTTTAACTAATTTTATAATATTTTAACACCTTAAATTTAAAGATTTATTATAATTAAAGAAATGACAAATAATTGTATTAAAAATTCATTTTACATCGAAAAAATCTTTGGCTTTCAGAAAATATTGTCCATATTCATAAAAAAAAACAGTTAAAAGCAAATAGAAACATTTGAAATTAAATACTATCTAAGTTTTCTTGAGTTATGTTACAATTCAGAGATGATTTTAAGGTGGGGGGGTCCAATTTAAAAAAAAAACAACAAAAAACATGATTTACATTCGTCAAAGCCTTGTGCGTTTAAATATTGTAATTACTAAAGTTGACTCGATCGAATTTCTAGAGTTTTCATAAAATTAGTTATGGGAGTAATAAATAAAAAAATATTTCTGCCATGATTTTAATAAAAAACAACATATTTTTTAAAAAAATTTCGATCATCTGCGAATAGTTTCTGAAATTTTTATTAGCATATTACAATTGTTCTATTTTTGCAAGATTTTTTAAATTAATGTAAGTCATAAAAAAGTGATAAAATTGTTATGTTATTTTACAATTGATACAAAGAGAAAGAAGGATTTTTAAATCAAAATTCAGAATGTTCTAAAAAGAAGGAAATTTCTTTTTAAAATTATTAAAATAAACTTTGATCTTTCCTCTTAATAATAACATAAACATTTAGACGATAATATTTTGTTTTCGTCAAGTTAAATGTCTTTTTCATCATGCCATGGTCTTTTTTTTTAGCGATCTCATGGAGGTACCTATGTTAATATGATTTCGAGGAATGGGTTTTTGATGTGAACGATAGAAAATGAGCAGGATCTGAAGGTTATGATGACGTGAAGGATAAATAACGATTGAAACCTGGTGTGCAAATTTTAAAATTATTGCTTTCTTGAAAACAAGGACTCTGGAAATTTTCTTTAACTTACTGGAAGTTTTGGGGAAAATAAGTGTGAGTTTAATATTCTTCATACCTTATTCTGTCCTCATTGTTCCAGAGGTACGAAGAATCAGGGTAATTCGGATCTTTCCGAGTGGTATGGTGTATCTTATCTGTAAAAGCCTGATCTACTTGTGCTGAAGAATGAAGCCAATTTAATAATTTGTCATGGAAATATCGATAGAGGTTATAAGCATTCAATGAGTCATCTGCAAGAAATAATTTTATGATTAGAAATTAAGTTTTCCCCAAGAAAATCGGGGAAACGTTTCGGAATACTATTTTTTGATTACTTAATTAATGAAAAAACATTTTTATTTGTATATAGCGACTTAGTTTCGCCTCTGATTTTGGTTTGTCTATATCTGGAATTTCTGACGTGTATTTAAATCCGTAGAAACGCGTAAAAACACATTGAATGCATCGTATGATGATAGGGATATTCGTTGATAATTATGAAACTAATTATTCGCTAATGTTTTAACGATTCTTCTTCAGCAATAGCGAAAAATAATAATGATATATTATCTATTATTCTGAAAGTGCGTCATTTAGGAAAGGTTATTTTTTTATTTAAATCTAGTTTTCCTTAAGTTACACTTGACAACCAGATTTACGTCAGGGAAATTTTACGGTCTAGGAACTATTTTCTTTTTAATTGGACGATCTTATCTACGTAAATGTAACACTCACTTACTTACGGAGATGATGAATTACGATTTTCACTGTTAATGCGGATGACATAGACAAATAGCCACGTGTTTCATATACATATATGTTCGTTGTTTTATAATCCGTTATTCTGCGTTTTTCTGCAATTTGGAATCTCATTAACATTATGGGAGTTATATGCACAATCCATTGCAGAAAGAGCTAATCACGTATCACTTGCATGAAGTAACTCGAGACAAAATGTCAGTTTATACCCTCTTGCTTAGAGAGCAAAACTGGGATAATATTTATCCTTAAGTGTATAAATATTTGGGTTTGAAATTCGTGGAAAGTGAATTAATATTATACACACTTGTATAATTTCCGATGGCGCAACAGCACAGATCGTTGTGACAATGGCAAATGAAATAAAAGAAAATAATCCGAGTGTATGAGAATAAATTTTCAAGGGAAAATTTCAAACAAAAATAAGGTTTTCGTATGTGAAAACAGTCATAGAAATATCGGGAAGGACGACCGCAGGTAAGTTGTGATTTAACAACAGAGATCAAACAATCGTCTGAATAGATAAATGTATCGCAAAACACAGCGAGTATATATTGTAACTGTTTTTATTCATAACAAACCGAAATGTTTGTAAAATTGGTTTTCTAGACAAAGTCAAAACAAGACAACAAAACGAAAAAAAAAAACGGATCGATGTGTTTAATACATAAATATTCAAAATAAAATATGAAAGTATCCTTATATTTTGTATAAACACATATATACTTAGAATCAAATTAGAACAATATATATATATATATATATATATATATATATATATATATATATATATATATATAAAATATAGAAAAATAGGACACGTTAGGTAAACACTCCGGATTTTCTTTAGTATTCTTGTTTTATTTGTAAAAAAACAGTGCTACATACAGAAGTAGGGCTTAAATTATAATTATCTTGTAAGGAATCATATTATATATATATATATATATATATATATATATATATATATATATATATATATATATATATATATATATAGGAAAAGAACATGTCAGGTAAATACTCCGTAGTTCTTTAATATTTTTTTTTTTATTTGTAAAAAAACAGTGCTCCATAAATAAGTAGGGCTTTTGTTATAATTATTTTACACGAAGGAATCAGATTTTAAAAAAAATAAATAGATTTATAAAAAATAAATATATATATATATATATATATATATATATATATATATATATATATATATATATATATATATATATATATATATATATATATATATATATATATATATATATATATATATATATATATATATATATATATATATATATATATATATATATATATATATATGTATGTATGTATTTATATATATTGAAAATTTGTCCAATGGTTTCGATGGGAAAACTTATATATATTTTCAATATAGATATGCTTACACTTTGTTGATATCATTTCCTTGAAACACAATAATATATGGCAAAATATAACGAATAAGTCTCGAGCAATGAAATAGCAGTATTCCTATGTTTAGACTGAAAATATCAACATTCCCTGAATAATAGGTAACTACATTGACAATCTAAGCAAAGTACATCGTAATTGAGCTACATTTGATAAAGTAATCTGTGACTCATACTGGACATACAAACATATTTTAATGTAAATATGGCCGAGGTTGCATGCATACCGTCTGTTGTGTTTCATAGTTTAATCAAGAGTCAGCGAATACTTTTTTTAACTTCCAAATTGATTTCTTTTAAAAGTATAGAAAATAATGAAAAATGATACAGGGTTTTGGAAATAGGTATTGAGATAGCAATTGGAAGAATTCCGCATAAAGCAGTATCAGTTGTGATACGAAAAGAAATCCGGACATGACTGATCTATGGAATATACACGACAGGATATTTTGAATTAGATCAGAAATGCTAATCATAAAGTAATAAATGCTATTCCACATATTGAAAATCTTGTAAATTGGCAAAACCTTTGACCTTCTAATTTCTATGTCGAGGGTTTTGCCAGTCGGTTTTCACGTTTCTGTTCTCCATCTGGTGGGTAAATTTCCTGTAACAATCTGACAAATTCGCCTCCGTCAAATTTACATACTTCATCAGTGAAGCGTGTTGCACACATAACTATTCTGTTTTATCTTGTATTAAACTAGTAATGTAATTATCTTTCTATGAGCATAGACGAAGATAATCTAAAATGGTGCATATCTATCTATTGAAATGAGGATTGATTGACTAATAACGAAATGACTTATTTAAACCTTTATTCCTTTATCGGAATATCCATTCCAATTGTTTTTTCTATAAAACTAGAATTTAAAACTAGAATTTAATATAGTTATTTTGCTCCAAATAATTCATGTGCTAGAAACTGCGACTTATTTTCTATTCCAGAACATTTCTTTCTCGAAACAAAAGAAAACAATATCGCCAAGATTGCCAGTCAGGCGATCGCAAGGCTGTTTATTCTAGACTACTGAGAAAATATACCACTAGCTCTCTTTTTCGTTTGTTTTGATAATATACTCAATTATCAGAGAAAACTTTTCAGTCACCTGAAATCGATTGTGATTGTTATAAAATGCGCATTTATATTGAAATTTCTTACATGATTTAATATATGTTTGTAAATCAAGGATAGAATTTTATGAACGTTTTTCATGCTAGAATAGCTAGTGTCTTATATGATGATATCTCTTCGTGATAAATAGTGCATTCTGGTTATCCAGTTCCTCAAAAGTATGTTTACAATTGTTCCTGAAATTTTAATCCAACATAATCACAAAGCAAACAATTGTTGTCAAGGATGATAAGTGATTCTACATCAGATAATTTATGTATTGAAGAGATATCCCCAGGGATACCAATCTCATAAATTAATATAATAATATCTTGCATATACGAAAATTATTATTGGATGATTTGTCATTGAAACATTGGATTAACAGTGGATTTCAGCAACTTAAAAATCGCGTGGACAATTATTGTGTCAAATAGAGTTCTGAGATTATAACGCCATGATAATATTCAAACTATGAACAGTTTCATTTTATTTAGATGAGGGTAAGGTATCTTGCGAGACATTGTCCTTGAATATTAGCTTACTTTTTCTATACTATTTTTCTGCTGAAGTAATGATAACTGTTGTGTATTTCAAAGGGAATGTGACACTAGGAAGAATTGCCTGACGACTGGGAATTTCAGAGAAAGGTTTTAACCATCCAAAGAACATCTACGTTTTAAAATGTTTTAACGGCAAAGAAAATCACTGTTTTACAATATAGATGAAAGAAAGACACTCGGTAGGCAAACCCAAATTAAAATCCAGAAAAGTTCGTAATGAATGAATGTCGTCTTCAAAGCAAGGATTGAGTTGGTAATGTAAACAGGAAAACTTAATCGGTCGTAAAAAAACAATAAAAAAAATTATCATTAACCAAATAGCATCAGGATAGATTGTTGAAGTGGTATAAATCGCATTTAATGAATGCTGAAAATTGGCAAAAATTACTTTTTAGAGATGACGACAAAACAAAGTTATCTTCTAATGCAGGAGAGTATGTAAAAAGACCATCGGGACAATGAAACATTACAAGAAACATTACTACAGAAACACATTAATATTGGAGGTGAACACTTACTGGCGCATTGTTTATAACAAAAGATATGGCAAAATAAATTTGCTAGAAGTTAATGGAAAACTTAAATAACGAAAACTTTATTTGTTTACTACAGTCTTATCTTGTCTACGAAGTTGGAAAATTTTTCAACATGTCGGTGCTCCTTACCACCCATCACATCCAGCATTTTTCGGACAGATGAAAATGTTCAAAACATGGACGAATGGCCAGAACAAAGTTCTGATCTCAGTATAATTGAAACATTGTGGAGGCAACTGAAAAAAATATCTGCTTAGGTGGAAAGCACGCAATCTGCTCGATATTGTGAAATACTCTCAAATAGAATGTCGGAAGATTCACAATGAAAAACATCCGTAATTTATTCCATTGAATGAAACATCGAATGTAGACAGTTATTTGTTCTAAATATTGCGTTTCGTACGCTGTTATACTGTACATTATTTACATTATTCGGACTATTGTCCTCATCTTTGTCGCCATAATTATTACAACGTTTCCGCCGTTGTACGCCCCGGCTTTCTTCGAGTGGCTGGAATGTCCAACTAAACCCTTTATTTCGCTCAATGGCGTAGACTGTTCTAGTTCCAGGTGACATGTCTAATGGGTGTCAGCAATCAGTTATCTCCTGTTAATTTCCCTCCCCAAGTTCTCCACTGTCTTAATCAGGTATTGAACTCACACCTTTTGTATCCTGTCACTGGATTTAACTAACGCTTTTATCCACTATACCATATATCCTTGTATGAATGTCTGGGAATTATAAACCGAATCTCTTCAGCAAGGGTTTTTTTACCAGTTATCATATTGCAAATTTTCTGCTAAAAAAATAAGTAATGTTTGTTTCAAATTACATCAAGTATACTTCAAATTTTCCTAAAATAACATTTGAAAACGTACAATTGAATATTACAAGATATTTAAACAGAGAATTTCACTTTTGTTTATAAAACTGTGTGTATACATATAGGTATTCTACACTATTTATATTATTCAGACTATTGTTCTCGTCTTTGTCGCCATATTTATTACAATGTTTCGGCAGTTGTACGATCTGCCCTTCTCCGGGTGTTTGGAATGTCGAACTGGACCATTTATTTCGCTCACTGCGTAGAATGTACTTGTTCCACGTGCTATGTCTAATGGATGTCAGCTATCAGTTATCTCCTGTTAATTCTCCTATCGAAGTTCTACACCGCCTTAATGATCCTGTCACTGGCTCTAACTAACGCCACTGTGCGATATGTCCTTGGGGACATTTTTGTATGAATTTCTGGGTATTATAAACCTACTGTCTTCAGCAAGCGTTTTTTACCATTTATCATATTGCAATTTTTCTGCTAAAAAAATAAGTAATTTTTGTTTCAAATTACATTAAGTATACTTTAAACTTTCTGATTTTCCTAAAATAACTTTTGAAAAATTATAATTGAATTTTACAAGATATTTAAACTGAGAATTTCACTTTTCTTTATAAAAATGTCGGTGTATACATATATGTATTCTACACTATTTACATTATTCGGACTATAGTCCTCATCTTTAACGCCATATTTATTACAACGTTTCTGTCGTTGCACGTTCCTGACTTTTTCAGGTGGTTGGAATGTCGAACTAAACTTTTTATTTCGCTCAGGGTGTATACTCTTCTAGTTCAACATGCCATGTTTTAATGGATGTCAGTTATCAGTTATCTCCTGTTAATTTTCCTCTGAAAGTTCTCCACTGCCTTAGCCGGCTATTGAACTCACACTTTTTGGCGACAAAGATGAGGACAATAGTCCGAATAATGTAAATAATGTACATAATACCTGATCTCAGAAATTTAGACAGCTATTTTTCCTGTAATAATAATAATATCTTTTTACAAAACAGAAACCTTTAAAATATATTAAAAGCGCTCTATGCTGACATTTTAAATTGTTTCCAAGTATTTTACATTCTTTCATTAACACTAAACTTAAGAAACTTTATCGTCGACCATAAGGCATTAACAAAAAAAAATCATAAACTTGTTTTCTCGCCCTCAAACATCATAAAATATTCCAAGGAAAATATATTACCAATTAATTTCGATTTGGGCGTAAAGAAATATCTAACTTACCAATTTGGTCTAGGGTTTTGCAACCAGTATATATATGTGAAGGCAGGTAGTATTGATGGTTCCAAATTTTTCATAGAAATTGTTACATCCTTGTGGAGTAAATCTCTTGTTCGTGAATTTGGTGATATCGTAAGTTAAATCTTTGGGACGGTCAAGGTACTTGAACCCAATGGAAATAGAAGAAGCAGTAACTGGCCATCATTAATATAAGAACTAGACAATATATATCTAGATGCGTGCAGTGGGATAAGAATAGTCTAACCTCCAAAATGTAATAAGCCGTTCAATTCGAAAGTCTGTGGGTGTTAGCGTGGATGACAAATGCTTGGTGAAGTACATAGTGTAAAATGGCAGAATCTTTGGAATGACATCCCCATGTAAATTTTGAAATAATAGTTCGTATGTAAATTTTATAAATATTGATAGATGCCTATCTCGGAAATTCAAACACACCCAACCATCGCCGTTGTCGGAGAAATGTTATTTTTCGATGAATTTAAATTTTATTATTTTCAATTTAATGTCACGTAACGAATTTCGTCAGTGTTTAGAGGTTTCCGTCTTCCCATCAATTTTCTTTCATTTTTAGTACATAGCTTTTCCGACGATGGCGTACACATGATATCATTTTATGTACCAAAATGCCTCTCATCATAAAATTTGAATCAGATTTTAAGTATCACATTTTTCTTAGCTCTTTTTGAACATTCCAATGAATAGATTCATTTTCTTTGGAATCTATGTGTATTGAAAAAGTAAGACTAAATCCAACCATATTTTTTTAAAGCTGAATATTTTAATGCAATATTATTAAAAATGCACTGAGAAAACTTAGAACTACAAGTGCATTACTTGGATGATATTAGCTCCCCACCAAACAGAAAAGTGGAAATTATTGGCAAATTAATGACTATTAAATTTGTATCTTTCCCCAAATTAATATCTGATAAATTGGTTGCACCTTCAAGTATATACAATATTTCCTTCTAGAGATTTTTGCTTCATCCTTTACTTTTGTTTTTGTGTTTGCAAAGTACAGAAAATATCAATCATTTCACAGAAAAAATACACAGACACAACGCCACAAAAATTAATTTCATTTTATAAAAAGAGGTAATAAGAGGCTTCATTGATTATTCTGTATAGCCGATGTTATTTTTTTATTTTGCAAGATAATTGATTTTTTTTAGGGTTTTCCTTTATTTATTTCTTTATTAATTTCTTTATTTATTTTCTTTCTAGAGGATGGATGTGAAATCAATTGGATTTGACAAGAAATGCGAAACTCTTTCTTCAAATTTTTAAGTTCAATGCGGAAACAAATTTTACGCAGTCATTTGTTTTATTCTGTTTTAGGGCATACGACTGGTTTTGAACGAAATGTGTCTTGCAATTGAATCTTCACTCGAAATGTTAAGTACGACAAGAAATAACAATCAATAAAATTTTGATGTATCATTGGGTAATTCAGTTTGATAATATTTTCTGCCTGCACATATACCAATAAATTTGGCAGCACCTTCCTCTATATTATAGACTGAAACTCACATTTTCAGCCACATAATGTTTTTTTTTTTTTTTTGAACACCTATGAAGCAAGTTTTCAAGAAAGTATTTTATATGTTTTAACATTTCGCATTATATAATATATCGTATTTCTATAACAGAATATTGAAACCGTTTACTGAATTTCACCGGATATTCCACGTATCACATTAGCTGCCATATTACTGAAACTCCAATAAAACTATTTTGGAGTGAAAGATAGTATAATTAGAGAACATCTGGTAATTTGAAAGAAGTAAAAATAAAAACAATATGTAATATTAATGGCAACAAATTTATAAAAATACGAGTTTATTGAAAAACCTATACTCTATTGGGTAAAGCTAGTGTTAGATGTGACGATGTACGTTGAAAAAGCATCCGTTTTGATTTTAGATACTAATTTTTGGTAATCAGTTTTGTTGGATGCAGAAAAATTAATTAAAAAGCGATTTTTCTCTTAAAAACCATAAATGTTCAAACATTGTAAATGGAATAATTCCGCTTTATTAAAAAAAAAAAACAAAAAAAAAAACAGCCAGGTGCCAGTAGAGGATGACGGGGTCACTTGATGTTAGTTGCCTAAAAGTTTTTTCAGTATCTGTCTATATTTCTGAGATGAGGTATTATGTACACTATTTACATTATACAGATTATTGTCCTCATCTTTATCGCCATAATTATCATTTATGTAAATAGTGTAAAAAGTTTTTGAATTTTTTTTTTCTTTTACGAAGCTTGATCTAGTCCGTGATGTCAGATTAATTGTGAAAAGACATCAATCACAGATTTCAGTATACATTCGGCTTCTACAAAGATAATTATAGAAAATACTCGGATACAGAAAAGTATTTGTATTATGGGCTTTTAGCAGTTCATTGTTGCACATACTTCTCACTTATTGAGAACTAGCAGAATGGCCCGGCGTTGCCTGTGTTTGATTCAAAAATCATACGACTCATACAGCAATCGCTATAACTTGACTTAAAATATTTTTGTCCTTGCTTGCCGTTAAAGGAGTTCCCTTTGCCGTGATGATGTTGCTACATGCCTTATTTCTTGCCTATCTCAGACTGAGAATTTCTATACTAAACATTTAATCTGTTACGAAAAAAAGAACTAAACAAAATGAACACAAAACGATCAGCTTTAAATAAATGACTCGTAACTGGAAAAACCGAATGAAAAGAGAATGTTGACAACAAATACTTTTTCACAGAATCAACGTTGAGTTTAAGCAAGCAAATGTGCCAATTGGAGTCAAGTGCCATGCAGATTAAAATTTTTCCCACTCGTGACGAATGCAGCTATCGATTTTTTTGCAAGCTAGCATGCTAGTTAAAATTCGTGTCATTCAGCTGTTGGCTGTCACGCTGCTAATAGAATATTTCTGCCTATTCGTGGAAGCCAGCTATAGGCTCTCACTCTGGCCAGTACAAAATGGCCGCAAACTACAGGAAAACTGCCGTAGAAGCATGAAAAAATTGATTATTTCCACTATCGATGAGAGTTGGGAAATGCAAAGTCGGTCATGGCCTTTCCTATAACTTGGAGAATGTGCAGGTACATTTTTGGGCAAATCCGTCGAAAATTTCGGCCGTGCATTCGTAACACACACACACACTCACACACTCACACACACATATTCTATCTTTTATAGATAGAGATAATCGTATATCCTTAAAATTATGTCATTTTTCCTTGGACTAGGAACGATTCAGGCTACAGAACATCTATGATAGCATTCCAAATTCATATTTCATTTTACTGCTACTTGCGAAGATAAATCCTGTTTCAGTAGGGCGTACAATTTTTCCATCGTATTAACATCATGGGAGTAATCACTAAACTTAATCGACTGAAAATTTGAAACCAGTTTTATTAAGATATTCTTGATTTTATTTCGACTAATATTAATATCAGTAGTAGGCAAATAGTCAGTCGCTCAACACTTGACCGGCTGATCGGTTGAACTCTCTGCGTTCGGGCGGGGAGGAACCCGAAAGAGGCTACGCCGAAGGGTGGATTCTCTTTCGGGGAGGTAAATCGATCCTGAACCCGTTTATACGGGTTGAATGGGAATATTTTTGGCCGAGCCCACGTTAAAAAGGCCGTGTGCCACATGACGCCCTCGTGGGTAGTGACTGAATATAGTCAATAGTTCAAGTCGAGTCAGTAGTTCAAGTCGAATCAAGTGTCGAGTCAGAGGCAGTCCGAAACAGAGTCGCGTTCAGACAATTACTGCAAGACATTGGAATAGTGATACTGGTCGAGACTACAGTGTTCTCTCTACTAAACATGATTGTTCATACTAATACTTCTACTTCTCTGTATATATTCCTGTTTGTAATATATCTGTGTTTTTCCATACCTGTGTTCGAATTCTTCTTTATTGGTTCTACCTTGGACTATCACCGTTGTACAAGGAACCGGGCCATAACAGTTTGTTCGTGAGACAACTTTTCCATTTATTCCGTTTTTCATTTACTTCTATCATATTGACACCTTTTAAATAATGGCTACTGAACTGATGCAAATATTAAGACCAGATACTGCGTACTTTTCAATACTTCCTCGCTGCTACAACACATGCAAATTCACAGATTTAGTGTAAATACAATCTTGGCAGACAAAGGTTATCGACGAGATAAAACCTAAGTTTAATTTTTTCAGAATTACATCGAGGATTGTTAGCCAACATTTAAAGGGTCATTTGACCAGTCTTTAAATTTACATTGTTTTTTTCTCGATACCGTAATCTCTGAAGTTATGAAAAATTTTGCTTTATCTGTCAAGTCATCAACTTTAAAGCGGAAATCTTCATTTAAAAATGCCAGAATGCTTCACTTAATTGATTTTTATTTGTGTTACGCGCCTGAGTGTGCGTTGAGAGATAAATGCCCACAATAAACATGGCAGTCACGGCATGTTAGTCTACGTAACAAAATTAAGAGAAACGCCAAGAACCAATGTATGTTTACCCACAAATGATAAAGTATTAACAGAAGTATACAAGCGACATAGACAATGATGTGTGTAACAAATGAATGTGAAATCCAAATCATCCATATTATGTGTACTGAGGGAATGTGCGTACGTACTTTTGTGTGTGTTCTGTCTATTGTTCATGCCTTATCCAAATAGAAAGCATTTTTCCGCTAGAGATTGCATGTTATCGTGTAAGCAGAAAAAGCAAGAACAGAATAATAAAAAATTGTCGCAGACTATTTATAGACCTGAGAGCGTCTTCTAGTAGCGGTTTCGAAAAGTAGGAAGAGACAACCTGACATTTATTTACACATGCGCATAACACAACATTCTCCATCTTAATTGAATATTAAGACGGCGACGTCCTTCATCAAATTAATCTTTAGTCTACAATATTTATTTATAAAGTATGAACTAGCTAATTTCCTGGACGAGACGATATCACTTTGAGATGAAGAGTTATCATTATTTTCACTATATGAAATATTTTCCTCGTCGTTATGTTGACCATGTTTGCCGTAATCTCTGAATATGGAATCCAGTGAAGTCCGTAATGTGTTCAATATCAGAGTTTGGCTGTGAAGATTCAGAGAAAGTAGCAGCTGTTAAGTAATTCTTTAAGTCTTCGATATCAGGTTGGCAGTGAGGATAATTTGGGAGAAAAAACAAAATGGCTGCCTTTATACACGTCGGATTGAAAATTTTGAGCTTTTTGATTGGTTAACCCTTCTATTGGTGAGCTATAAAATGAGTCAGCTTACTTTGACTGGCTCACTAGTACAGAAATCCCCAAAAAACTGCAACTCATTATCCTTTCTATCACAATGTTTCGACCGTTGTGTATATCGTGTAAAATTTAAAAACCGTTATTCAGTATACGAGAGTTTATTGTTCTTGTTGCCTACGCATGTTATCTATTTCTTTTTTCTTATTTAATACTGTTGAATTATTTCACACGCATTTCCACTTAGTGGAAGTACATAATCAGCAGCAGCAATCAAAACATATACCCTTGTGCAAAATGATTGAAACAAAACGAATAATTCCATTATTATTTACTTTTTTTCATATATTTCCAGTGAAACATGACACAGTGCACATGTTAATAATTCGGATGTCCATTCCACGAAGTCGTTCTTTGCAGAATGATCATAGTTTCTAAACTGAAATTAAATCAGGAAAGTTTTCAGGCCAGTCTATTCTACATTGATTTGCTCACTGGTGCATTACAATTTTCGTGCACTTCTAGGAGTAACGTCCACTGCAGACAATGGCCGTAGGACAACTAATCGACAGTCGAGACAATATGACTTGGTATGATACAAATTTGATGCAATCACAGATCACGCAATATTTTTCAATGTCAAAAAATTCCATCGTACACCCCGAAAATAAATTCATATTACTGCACAATTAATTTGTACAAGGGTATAGGTAGCAAAAACAGTGAAAATGACATAAAGTAGTCGCGGCAATTGCAACCTAATCAGCCGCCAGGTTAAGTTTATATCGCCAAGTTAACTACAGATATTAGTCCTACGGGGCAACGCCCATGTGGATAAAAAAGGTGGTTTATGAATTTGGTGAATTTTATCCATGAATCAAGCTGTGTGTACTTGGATTAATATTAATTTAAGAGGACTAAATAAAAATACAAACTAGACGTGAACACTGTGACGTGAACAGTCTACCCCCGTAGATTAAATACTTTAGAGTATGATATTCAGGTCGTTATAAAGTCTGAAGAAGGCCGCTGTGCACAACGGTCGAAACGTTGTGATAACAAAAGCAAAGGGGGCAGTAGTTCGAATATACATTTTTAAATAATAATGTAAATATTAAATGCTAATGCACGGCGATTGTTTTAATTGACCGTGTTGTCTATTGGGATTCCATTCATTATTTTATTTTCTATTTTTACAATTAGATACTTAATCATACGCAGATGTCAAAAAACAATGTAGAGAACACTCATATTTTAGTTTTTTTTCTTTTAATCAGTTGGTATAATAGACGCCAATGAGTGATTAGAGTGAACGAAATTATTTCATATCGCAAGAATTATTTCTTAAAATTTAGCATTTACCTTCCTTGAAATGTTATCCTATCTAGTGTATATTATTTGATTACCACCAATATTCATTTTTAAATCTATGGCAAGTTCAATCATTTTCTCTTTCTATGTTAACTCATTAAATTTTATCGGTGTGAAGGAAAACAATCGTTCTGGTTGAATTTTAATTCTTTCAACACAATTATCATATATACTTGGCTACTTAACGGGAAAGATTTTATAAATTTCAAATGAAAGCAATACTAGGTTCTCAGTCGATGAATGAGATAATTTTGTAGCGAAATATATAGTATTAGCGTCCCGGTTAACGTTGCCATGTTTTGCTCAAATAAAATTTTATGTCTCTCGTTCAGAACAAATCCAATCTACATACAAATAAACATTATCTTTACAGAATACTTCGCCATTTATTACTTGTGATCGGAAAAATTTTCTAAACTAATTAAATCAAAAGTCACAATTCTTCATGGATCATTGAGTAATTGTAATATCATTACCATTTCCTAACGGTGTTTGATTCATATCATATAATATGTAAAATATAGCATATATACGTGTTGATTATTAATAATTCAGTATAATACCATACTATATTTACATATTGTTCTTCTGAAATAATAAAGATATTAACAATTTTAAAATCTTAGTTGTTTAGCGGCATAACAAATTTTGTGGGTTATAATCTAAATATTTGGCAGGCAATTTTATTTTTAATTTGGAGATAATAATGATTTTAGTGAAACAAATATTACTAATTAACCCCATAGCTCGGAGAGAAAAGCTTGGTTCACACACTTTCCAAGGATATTTGTGCATAAGTGACTATAATTTATGGAAAGGGAATTGGAAATCTGTTCTGAGACTAAAAAATCCAAGCCATTACCCGTTACACAACTCGTAAATCTAAGCTTATAGTACCTGGTATTCTCAGGCGGCCACCTATATACATAAAGACGAAGTTCGAGGTTGCTTAACTTCGGTTATCTTATAGGAAGCAGTGATTCTATGTGATTGTTTTGTAAGCAACACTTTTAAGATTTAAAAGTATCATAATACGGAACATATAAATGCGATAGACATTTAAATGCAATCTAAATTAAG
>CAHIKZ030001666.1:855000-957500 GCA_903632075.3 Acanthosepion pharaonis | reverse complement strand
ATTCAATATCAATACAATAAAAATCAGCTGAAGTTGATCCGAGTTAATGACACACAAGGCTAAAAAGCATAAGAATAACCATCAAATAACTCTCACAAACATAACCCACCTACAGCTGTAGAACAAAGCATAATTTGTCTTGAATTTCAATTATCTGCAAATCAATATAATATACATGACATCTAAAAAACTGCAGATAACAAAGGAAAATATATATAGGGGTAAATCAAGGAGCCTGGAACCAGAAACTACAAACACAAAACATGCATTACCACGAATAAATAAGCAAAGAGCACAAATCTACCTAAACATGTATATTTATAAATAATAAACATCGAATAACTAATGCATAAATTTAACTTATCCAAGTACAAAAATAATAAATAATAATTTTAACATGGACAACGATACACATTATTTACATCTTTGTCGTCAAATTTATTATACTTTCCGGCATTCTTCAGGTGGTTGGAATGTCGAACTTAACCCTTTCTTTCGCTCACTGGGGTAAACTGTTCTAATTCCACTTGCCATGTTTAATGGAAATCAGTTATCAGTTACATGCTGATAATTTCCCTCTGAAAGTTCTCCACTGTCTTCACCGTGTATTGAACTCACACTCTTTGGGTACTGTGTTCTTTGCAACGGCCGCAAGATTTGTCCTCATCTTTGTCGCCATAAAAAATGAGGACAATAGTCGGAATAATGTAAATAATGTCCATAATACCTCATCTCAGAAATATAGACAGACACCTATACAATTGCTATAAAGTAACCACATTTATGCCAACGCCTTTCTACTCCATAGGATGTATATTAATTTGGAATATAAGCGATCCGTTTGGTTAAAACTATGTATTATTTCGAAATATTTGCAAAGTTGACCAGCATGTATAATGTATATACAGTACAAGTACAACACTACACAAATGAACTGAAGATCGTGTTCAGACATAAAACTGATTGTTGCCATTCGAAGATGACTTCACCCTGTTTCGTCTCCTTTCTCTCTCTCTCCCTCTCTCTCTCCCCCTCACTCTCTCTCTCTCTCTCTCTATATATATATATATATATATATATATATATATATATATATATATATATATATTTTTTTTTTTTTTGCATATAATACTAAAGTAGATGAATAAATATATACTGGTATTCAGATACGTGATTATCCTGTATAAAAATTTCCCTTAGAAAATTGAAATTCTTTATATTGCTGTTCAGTATTCGCAACCCTTTTTTGCCATCAAGATTTATTGATGAACATATCCAATTTATGTGTACTGGATAGTTAAACCTCATCAATCGAACAGACAGGTTTATTGATATTAATATATTGATAAGTTTCATTTGTTTCCTTTCTTTAATGAACTCAATGAAAATAATAGCTACTAATGTATGGCATAAATTATTTAGGCAGCAATTTTTTGTTATTGTGTAATTGTGCAGGATACAAAATACAAAAGTACTTTATTGCAGAATCTTTTTTGCAGCATCATTGCAAGTGAGGGCAACAGCTGCACAGTGATAATACTGGTGGTATCGTTTTCTGTTCCATTATGACACTCTCTAAAAGTCTAATATGCGTGAATAATTTTGCGTGATATATCCATGGTGCCATTTAATAGAGGGACTTGGGGGGAGGTATTTATGAGATGTAGCGTGTCTAGTCTACTCACCACATTAATTAATGTTGTTTTGGAACCCAAACTGAAATAAGAACAAAGGACAACGCAAAGGTATCAATATATATATATATATATATATATATATATATATATATATATATATATAATTATATCCAACAAAGCGTACAATAAAGAATATATACGAAAAAGAAGCATGCAGTGAATATTTCTTTGACTATAAAATTTTATCAATGTTCTCTGAAAAGTAAATGAAAGAGTTATTAGTCTGTTATAAATGTTTTAGACAGTTCTACCGTCCAAGAAGAACATTATGTAAGTCTGATAGAATATGTAATATGAGAGTCAGTCAGAAGATGGGCGCATGCCTTCGACTGACGTGGATTCCAGTAACATTCGAAGTTTCACTGGTGTTGTCCTCTTTTGTTCTGTTTATATAGGTAGTCATCGAATTAGGAATCTACGCGGGAAAAATCATTCTCCACATGCAGAGAATATGATTGTTTGATAATGACCAATCAGTGCCTGAGTTTTGTGGAATCTTCTGTTACCAATTCTTCCAAAACTGCAGAAAATTCACTATATAAAAATATAGCGATTTTAAAATTGTCACGTCAGATAGCAGCGTTGCTTTCTGTCCAATAAATGAATTCTGTTAAAGATTTGAATTTGTAAGGGTGTATGTGTGTGTGTGCGATGATAATGATGATCGATATAGTCGCATTTCGGCATTTCTCTCTGCGTGAAATCTGTTTCCTTCAAATTTACAGAAAGTGTAACTCGCAAGGCATTTAGTTTCAAAAGTGATAGAATGTCATAATTTAGGCAGAGAGTGTAAAAAGCTTAATATCTGAGGCAATAAATGATTTGTTTTCGTCCTCTGAGGTTAACTGACAGTAAATATTTAAATATCTACGGGATATCAATGCAATTGAAATTAATATCCCGTATCTCTTCCATTACCGTTTCTAGTTCAACTCGGATTATCCAGTATGCCATTACGTATTTATGTATGAATCACTATGGCAAACTTAACGATTATACGAATACGTAGAAACGGAGTAAAATACGTGTGTCCAAGTTAGAAAGATGGATATCAGGTTAATATGATGTACAGATAATTTTGAAGAACAATCAAAACCAAATACTGCAAATGTGATGACTTACAAAATAAAAGTTTATAGAAGAAATAATGTTGCATCGAGGTTACTATGTACAGTTTTCAAAAGAAAGTATAAAAATCATGTGTCAACTTCGGCGTCATAATAGCAAATGTAATTACTTAATCTTAATCCTAGAACACTAACCATCTGTCAAAGTTACACCACTCCTAACCATGGGTATATCATACCCGATATTGAAAATATCAAAAAAAAGATATTAAATATAAATCTGTATTTGAAATATTTTACGTGCACAGACTTCAAACTTTTACTTTGAGTTAACATTAAGAGGAACTGAAAACGTATTATTAGGTAAGTAAATCAGTTACTGAAAATTGTAATTAAAAATAGGAAAATTTGCGCTGGGTACTATATACCCATGTTTGGTTTTCCAGGGTTAATCGGCATGGTCTCCTTGATAAATGCATTCTGAAGAATTGTTCATGGAAGTTGTAATCTTGTTGAGGACAATGTAGGAATATTAAGCGTAAGTTTTTAAACAATATAGATATCATTGTACATTTCAGAAAGATTTCCTAATATAAAAGAATCGTATTTGATTGCCAGATTAAAACATGTTCGTGGATTAAGCCATTATATTATACATATTTATATGTTGTTTGTCAGTTTCAAAACTTCGACAATGTCTGATCATATACTAGATCTTCGTCAAATTTTAGTAATAAACTATGGTCGTCCTACAAACGTATAATAGGAAGAAGATGAATATTTCTTGAATGGACTTTTACCTTCGAAATATAACACTCTGGCCAAAATTACAAACATATGTGGACAATCTTGTGCTCATTTTACATGTCACTTGGATTGTAGTTAACATGTGAAGATATAATAAGCAACCCTAATTTATCTTCCCCATTATTACCTTATTTTAAATGTAGTTAATAGTATCCATTCAGATTGCTATTACAAAGTCATTTCTATACTTCTTATTGTCATAAAGAAGAAGGTTTTTAATCTGATGTGTTGATCTATGAGACGCATATTTATTACTATAAAATTATCTTCTACACAGGGAAGGTTACCATCGATCGATCGATAAAATTATAGCGGTCATGGTACGAATGTCTTCCATATTTAACACTTATGACATATTCCTCACCGGAGGGAAAAATCTATTCTTCATTCAAAGCAATTTTATCCGTGTTGATTATAATCTTTTGAACGTTACATAACTTTTTAATGTCCTTTCAAACGAAAAAAATATTACTGAACGGGCCCTGAACTCATTAAAATCTAGTTAAAACTTCGAAACTAGATAGATTTTTAACTCTGCTTGCTGTATATAGAACACTACTTGTTTTCTTTACAGTGGGAACGACAATGTATTTCCGGTACAAGTATAAATAATGAAAATGTCAGTTTATTTAGCAGGTATCTGCAGTATTTTCTTGCAAATGCCATCAGATTGTTCTTTATGCAGTAGTAATCTACTAATCTCTTTACAAAAATGAAATAGCAAATATTATGGAGGTTCTAAAAAACATTCGGCGGCATTTCGATATCAATAAAATTTTTTAATTTCGGCAGCTATGCGCTAAAAATGGCTTTGATATGTGAATTTAATTTAGTATGGATTCAAACTTAGTTCAAACCACGGATCGTTATCAACATAAATGCACTTGTTTATACTACGTTTCAAACAGCCGAAGTATCGGTTCAAGATATCAGTCAGTCAGTTATATGCCACGGGATACATGGCTGACGAGGCAGATTTTATTTTCAGTAGTAGGTTGCCATTTATTTCTGCGGTCTTACTATTTACCCACAGCTGGGTGAGAAGAGGATACATACCTTTGAAAAGGTATGAATATTCTTCTTCGCATGTAAGTGAATGTAAAGGATTCGACTGGAAATCCTCCATCCGAGCCGCTATCCATTACTCCACCGTACCTCGCTCAAGATATACATTTTCTGAATAAGATTTTGCAAGTTCGTAAAGGGAAGAAAAAATGATTCATATTATCCGGATATGAGAGGACACGTAACGGTGAAAACTAGACAAGACTAGAGTAAGGTAGTATTCAAGGATTTTCCATTCGTGAATCGGTTCCACGAAGTGATATCTTTGTAACATAGTCTTCTTTTATTATTGACAGACAATTTTGAAAGAATTCAAAGCATTGGGACAATTATACCAAGCTCTTTTCAAGATTCTCCTTGACATAAAACGGATAATTTTACACGAGAAGAGATTTACCAACAGACTCAACAGAGGATATGTGTAAACAGATTATTTCTGCTTAAACAGAATATGCGTGTGTATTTTTGTATAAATATATCAGTACATATATTTGTTTGTATAGGGTCTTTAATTTTCGAGTAAGTTATGTCTTTAATTTTATACACGGATAAACACTTCAGTAACCAAATAATAATTAGGCATAGAAATGCAACGCAATTTTTTCGGCGGTTCAATCGGCGAATCAACAAAGAAAATCTTATAATGTTGACACTGCTTAGTCGTCAGAAATCCTGGAACCAGTATAAAATTCCATAAATCTTCTAGACACTGAATTAAATTATATAAAATAAAACACCTGACTATAGCCTTCCTTATTGGTATAATTTATATTCTAGCAGATATTAGACATTTTCAAGTGGATTATGATAATTAAATGTTTTCTCTAGTTTACCCTGTTGAACTTCATTTACATTTTGAGAGTGATTTGAATTTAATATTAATTTTATTATTTACTTTTCGTTCCCTAAGAGTAGAATCGAAATGCATGTGACAGTTTCAATTATAATTGAGATATATTGATTCTAAAATTGCAAATTTGGCTAAATATTATTAGTGCAAAAATCTGAGAAAAAGAGGATAAGAGGTAATTAATATGATTTTCCTGTTACCTTCATGGACGCAGTTCATTTGGATATACAGAACTACGTGTTACGAAGAGTGTACCTTCGCTGAAACAATATGATAATATCAGTACACACATTTGCTAACATGTTTTCCCTCTAGATCATGCCATTGCATATATATATATATATATATATATATATATATACACACACATACATACACCCACATATAAACACATACACCCACACATACACCCACATATATACACACATATACACACACAGATATATATATATATATATATATATATATATATATATATATATATACTTATAATCAAATAATTTATATTATTTGGACTGTTATTCTCATCTTCGTTGTAAGATGCGGTCTAGTTCAGGTTGTGACGTCGTCCCCTGGTCGCAGCGCCAACTGTGGTCCTCCTCCACGCTGCGGCGCCAGCTATTCGCTCCTCGCTGCTCCGTTCGGGTGTCGCTGCTCCAAAGTGACGTCCGCCTGTCGCGTCAGTCGTGTTGTCTCGTCCTGTGACGACCAACTGGCTTGGTATCGGTCGTGGCACCCAAATGTGACGTTCTAACCTTTTGGTGATTCGGGTGGGAATCTGGTTAGATTTGATATCAGCCTCGTCGTTCCCAACTCGCTTCCAACGCCTGGTTACCAAGGTAACTGCATTGATCTCCAGTCTGCCTACCCACGTTGTGAATTGATCTTAGGCAGACGAGATCAATCAGTAGTTGGGGCCGTAATGCAAACTGAGTTCAACGGGGGTGATACCACACAAATATGCATAAAAGAAAATAAAATGAAAACTCAAAAGTTCAAAGTATCAAAGAAAAAGGTAACAAACTTTATGTCTAGTTGTTCGATACATAGGACTGCATCTATCTCCCGACCCGTTCTGTGGATTGTGACACGTCGTTTTCCGTTAGGCAAGTTTTAACGCTTCAAGTTGTTTGCTCTCTAAGAAATTGGTGTTTCGGTGTGTCTTTGGACGAAAGTCGAAAAAAACTTATTTCGGTGGTCTGGATCTAAGTCGCTCTTCAAAATAATTGTTCTTGGGTTGAAGAGAAGTCCGGAATTTCCGTGAATCTTGGTCAGCTGAACTCACTGGAAACTGCTGGAACTCAACTCTGAAACTGCTGGAACTCAAACTCTGGAAACTGCTGGAGCCCGAACTGATTTCTGCTCGTTGGGGCTTCGCTTTTTATGGACGCCGACCAAAACCGGGGTGGGTCTGTCGGCGTCGGGGGTTCCTCGATAATTCTAAATACATATCCACCTCTTTTTATTTCTGGTTAGGGATTTTCCACTTTTTCCATTTTTGGGAACCTTTTCTCACTCCCACCTTCTCACCATACTTCAGAGGGGCGTGAACTGCCCTCCCCACTTCTTCGTAGCAGCTTCTCATACCTATACTCTGGATGAGGCGTCGACAGCCTCCTTCGTGCGTCACGTGATCACCGGCCAATGAGGTCTTGATGTATCTTTCCTCCTCCTTCGTGCGTCACGGCTTGACCAATGATGTCTTAGTCACGTGGACAATCCGCGGCTTTGTTTCAGGAAAAAAAATATCTTGCTTAACTAAAAAAAATTATCTTTCTCTTTTCCTTTTCTTCCTTTAATCGCCGTTATCATTTTCCTAGCCGCAAACGGACAATATGAACTCTTTGTTCTACACGTGGTTTTTGTCAGGTATTTTATCGCCAATTATCAAAATGGGTGGTCTTCTTAACATGGCCTCAAAAAAAATCATCTCCAAAGTTTCAATCAGTCTGTCGCCTCCAAGGAAGAAGAAAAAAACACTTCTGGGTCCCCATTCATTTTCTTTCGGTACATATTTCTGATAACATAATTTTATTATCGCAGGCCAAAGATGTTTCGTCGAAAAAAAATCGGTCAGTGGAGACACTGCTTGTGTGGTTTTAATTTTTCCATATCTACCCAAAGCCCTGTAGTTACACCTGTGTTTTGTCAATTATCAAAATTAACGTTTTCAATTGAATTTTTCTTTTGGCGAAAATTTCTTGATAACATTTGTTTTTGTTATCCAGGCATAAAGATGTTCTGCGGCAAGAAAATCACATCTGTTTCTTTCTCGCGTGTGTCGCGATTAATTTCTCCAAATTTTTTCAAAGTCTCTTAATGACACCCTTATCGAAATAACATTTCCAAATATATTTTCATTGTCCAGTCGACCAGCAGTTTGTTTGTGTTCTCTAGATCACCCACGATCCGTCTCGTCAAAACACATCTGATTCTTTCTTTCTTTTCTTTCTTTTTCAGAATTTCCCACATTGTAATGACACCTTTTCGCCATTTGTTACTTATCAATATATTCATTGTCTTTAGACATGTGTGTTTCAGATCACAGACGATTCGTCTCGCCTTTCTTTTTCTGCCTTCTTTTCTTGCATTTCCATTTCTGCCTCGTAAATGGTGCCATTAAACATTTACAAGAATTTCAACCTTAAACCCTTTATTTCATCAGCCAGGGATGATTGTTCGGTGGACGAAATAAAGTTTCGGTTTTTAATTCCAATCTCGTTTAAAGGCCGAGCCTAAAACGGCCGCAAACGTTGGCAATATTACAATGAACACGAGGACAACACTCAAATTATGCAAATAATGTAAAATAAATAATACCTCATCTAGACATATATATTATTTTTATACTTTATTCTTATAGTTATAATTCATTTAAAAATGATTGCTTTTTTTTATTAAACAGAAATAATTACAGTTATGTATTAAATGTCCGATATATTTTGTAGAAAATATGCGCTTTTCCAATATTAATGGAATCTGTTTTCTTATGTGACCTTCATATAGCCTAACGTGCCATCACCATTCAGCCATTAATTTCTCCAAATCTATTCAAAGTCTTCTGTTTTTCGTCACTTATCGAAATAAAAATTTCCAACTTGAATTTTTCTTTGTCCAGTCGACCAGCAGTTTGTTTACGTACTCCTAGATAACACAGCCGTTATCAAAACACATCTGATTCTTTTTTTTTTTCCCTTTCTTTTTAATCAGAATTTCCCTGTCATTGTTTGTTTCATGCCATTCAGCCACAGAGAAGCGCCTGGTTATTAAAAATGGAACACACAATACGATTCGAGTTTTTGATTAAAAATATATCTTGCTATAAACAATGACATCATATTATGAAATGAATATGAATTAAATATATATATATATATATATATATATATTGATGTGTGTGTTGTATTCTATGTGTGTGTGTGTGTGTGTGTGTGTGTCCGGCAGATTATATTACTTAATCGTAATTTTTTAATGGATAATTTATTTAAGTTTATTTATTTTTTTTTGCCGGTCTCTTTCCTGAGGGAAAGTTGCGCTCTTCGGCATGATTCGAAACTGCATTTTGCCATATTTTTCAAGAATAATTTTCGTTCCGCTCTAAATGTCTACGGTTATGGCAGCATCTGCATTATATGATGCCATGTCTTCAACTGCAGTTCATCTTTAACAAGGAAATTTGATGATTATTTTCTGCATATAAATAATGGTAACGGTAAAACCCAGATATTCTGGCAAAATGATTTTTATTCTTTCTTAATGTATGGTTTCAGAAATGTGCTGTGTAATTATTGTTCTGAAATATGCGGTGTAATTCTCCCCGAGATCTTCCTTAAATTTAATTAAATTGTTGTTTAAACAGCAAGAGTTTCGGAAGAAAAAAAATGTCGGCAGCAAAAAATACATTCATGCAGAAGGATGCTGTAAATTCCATGGTGGAAAAAATCAACTATTACGTTTTAAGAACAATGGAATGAAATAGGTCATTTAGGTAAAGTGAAGAAATGGAGAGCGGCTTTCAAATTGAGGAATCGGAGAATATTCCATTTTCATTTTCGAATCTATTCATTTACGGGTCAATACCCTTGGAAAAGTATAAAATCATCTTCTTCTAAATAGCAGGGCAAACATGGTTACATTATGTATACATATGTGTCCCTTTATGCTAATACTCTTGGGAAAAATGTATGTAACATCTTCTCACCAGCTATGTGTAAATAGAAAGATAGACCCAGGTTCTATAGCCTTAAATTTCAACTGGTCTATCGCAGAAAGCAACAGCAACTTACAAGTGTGAAAACTCTTGCTCGTCAATAATGTATCGAAAGATAAATGATTTTTTAAGCGTGTATCATGCATGGCATTTAAATGTCTGATACTCAGAATCAGAAAGATGTCTAATCCTTTGCTGAGAAAATGAGGAACTAGGGCATTTTAAAATATGTCATGTACAAGATATAGAAAAAACATATCTATCACGGTCCTATACCGAGGTCGGAATGTCATTATGGTACGATTTTGTTCCGTGATATAGTTGGTCAATGCTTTTTTTTGACCAACCCTTAGTTTTTGCGGTGAAGAACACTCTGTTATTTTTTTTACCATGTTTGAGAATTTCAATCAGAAATGTTCCATAAAGTCCCAGTTCAATTCGCTATTTTCGATTATGTTTTTTCGATTCTCTATTTTCGAGATTTCAAGTTCCAAGACACCTAATAAATCAAATGTAACGAAGATTGAATTTATTAAGTAGGCAATGAATATTATCTCAAAAATATGTTAACCTATTTAATGTCATTCCATTGATTCTGCTTATTTAACTAATATTTCACTTTCCTTTAATATTTTCGACCTGTTAAATGAAAACGACGTCAATGATTATATCACGCGTAATTAGTGATGGTCGGATGAGAGTCCAAATTTCTATAATGACCTTTTTTAATTTCCTCATAATTTAGACATTTGTCCCAACATTTTAATAATATTTTTCTTTAATTAAAATTCTCTTTTATTACAGATAAAAAATTGATATTTTCAATTATGTTAAATCTGAATAAACAGCCTGTGTAAATAATTCCAACATTTGCAAAATATATTCAGTTAATATTTTAAACGCGTCGAAAAATTTATTTCACACTGTTGGGTTTATTTCATAATACATATTAATAGAATATAGTACGTATTAATAGATTATTAATTGATGCAAAAGTAATCCAAGTCATTCGATATATATGAACTATCTGAAAAGAAACATGCATCAATCATAAATATAGAAAATGTTGCAATATATGAGGTTTGAACAGATACACTCGATACTTGTGGTAAAAAAAAATAATACTGCAACACATATCAATTTGGCTTTAAATCGCCTTCACAAAAATTCACTTATAAAGGCATACACTGCTGTAAACAACGTAAGTCGACTAGTATGTTACAACTTAATGCGACTGCGCGAGGTCACGGTAAGTCTGTGACGAGCGTCTTCAATCTGCGTACATTAGTTTACCTGACAAACAAACAGTCCCGATATTTTTGCTTAGACTTTGTGTGTGCATGTGCTTAGGAATATATATATATATATATAAAAGAAATATGTTGTAACATTTTCCAACGAGAAAAAATGTATGTATAATAAAAAGAAGTTTGCCAAAACGTTTTTTTCGTAATGTTTTTTTATTGAAAAAAATATTATATCTTTTATTTTACATAATTATTTAAAAAAATAATTATTTTTTAATAATATGTAAAAAATCTCCACTTTCACCTGAAGACGGTTTGTAACCAGACCAGAAAACACGTGTCGTGAAATTATGTAAAACAAAGTATAATATTTTTTCTCAATAAATCCAAATTAAAACCAAAAACGTTTGCGGCACCCCTTCTTTTTTATATATATATATATATATATATATATATATATATATATATATATATATATATATATATATAATCCTGAATATATATATAATCCTGAATATATATATGGAATGCTGGTTTATATATGCGCAAATACACAACGTACCAGGAAGTCTTCCATCAATGGAAACGATGCTGGATAAAATGTGCAATTTTAATACCTGGCTGCCTCTAAGGAGATAGAATGGTGAATTTATATATCTTTGTCTCATTCGAATATAAATGAAACCGTGTAAGGATCAGTAGACTGACTGAAAAAATCACCATATTAAAACTTCATAATACTTAAACTATTTTAAAATAATGTCATGAAAATGCTTTAAAAAATTCATAGAATTACATATATTTACAAACCAGGAGAAAACCTGAAAATTCCTTTAATAATCTTCATATAGTGTCAACTAATTACTTACACAATACATCATTATTAGATCTCAAAAACAATTTGATTAAACTTTAATCAAGTCACGTTGAATGATTTTCTGACAATCCTATACGGATGTCATCGGATATAATTTGCAGAAATTAACTTTGCACATATTAACATGTTTTCAATTTTAGTCTCAAAAAAATCTCATGTACATTTTTTGATTCCATTTAATATATAACATTATTTGAAAGCGTACCTTCATTGTTTAACTGTCTTCTTAATTAAGCAAATCAAATTTTCATTATATATTCCTGACTTTCCCAAATTAATCGAACATTGATATTATATATACATACATACATACACACATATATATATATATATATATATATATATATATATATATATATATATATATATATATATATATATATATATGAATAAAAATGACAATAGGAAAACTAATAATTGTTGGAGCGTTTCATCCAATGTGGACGGTAATTATTGTAATAAATACAATTATGGCACAAGGCCGATGAAGGTGAGGGGTTGAGTCTGTGCTTCACTAACTGTCGTATACCGATCTAATCCGATTCAAGACCCATTCACTCATTATAATTTGCCCATTCACCACAAAAAAAAACTCGATCATCACCAATGAGTCATCCATACACCATAATACTGCATCCTCACAAGGACAAAACGCGCCCCATGCCGTAAAGCTAAATACGAAATGAATTTAATTGAACAAGGTAACAAATAAAAACAAAAAAACAGAATGTTCCCAGCAACTTGAATGTAGAGAAACGCTATTTTCATATTGTTAACTGAAAATAACGTCAGTATTTGTCACGTGTGGTGAATATTGTCATTATACCTGAGTTGATACAATTACTAGTTTTCTTATTGTCATTTTTTTCATTTATATTCATAAATATTGTCTTCTCTACAGGTTAAATCGAGAAATGTTCATATATATATATATATATATATATATATATATATATATATATATATATATATATATATATATATATGTTGGATAGATGTGAGTTTGTTTGGTTTCACGCTTTAGTGTCTGACGATCGCTAAAGCGTGAAACCCAGGGTCACAAACTCACATCTATCCAACCAAATATGTTAGCTCTATCTCTGATATTGAGCGCTTTCTAGTAAGTACCGCGCATATAATCTATAAATAATTATACATACTTATATTTATTTGTATTTATATACACTTTTCACACACACACACAAACATATATATATATATATATATAAAACGCAAAATCCACCCATCCACTTCATCTTCTATGTCAGTCAACATTTAAACTAACCTTGTATTTTGTCTACGCTTTTAATTTCATTATATTTCTTATTTATTCGGGGCTTCAATAAACGGACATCGCGACATCCATGTCCCTTGTCGCTGATTCTATTTTTACACAATTAATTAACTTTTCAGTGCCTCGTTCTGTTTGTTCAATATATCGGCATTACATTCTATAATATCGCTTGCACCATCCCCATTATTTCAATTATCTGCTGGTCAAAACATGTATAGAAAGTGCGCAAGCGCTGATTATTTATTTATTTGGTTTGTATTCCTGCGAAAAATACGTCACAGCATGTGTGCATCTAAATTTATTGCACTGCGATAAATTCGAGAGAGCGTGTATTTCTCTCTCCCTCTCTCTCTCTCTCTCTCTCTCTCTCTATATATATATATATATATATATATATATATATATATATATATAATTGTTTGTGTATGTGTGCTCGCAAACATGCCTGTGTGAGTGTGTTCGCAAGAACGAATCATTTGTAAACATCCTTGACATCATACAAAGTGGGTGATATTTCTTCAGTGCACAGAGATACAGAACAACAACTGCATACTTTGTGATATATCAACAGATTCCGCTTCATCGTAAAGGCTGATACCTTGCCGGACAAGAGCATGTAACGTCCTCTATAGTTTTTGCACTCTCACACACATTAACTTGTGAGATTACAGTTAGGAAGTCAACAATTATAAACATGTACGGCACATTGCAATCATCGAACGATAAAACTGTATATGCCAATGAATATTGGTCAATAGTTAGGTGGATTTATTTGTCATTTTCGAATTTTGTAAGAATGCCTATATTTATTGTAATAGTAAAGAAATATGTATTGTATATGTAAGATATTATATATTCGAAGTTCCAAGTAGAGGATAAGGTTAATACCAAACGAGTTACAATGTATTAATCTTATATCAGATTATTTCTATTAAACCTCATATTTTGGGATCTATGCAACTAGTGATCTCATTTTCCCTAATTCAGATCTAGTACCTGTAATTTTAGTAGGACTATTTATGTTTCTTGACTTTTAATTTCCCTATATATATTAAATTGATTCAGGTTCCTTGAATATCATTTTCTTCAATACACACACACACACACACATATATATATATATATATATATATATATATATATATATATATATATATATATATATACAAGCCTGTTCCGCTATATCACGGATCATCAGTGTGGCTAGACATCCGATTGCCTCAAGCCAGGAAGGAAACTTGACCTGCTTGACATCAGTCAGAAATTCTACACCTAAGCTATCGGCGCACGGCAGAGAAAGGGAATGATTGTTTAAAATTTAAAAATATGACGACTGGTAGATTTATGGACATACGTCAGTAATTTTTTGTAAATACAATTATTACGTTTTCTCATCACCTATATATCTTTCTGTAGATATACAGAGATACATATATGTACATATATATGTTTTAATAGAGCGAGAAATCTATTATGTTGACTGTCTATTCTTCAGCTAAACAAAAATGGATACTTAAGAAACCTGGTTATTAGCTTATTTTAGATATCTCATTATGCTAGATTCTGTTACTTTTCAATAATATTCACCGGTGAATGGTTTGCGTGATTCGAAAGAGATTACAGGGTGCGTCCGAAAAGTATCCGACTTTTCGTCACAAAAAGAAAAAAACAAACAAAATCAATGTTGTATATTTCCCAACTTAAAAATGGCTTCCATAATTTACTCTCGTGATCCAGATCGCTTCCTTTTTAGTGTTGTCTCATATCAGCCGGAAGTCACACGGAGCATGTCCTGAGCGATTTCATTCATCTGTTTAACTTTAGCTGCTCCGCACGTGCTGTGGGGACGAATTTCATCGAAGCTCTTCGCATGCAGAAATCCTCCATAAAAATCGAATTTCAATTTTTCATTTGCTTATTCATAATTTGTGAACAATTCTCTGAATTATTACCTAATAATACTTTTATGACTATTCGTCGGAACTTCTCTGTGGTTTCCACATTTCGTCTTTCTGGAGAATTATCTCTGAGGACCAAGAGGTCTAGAGTAGCGTAGCCTCAATGTGCAAGGGAATTACTCGCGAGGCAGACTGTCTGAACAACGGCGCTGGAATGACGAGACACATGCGTCAGTGAGTCAGAACGAGGCTGGTAGCGTTCCCAATATGCAAATTTTCTGGTTTGGCAATAACGTATAAAAAAATGCGATTCTTCGTTGTCTCGTCAGAAGGCTTTTGTGTTCGACGCGGGTCAATTTGGTGCATGCTGAACCAAAATCCGTTGCTAGTCTTTTCAATGTCTGTGCTACAGAATTCCAGGTTTTCTGCTAGTCTTGTAGATGGCTCGACTGTACGTCCCTCGCTTTACTCGGAGGTGTGGAACTTTTTTAAACTGTTGAACCGCTCCTTCATCTGAGTTTTGCCCTTGTCTTTTTTGCAAAAAAAAAAAACAAAAAGAAAAAACAAACAAAAACACACACACACACACAAAAAAAAAAAAAAAAGCTGAATCTTCTGTTTGATTGGGGCTAGAGTATTATGCGTCCAGTCAACTTGTGTGAAAACGAAAATCCGACTGGCGCGCCAAACACGTCAGTAATCTGAGCTTCATTTCATCTAATGCGCTCTACCCGCGGTAAAAAGTGGAGCATTACCTTCCATGAAAACGGATTTTGCCCATGCGGCTTTAGTTTTGGCGGAAAAAATAAAGTCGGATATTTTTGGAAGGCAACTCGTATGTTCAGAAATATTTATTCTATAAAATAAATTATATTCTGCGATCGTTTATTTGAAACATACGAAATGAACTTTTGCATACGCTTACATTAGTTTTAATGTTTAGCTTTTGCATAAACATTGAACTCTCATCTACTCTTTATCGATTGAGATTTGGTTTTATTTTTAATTTCTAAAAAATCATCTCGCTTTCGTCTGCAACGGTTTTGACCTTCGCATCCACTCTCAAATTTACTTTTTCTAAATGACCAATTTATTCAGACTTTTTTTGTGAATAGAATAGATTTTTTCCTAAACATCTTTTTATTCAAACAGTTTAACTCCGATATCCTTGAAACGCTCTAGGATGATGGATCGATTTACTTCCGCTTTTGTTTTCTTTCAGATTTGTAGATGTGGGTCCTCAGTCATTAAAATAAAGATTTCTTGCTATTTTCTCTAAATACCGACTCACTGATATGACCTTTCATTTTACATTCTGAAACAAAGTATTATTCATTCTTTCTATATTTCCTCTATATTCTCTGACTGCTTAAACTTGTGATTTAACGCCAGCAGTTTCTTTTCCTTTCAACTGATCCAACGCGCGTTTCAGGAACCTAGTTTATCTAAAACTGCTGTTTTATTTATTGGTTTATTTTTCTCTTTGATATTTAGAGCATCACATATACAATTTACTTCAGCGCCACTTTGAGCATAATTGTTTATTTCAAGGTCAACGAATTTATCTCCGCATTTCTAAGATATATATAATTTTCCTAGCATATCGGTTTATTTGGAAATTATTTTATGGTTGGAAGTAATAATAGCATAATATATCATAAATGTTTTCCGTTTACTCTTATAAGAACTATTTATTGTGTCTGGAATCGATGTGCCGTTTCAGTTTGAATGAAAAAAACCCACAAATATAGAATGTTTTCACATATAACATTGTTTTCATAGCCAAATATGCAACGTTTGCATACTTAATTTTGAATAAACTTTCCTATTGATACTATATTGTTCTGAGTTAGCTTGATTAGATAAATTATCTAAAATGATGACCCCATTCATCTATCATATTCTAGTTTGCTATATCCTGATTTAGTGTAGATTATTAATTATAATCCGATAAAAAATCCGACTTAATTTCTCTTTTCTGACATTGGGCCGCAACACTGGATTTTCCCATTCAAAATTCTTCTGTTGAAAATATATTTTATATTTTTAAAAACTATTCGTTCATCTGTGCATTTTAGACAAACGTTAATTTCTAATATTAAAAGTTTATTTTTCTGCTTTGTGAAGAACTTAATCCACCTTGTTCATAAAGATTTTCAGTCTTCAACGACTATATCTTTTCTGTCTCATCTCTTTCGCAAAAAAAAAACCCAAAAGCATTTCTAATTTTTTACGTCTTGTGAGTGTGCTGATGATTTTGACTTCGTCCATTATAATATTTGTTTATTTTTTTTTTCTGCTACAACGCCTACTTTACAACTTATTTTATATTCCTTAGACAAAGGTATTCAACTATAATACCCCATGCGTCATTGCGACTGTTAAGAAATAAATGCTTCAGATGCTTTCGATAAAAGATATAACGTATTAAGACAAAGGATTTTTTTTTTCGTTTAGAACAATGAAAACAGTACTGAAACCTTTATTCATATTAATCCTCCTGTATGACATTAATGTGGAAGACTTTTGTTTTACTGATAGACTGAAAAATGTAAATGTACAAATGGCCGCTGAGAGTAACATAATATAACCGCCTGAACAACGTGAATATTTTAAGGAAAATACGGAACTCATACTTGAAATCAGAAAATTACACCACCCACACATCCCAGTTTACAAAACCTGGAATTCCCAAGCGGTCAAAAAAAGTGGTACTGACCAAGTTCAACGTTGCTTAACTCCGCTGTTACTTGAGAATGTATTTTAATTCCGCGTCTTGCCTTATTCATATGTCGATATTTCACTTTCTTTTTTCCTTTCTCTTATTTTTTGTGCGTAATCAGCATAAGTTATTTCTAGGTTCGTAAATCTATTTTGATATGGCAGCTGTAGATACTGTTGAATCAAAGTTTCCAATGTGTCCATATTGTGTATAATATTAATATTCCATATACGTTTGACGTTTACTCAGTGTGTTGAAATATTTATTTATACATTAATTTACTACAAGTTGTGATTAATTGAAGTCATTGTAAAAGATAATACGCGTGTAAATTTAATGTCCCCATAATGAAAATGCTATTCTTTAATCATCGTAGACAACGATGTCTGAACTTCGCAGCATGGCTGATGCTAACCACTAGGAGAACAATACATTTCGCCTTAACGGTCTCGCGTTTTCTACTCTGATATGGGGTGGAGTTATTATTTCAAAACGATCGCTAGGTCTGCTGCTAATAATGTAGGGTCACTGGTTCTGAATCCATCTTACACATTTCTAAATCTACCATTCGTGCTATTAGTACTGTTGCCATATTTTGTCTTAAGTCCCTGCTACATAGCTCGAGATTCTAGACAAAAGCCAAACACTGACGCTAATGGTATCGACCCAGACTTCGCATTTTGAATGCAGTCACTTTCCCACTGCCCTTACATGACACCGTACTGTAGTTTCTATAAATATTTCCATGATAATTTTTCAAATTTGTTCTACTCCCTCGTAAATCACGTGAATGTAAGATTTCTACTAGATTTGCTAATATCTCCCGTCGCTTTGCTGTTGAAATAGCATCATATAACCATAAGTGTTAGTCTTTTTTTTTAATTCTTTTCTGGTTTCTTGTTTTCTTGACATCATAAATCTTGGAAAATTGAAATCAAACGTGAAATTCAATTCTCTGTTGTTCAGTTGTCTTTTATTTCGCACTAAAGACTTCGCATTCTCTTCCACTCCAGGCAACCCGTGTGGCATTAATTCCCTTCCTTGTAGTGCAATGATTCATAAAAACATAATTCCAGCTAATCCATCTGAATTATATTCAATTTTAATCTTGGTTAATCTATCCTGCTGCAGTTAGTTCTCCTTTCAAATTGCCCTTAGATTATTAAAGATTAAAAAATATATCAGATATGTAATAGAGGTTGCGATGGATAAATCATCGTCTATATACTGCAAAAATTAAAATAACAATGACATCTCATGTTAACAGTTAAGTTTACCAAAATTACATTAAAAAATATCTTGAAATACGAAAATAATAATACGAAATAATAAATGTTTTTAATAAAATCGCCATAATCTTCAAACTCCAGTCGACTTCGGAATCTCATGTAACTCTTCTTGACGATTTCTTTTTTTAAGTTGGTGAATGCTGCCATAGTCTTTGCCTTCAGTTCATCTTTGGTGTTACAATGTGTTTAATTGATTTCTCGCTCAACTGCCCCACAAACATAATATTCAAGGGGTTGCTGTCTTGGGATTTATGTTGTAGAGTGTAAGGTGTGACGTGATCGCAGAAATCCTTTGACAGCCATGACTAGGTCTTCTTGCTTGTGTGCCATGTGGCAGAGTACTTTTGCCAGACATATTGTCTTCCAGCAGCCACCCTCTTGACAGAGATCAGCAATACCTCCTCAAGTATTTTCATGTACGCCTCCATGTTGAGTCCGAGTACCTCACCAACAAATTTGGGAGTTCTTTTTTTATCAAAACGACCAGATTGAATTTTTCGAGATGCTGCACCTTCATCATCACCATTAGACTGATCCACCTGTTTCCGAACCCTTTGCACTTTTCTCAGATTGACACCCAGACACTCTGAAATGTTCGTATTGGAGACGTCCTGCAAGAATGCTGAGCAGTAGAGCATGTCGTTTCCAAATTTCTGGCGGAGTGAAATGCGTCATAGTGCTGATTCTGACATGGTGACTAATTGACCCTACTATACTGTGTCGTCGACAAAGTGACAAACGAACAATGCCCATGATCGTATTTGCGACAATTTATCCATCGCACTCTATATATTTGGTCTTCTGATATCCAAGTTCATATGCGCGTTTTTCATAGTCTATCCATGGTATTACACATTTTTTCTTCTTATGCGACTTGCTGATTTATATCAATTATTAATAACTAATTTCTCAATGTTCTCAAATTAATTTCTTTTCATCTGCTAAAAGCTTTTTGAATCTCTAGTGATTCGTATATTTAATATCTAATCTATTCCCCTAGTGTTTTTCTAATCACGGTGATATAACCTGTAAGTGTTCGCAATTGTTCTATCTGCAATATATACTTGAGCAAAAAAAAAACTATATTTTCGTCATACTGCAAGTTTTCCTCATTATTTCACAGATGTGTATGAATTTTGACCTTCACGTCTTTAAATAATGTAAAGCCTATTTAGCCAAAAGGCATATATCCTGTTTGGCCGGACTTTTTCCAGTAGTCAGCAGTCTATAAATTATTTTTAATGCATGCGTGATCCACCCAATCTGATGTAAATTTTTACATTCATGTTATTTAATGCATGGCTTATTCAGTCCTTCCACGTTTTCTTTGCCCTGATCACGTAATCTGCTACAAGAGATATCTTTTTAGTCACATGATGTTGATCCAGGTTTGCTAAATTATTATTTAGTAAACGTTCCAGTCACGTTATACATTTTATTAGTTTATTGTACTTAACGGGAGTCGTGTTGGTGCGAAACCCATTTGTCTGATATTATAACGCTATTTACTTATTGTAATATAGCAATGTATATTATCTGTTCATTGTTCATGTACATATATTTCTTTCTTCCTAATTTTACTTGACGCCATCTTCTTTAAATTTTTCTTTCCATTTCTTATATTTCTTTTACAGCTTCCGTCTTCTCTGGCCGATGATCATCAGTATTTCTTTAAGTTTTAGACCATATTTTCCAGATATGAAATTGAACGTTTGCCTTCGAATTTTATTCCCCGTGTTTTGTTGAATTTATGTTGTTCTACCAGTATTCTTTCAGTTTCTATCATTTTGATTGTCTTCTTTTTTCTATCAGGGTAACGATGATTTTCTATTCCTTTTAATTTCTTAATTTTTAATTTCTTTCTTCAGCGTCGATGTTTCTGATAAAAGTCACAGATTTAATATCTAAAAATCAGACACACCACAATATATTGCACGTAGACTCAGTTAATTTTTTTGCCATGCTTGATACACGCTTAGGCGATCATGTATCTTTTGATACATGACGGACGAGGAAGATTTTTTTACCGCAGTAGGAAACAGGTCTGCCCTGCTACTCATAGCTAGGAGTGAAGAAGGGGATTCATACGATTTCCAAGGGTATTAGCACGTAAGTGAATATAATGGATTCGACTGGAATTTGAACTTGGCTCTGCCATTTCTCAATCCGAGCAGCTATCCATTACTCCACTGTACATAGACACACCAGAATATCTTTCACTTAGAAACTATGACCTCATTCTCATATTGTTAGGTAACGATTTTAAAGTCACGAGAGTCAGAACCGAAATGAATATATTTCGAATTACTAAACAATCTACCGCTATTATTTGGTTTCCTGGAAAATTACATATTCTACTTGTATAGAGAAAGTAACAGAAAATTATTGTTTACCAAAATATGTCACATTTTCCACCCCACATTAAAAACTGTAATAACCTTAAAATTGAATACTTACACTAATGATAGGGAACACTATGAAAGTAAATGTGCACAAAGTTTTAGTAGACAAGCGTCTGATAAATGTAGGTGACTATATTGATTTTTCAATCATCAATTTTAGTAAAGTTGTAATGAGTTACTTCATATTGTTTTTGTCGATGTTTCATATTCTCACAAAATATATGATCACTTATACCGTTTTCCCCGCCCTCATAGATTATTTCACAAGACAACTTTGTTTTTACTGACGATGTTTCAGAAATTAATAACACCGTACGACCGATTGTATTTCTCATTCACCAAATAATAAATATCCAAAATTCATATTATTTATAACATTGCAATTCAATGTAAAAATTATGCTGAAGAACGTCGGACTTCCTTTCATGTTTTTTTTTCCATTTGAAAACCCAGTTCATTTACGATATTCCTGAAAAAATTTGTGTATATTATTAGATAAAATTAGACAATGCTCTTGTATTGTCCTACAAATCATTTTGGGTGTTAATTTTTAGGTTATACTAGCAGCATATCTCAACGTTAACCGTGCTTGATTCAAAAATCTTACGACTCATAAAGCAATCGCTGTCACTTGACTTAAAATATTTTTGCCTTTCCTTGCCTTTGAAGGAGTGCCCTTTGCCGTGCTGATGTTGCTACATGCCTTACTTCTTGCCTATCCCACACTGCGAATATTTTCTAAGCTCTATACTAAACATTAAATCTGTTATGAAAAAATGAACTAAACAAAATGAACACAAAACAATCAGCTTTAAAAAAGCACACGTAACTGGAAAAACCGAATGAAAAAAGAATGTTAACAACAAATCCACATCCAACCCAGTTCTGCGGAAGAGAATCAACGTTGAGTTTAAGCAAGCGAATGAGCCAATTGGAGTAAAGTGCCATGCAGATTTAAATTTTTCCCACTTGTGACGAATGCAGCTATTTTTTTTTTGCATGCTAGCATGCTAATTAATATTCTTGTCAGTCCTCTGTTGGCTCTCACGTTGGCCAATAGAATCTTCCTGCTTATTCGTGGAAGCCAGCTATTGTCTCTCACTCGGGCCAGTACAAAATGTCCGCAAACTACATGAAATCTGTCGTAGAAACATACAAAATCGATTATTCCCACTATCACGCATGTAAATTTTGGTGCAAATCCGTCTAAAATTGCGGCCGTGCATTCGTTACACACACACACACACACACACACATACATCATGCCTTTTATAGATAGAGATTTTCTGTCTGAATTTCTGACAAGTGGTGTTATTATTATTTACACTATTTATATTTAGAATGTTTTCCTTATCTTTGTTATTTTTCTTACGGCGTTTCAACAGCTGTACCCTTCGTCCTTCATCAAATTTATATCGATCTGTGTAACGTAAGAGGAATTCTCATTTGAACCATTTATTGACTCTTCTCATTCCACTGCTCATGTTTAGAGATCTCGTTTAGTTATTACTTTTAATATTATTCAGTTATTTCTCGCCAGAGACAAAGAAGAACACTAGAGAGTTACACTGAAAAAAGTTCATATGCTAAGCTATGAAGACCTTCTTAGTTGGCCTAGCATAGAAATAACTACAGTATTGGTGCAGCAATTAAAGAAAGAAAACAAAACACAGTTCATCTTCAACAGTAACATATCAAAATAGGGGAGGCAGCTCCAGTCGAAACATGACAGACAGTAGCAGTTGCGACATAACTAATCAGCAGACAGGTGAGGTTTAAGGCTCCCTAAGCGAATTTTCTTAAGGGACAATAGTGTAATGGATCTAATACTTGATTCGGGAATGTGGTGACAGTAACTGTTGTTTCAAACTCATGGAAGTTTATATTAAAAATAAGAACTAGTGGATACCTCAGTTCAAGAAACCAGTCTACAACAGTTTAGTTCAGAATTGTGTAGGAAACGTTCGTATAAAAATAAAAAAAAAACGAAGATGAGGAAAATAGTCCACATATGTATAATATAAATAAATAAATAAATCTTTAATTTTAATGGATACATTTATTGCAGACTTTGCTTGCAGCAACAATACAACAATCAAAATGCAGCATTTTCTCATAGTTAAAAGTATAAAATATAACTTTTCCTATACAGGATGAATCCGATACAGGCACACACAGGCACGTACACGCACCGCCCGCACACGTACAAGCACCGCACGCAAATGTACACGCATAACACATACAAACATATATATAAATATACATATATATATATATATATATATATATATATATATATATATATATATATATATATCACTTAGCTGATTTATATTAGTTACAGCATCAGCCATTAGGGTTTTCTCATTGTCAGGGGATAATAGCAATTGACTGTATATTTTTTCGTTATTGTTTTATATAAAGTTAAAAAAAATGTTTGCACTCCACTATTAGAGAGAGCAATAACTTGGACTGTTAAGGGAATTGAATGAAATTAAATTATCTACCAAAAATCATGACACGTGTAACTTGAATAATCCACCCCTGTGGAATAAATAAAGTGCACGGTTCAAAATTACAACGTATATCACCTGAGGAAGGCCTCAACTTAAAACGGCAGAAATGTGTTGAATATGGTAATAAAATGAGGAAATTAGTCCCTAATATATATATATATATATATATATATATATATATATATATATATATATATATGTTTCTGAAAAATTATTTCGGTTGATAACTCGGGGGAGAAAGTGTGAATTTGTAAACAGTGACTATTACTGTTGCTAATGCAATACTCTTCGATAAAACGAATCAAGTTCTCTCAGTCACTGGCGTGCTTATCTAAAAAAATAATGACGTTAAAATCACCTTCATTCCAGCCTTGCGCCAACTTAGGGGTGGATTCGCCGACTGACACCAATTCAGCCTGGTTTCGACCCTAGCTAGTGACAAACGGACGTGTAGCCACCCTGATAAGCTTTAGATGTCATATATACTCATCCACAGACAGACTGTTTCGCTATGACACAGCACCTAAGTCTGGCTAGATGCCGGATTGCTTCAAGCCAGTATCGAAATCCAACTGATTTGATATCAATCAGATCTCTTACCTCTACACCATCTTCGCTCGGTAGCGAATCATGGGGATTTTAACGTTTTTCTCGATACGAAATATTCCAGCTGCTCATAAATCTCAATTCAATTGTACTTGAAGAGTAATGCTTAATAGCAGTACGAGCCACTGTTTTTGAAAACCATATTTTTCCTACAGATTGCATTTTCAAAATATAAATTCCTTTGAAAATTTCTTCATTACAGGCAATTATGATTGACTGTTGTCAAGAAAAATGAGGAATGCTCAAGTGGATATTGGAGTATATTTAAGGAATTAGATTTACGAAACTAGTTCATTATGTAATTGCTTCATTGCTTGTTCGAAAAATTAGATTGACGGAACGTTAAGAATGAGGAATATTATAAAGGGGAAGGCTATAGTGTTGTTCATTGTTTTAATCAAATATTTCGATGAGATTTATTCGGAAATGTCTTGGAATTTGATCACTGATTCTTAAAAACCAAACATTTCATTCATTTAGAATATGAATCTGATTAATCCCAGGTTACTCAGTAAACAATTTAACAACATTATAACATAATTAATTGTGGAAACAATATTGTCAGCTTTTGCTGATTTTCATATTTTGAAGACCTATATTTGTTATTATACAATTTCTTCTTCTCACTGACCAATCTTACAAAAAAACAAAAAAAAAAAAACAAAAAAAAAACATCATTATTTACTAGAGAACAATATAAATGTATTACATTTGCATTAATTTTGCTTCGTTTCACATCCTGTTAATCAATGGATTTTTTAAATAAACATATTCATTTTGTACTGTTTTGAACGTCCGTTTTGTTTATTCTGAATCATTGCCTAATTCCACACATTTCAGTCTGAACGGAAATGCTGTTTAAACCGTTATCAGTGACATGTTTTATTACAATATATTTTATATGGGTGATAATTGCAGAAAATATCAGTAGACTAGGAAAAACGAAGAGAGAAATGTCCATGAAGTGTCCAACCATATATGAAAATCTTATATTATACGTGATACTGAAACATTCTCTGATGTTTGAAAAATTTTCAGGCTGTCGAAATTGTGTCAGCCCGTGAATTGTTAAATTCACACACACACACACACACACACACACACACACACACACACACACACACATATATATATATATATATATATATATATATATATATATATATAACATGGAGGACACTACTTAAAATCAAAATTGCTTGTATGAATTTTCATGGACGGCATCAGATGATTTTTCTAAACGCTTTCAACCTTTACCTTTATGAAAAACGTAAGCAAAACAATGACACTTGGTTCATTGTACTAAAATCCTATCAGACTTCGAACTCATTTTAGAGTTGAATGTTTTATTTTTGGTTGTTATTGTCGATACGCTCGGTATCAATATGCATTAATTTTAACAAACTCCAACCCAAAAAGAAACAGAAAAAATCACAACCTTTTATTAGGGAGTGCCTACGTACCAAGAAAATCGCATTCGTAATATGATATGCATACGGGATTTGTCATTCGATCTCACACACATGCTGTTCCAATGACTTAATAATATTATAAAGTTTTCATATATTTATCTGTCAAATGGCATAACATCCTTACCACACTCATATTCTCTTGGTTATAGAGAAATAACTTTTTACGCTGTAATTTCTTAAATTCATTAATTATATTACCATTAATTATAAGATTGTTTTGAAGAGAATATTGTTTCGTATTAATGCTATAGATAAATGCATTTACGTTTATTGGACCGACTTATTTAAACTGGCTGCCATTTCGAGCCAAGCTTATATGCCATGAGCTTTAAACATTCTTTCTTACTAGCTTATTTTGCTTTCATTTTAATGCAAAGATACATTCATTTAATTATTTGAAAAAGTTACAAAATCTAATGCTGGGTGTGTAGTTTTATTCATTTAGAGTACTTAAAAAACATTTAAAGAATAAATGCAAATTCTAACTCAGAGAAGCTGCAAAAATATTCATTGAAAGATTGGCGAAAATCTCCCTGCATTCTTCAGTAGGAAAAACGACCCTTACTTGATATTTTGTATATGTCAATATTAATAAAATAGTTAAGTTAAAATTATCTGTATTGGAGTTTTTTCATTGTCGAACCGAAACAATTGGCCAACTCCGGTCTGGAGAAGTCGCGTGAGAAAATGTATAGAACTGGACGTTGACCTCCCAGAATTAGTGTGCTTTGCAACAAAATGTGGCATATATATTCCAAGCATTGATATGGTGTCACATTCAGATCACACCATTTAATTCATTGTAAGTGTGTCCAACGATGACAGAAAATAATATATACAATGAAGAGACGCATAATCCTGTTCACCTGACTATTAATTTGTTTTGATTTCTTCGACTCGAACAAAACTACATGACTTGATTACCCATAGTCTCTTTGAAGGCATCTTCATTTCTATTTTGGAATCTACTCACATGATGTTAGCAACAAAGCCTTCACAGCTTCAAGTATGCAGGATTTGCAGAAAAATCTGATGAATGTTTTTTTTTCCGATTTCGGGTTCTGGATAAAACTGAATATTCAAGAAAATGATCCACGCAAAATTTGTACTGATTACTGTGTTCGTTGACTTGTAAACTATTAAGCATGTTGCAATGTTGATATGTATTCTATAGTGTGAGAACAAAACATAAAGCAGATGATAAAAGTTATATTAAAAGCCACATGGATGTGCGAAACCTGTATTTTGCAACAAAACTTAACTGAAATATCACACTGCATCTAACGGAAACTGGTTTTCCAGCACTGCCTAATAGAGTGTCCGCATACCGCCTTTCAAAGAAAGGTGTTACTTGTCTAACCAGCCAACTAATTCGACTGATATTACCGCTATCCTATCAACTACAGTTCCTTTCGGTAATGGCATTAGTCAATAGGATAAGTCTCAGTAGTTATCAGTTTCGATATACATTATATAATTAATCCAATACACTATTTACTCTCACAGTAGCACAAATGTTGACGTGTATGTTGCAAGAAATCTTCCATTCTCATCTTGTATCAGTATGTTTTCCTTGGGTAACGCTTTGCTGATGGTCGATGATATTTCTCTTCTTGCAATACTGCCAACCAAACTATGGTGGGGTTATCTAAATTATCTCAGTGTTTTGCTGTTTGTAATACTTTGACAATTTCAGTGTTAATCAAATATTATTTCATACATATACACACGTACAGTATAGTAAATCATTTTGTTATATATCATAGACTATGTAACAGTATGCGTTACTAACTCCAGTAGTAGGTGCCAGTTGAAATCCAGTGTTTCTAATAATGATTTGAGATAACTTACAAACAATGAACATCAGAAGTAAGCTTATCTTCGTTGCTATTGTTCCAGATAATACTGTTTTAATAGTGTATTCGATGTTTTGTGTTCATTTCTTTAATGTAGAATATTAATAATATTCCTACAATCATTTCACACTGATATATTTTGTGTGTAATTCGGCATTGGCATTTAAAGTCTTATGATTTTATTCTCAATTAATGTTAGCCAATAGATGGCACAACTTGAGAAAAATATACTTTTAAAAAAAATATAGCGGTATAATTTATTTAGTTATACTCGTAAACGTAATTTTCCTTCTGAATTAATATATGATAGATAGGAATACAAATAGCATAGTAAAGTTTACCTTATTATTGACCTCATTACATTACATTAAATTAACTCATAACATATTAATATAATATCGAGACGTGATAAAACCATTTGCTGATCAGAAGAGACAGAGGACAGAAAATAATTAAATCTTACATTCAATTCGATAATCTTTTACTATATTTTAATATCGCGGGTAATGTTTGTAATATCTAAATATCAACAGATACAGGGATAGTATATTATTTGAAGATGACTATGTATAATTTTATTTTCACTCTTATTAATGCATGATTCCTAAAAAAATATGTTATCTTTATCACATGTATTATCTATACACAAAAAAGATAATTGAAAATTCTATCTTAAGATGATAGATAATTGTATTTATATGATCTTCTTGCCTTTTGTATAAATTAAGTGGCACCAATAGACATTATTTCCGTTTTCACTCACTAGCATATCAACTTTCTTTGCTCTTAGGTGTTTATTATAGCTTTTTGACTGATCATATGCGAAGGAAAAATTAAAAAGAAAATTTGACATTCAGGCTTGCAGGATTCTGTCAGATATCAGCTTATTTAAAACAGTAATAAAACATAAAACCGTCTATTAGAAAAACAATAATTCATACAGAGAATCATGTTTAAGGATAAAACTCAGATTCTTGTTAGAGAAAGTGTTGCCTCATTAACGGTTAGCGTTACTGAAAGAATAGTAATTATTCACAGATGAGATTAACAGCAAGATCCGACCAGTTGTGTAGAAAAAATCACAATAGCATTTGGCAATGGAGAATTGATATATTTAATTGCTTTATCACGTCTGACAGGTAAAATGAAAGGCAAAAGTTTTCATCACTAATCCGTTTAAACCATCGACATATAAGAAGCAAGAAATGCATGCAGCATCTATAAAATCAATATACACAGTGAAATATTACTGTTAATAGTAAGAAAACATATTGACCTAAATTTCTCCTTCATTGCTTTCCCTCTCTATCATCTTAGGATAAACCTGATAAAAATAATTGCGTGTTAATTCGAAGAACTAACTTTTCACCTAAACTCGAAGTAAGAGAAAGGAATGTTCATAAATGACTAATGGTTGAAGAACATTTTTTGGTGTTTCTTATAAGATCTGCAGTAACCAACTTGAGCAGAGAAAAAAACACTTTCAGGAAACTGTTGCAAGTTAATTCAGTGATGACTTATTAGTCCAAATGTTGATGATACAATTCTGTTCAATACAGAATTGTTAGGCTTTTTATTTTATTGGCAATAGATTGTTTAGATTTTCAGAAACTTTAATTTTTTTTCAGAAGATTAATTTTGGAAGCGAATATTTACCACGATATTATCACAATGCCATACAGATTATAATTTTAGCATCACAATTATATATAAAATAAATAAAAATGATTGTTTTATTATGTAATTGTTATGGTCGAGGTTATGACTAAGGAAGAACAACACGAACACAAGAGTAGAAATAACGAAAGTATATTACACGAAATAACAATACAGGTTGGTGAAGGTGTTAGTATGACTGTCAGACTGGTTTGCAATGAACTACTATCGGCTCGACTCGATTCGTCCCTCTAACTTGAGAGGCGTAGTATACATAGTGTTCGGAAGTTATAGGTAAGGACCCATGACAGTAACTTAAGACGGTTAAATAATCTATTGCAAAGAGAAGATGCTCTCAAAGAAAATATACCATTGTATAATTGATAAACACTTACTTTTCATATATTAAAATATATTGTTTTACTTTTCTTTTTCTTTATTTGTTTTTATTTTATTTCCACCGGTGGATATGAGCCCTTTAACTTCAAAGTAGCAACAAATAGAGAAAGGTTCTTAATTTTTCTGTGTATTACACGCTAACTTATAGAATGTTCCTTATTTCCTCTTTAAATAATAAAGAATATACAACGGTGAAAAATGTCATTTTATAACTGATTAATTTGTGTATATATATATATATATATATATATATATATATATATATATATATATATTAATTCTAATCGACACATTCGGTTGTCTTTGAATAAGGAACTCTTCTGCTCAAATTACACTTTTCTTCACTCACTGGCCACTAGGCTGTGATCAAAGTGTACGATCTTTTCTCATCATTACTGATTATTGATAATATCCGTTTCCCTATAAAGATACATTCTACATTCATTGATCGAGCTGCCTATGTTACTTTTGGAATTGATAAAACCTTTCTTTTAACATATATTCCAAGTAAACAGCATCAAGTCGAGTAACTGTTATGTTTCTTTGTAATATTAATCTGGGTTTCTTGCCTAACCTCGTGTTTGAAGTGGCGTGGGATGTGAATGTCTTGATTATCTCATACATTTTCTTGGAGTAACATGTGGTTTTCATTTTCGATAACTCTGCTGGTGAAAGTACCCAAGGGATTTGACTGTTATTTGGTAAATGTGTTCGTGATTCTGTTCCGCCGATCCATGTTGTTCCAAGAAAGATGATCGTTGCTAAATTGTACATTCGTCATTTGCTCGAAGCCATTTTAAAAATTGATTTGAACAATTGTTTGTGTACAACTGACATTTTAAATATTTCTGAATGATTTTGATAACATGCATGGTATCAATCTGATGAGACTATTAAAGAACGTATCATGCCTTGAATGTAATTTTTTATAGCAATTTGCGGTGATGCGCAAATCTACCCATTGAAACAAATTTAATATCCCTAGTTTTAAATCTGCTTATCTTCTATTAGAATTTTGTTATACATGTGCTATATATATATATATATATATATATATATATATATATATATATATATATATATATATATATATATATATATGAAATGTTCAGATTGTGTTAATACTTAGTTTTGTGATGAATTCGTTGAAGGTATCATCACCGATGTCTAATTCCAAATCAGATTGCCTCATTTGAAGGAGGGTTTTAATGAGTTCTATCTTAGAAATATTCCATAACAGAAAATAATTCTCATTTGATGATTTTTCGTTGTCGCCGCAGTCAATATGTTTCAAAATCTTACGCAAAAACCATTTAGATGGATCGTATGCATTTCCCTTATTGTTCATATGAGAATCCAAACAGGATTTGAGCTAAGCTATGGAAAGGAATACATATTAAGCACATATGATCTTTAAGAAGATCTATTTTTCCAGAAAAAAGAAAGTCCATATTTATCACTTTCTGAAGATTTTGCGGTAACTTCAGTAAATCAAAGAAAGTTAAAAGAAATCTATATTTTTCAATGGAAATGCAGTTTTTATTTTTGTGAATCATCGAATCTGCATTGACATATTTCAATTTTTAAAAATTATATCTGTCATAAAAATAAACTAAGCATTTATTTCATATGCAGACGAAATGTTTAGAAGTATTGAAGGATTAAATCACTGTAAAGCCGAATGACATTTCGTTTTTAAATTGTTGAACAAAGAATTTGCTAAATATAATTGTTAGTCAATTTTAGTACATAATGGTTGGGGTAATATTTGAGTATATTTTTTCTAACATTTCGAAAAATTATCCTATTTATCCAATAGTGAGTAACAATTTACTACATATCAATCTTTTCAGATATTTGGAATTTCGAATGCTATAGAAATCTTATATGTTAAACAGTAACTACAAAACTTAAATTCCCTTCATTGTTATCTTTGTCTGTATTACTGCTATTGGTTTCCATATAAACATAATCTTACATATCAAACTTAGAAATAGACTGAAAAAGAGACTTTTTTTCAACACACATAGGCAATTAATAACTATTCGACATGACTATCGTCCCAACAGTGACTATAATTCATGACTTATTTCGAATATCTCATGTATCCCACTCTATTTAGCAACAATTTAAAATATAAGATAAGAAGTATTTTATACTACGTTCTTGAACAATATTATTCTCAAAAAATGTGTTAAGCTTCTCCAAAATAACTCATTTTTAACTTGAATATAGCCACATAAACGAACATAAATTAGTTTTTATTGTATTATTTATCTAAGGGTAAATCAAATCAGTGTTACAGGACAAGTGTATGTTAAGTTCTCACGAACTTAACTTACTCATTTTCCTGCATTGAATTTATAGTACGACAAAGTTGCAACAGCATAGAGTTTATTAGACGTCATTCTTGAAGGGATTTGCACCAGGTAAAGACAATCAAGCAGAAGAATAGGTCTCACATCACGTCTCGATGCGAAGCCACTATTACTTAGCGTAATCTTATTATCGTTTAGGCTTCTCACTTCAATTATTATCAGATTTATTTCATTCCCTATCACCATTACGTCGCTGATTTAAGTGAATCCACCTATTGCCTTATATTCCGTGTTAAGACCACGTCTTCTAAGTTAATTTCCTCCTAAAACTGGTGTCATCTTTCTGGCTACATTTGAGAAGCAGGAACCAGAAGCGTGCCTTATATGTTTGCTGGTTAGCTTTCACTTGAATAGATTGTTATTGTGTACGTCCAATCGCTGTTTTCTATCGCAACGTGTGAAGAAGGAGAAAAATGATGCTGGTAAATAATAAAATGTAAATTAAGTAAAAAAAGGAACGTATATGTTTTCAAAAGAGTAATATTCTATACATTTCTAATATTTATTTCAAACACCCAGCAGACCCAAAGTGATGTAATTTACTTTGTCGTTGTCGGAAATTCATGTTCGTATGCCAGCTAACAAAATGAATTTGCTAGATCATTAATGGTCTCCCATAGTGATAACAAAACATTTTTTGTAGATATCCCGCAAGGTGTACATAATTTTAACTTGTAACTTTGTTAATATATTACGTTAGATTAACAGAAAATTGGCAAAGCTCTAAAAAGATATTATAATACAAAATGACAATCGACATCCATCATCATCTTTTATTCCGTTTGCTCACGTTATGCCGTCGTTGTCAGAAATACCCTTATTTCTGTTGTCATTGTAGTTCATGGTCAAATTTTAGGCAAATTAGTGCAATAGGTTGCCGGTTCTTTTACAGTCGGTTATGTTCCATGAGTGATACACGCTTAGGTGATCATATAGCTTTCGATTCATGTTTGACGAGACAGATTCTTTCTAACAGTGGGTTGCCATTTCTTTCTGCAGTTGACCAGTTGACATCCAAGGTTATAGAACCCGGTCTGTACTTCGATTTACCCATAGCTGAGAGGTGAAGAAGAGTCTTGATACTTTCCCCAAGCGAATTAGCACGTAAGTGAATGTAATGGATTCGACTGGAATTCGAACTCGGCTCTCCGATTCCTCAATCCAAGCCGACATCCATTATTCCATAACTATTATACATAGAGTTAAGAGAAGGAAAAGTATTCTGATTTTATTTGAACAGTCTGTACATTTCCTACTACAGTACATATCAACATTATGTTAACATTGTAACAATGTCGTGGATCAGTTGTCTTTCTTCTTTCACGAAAATAAATGTCTGCAAAATTATAGTAACGGTACACATCGTCGCAAAACAACCAACGAAAATAAATCGTATCTGCAAATTTGGAATAACGTTGCCAGAGAGCTTGGATTAAACACAGTTCATGGAAAAATAGATAGGATAAATAAAAGGAATCGTAATAATTAGAATGGTCAATATTTAAATATAATTCGTATTTTACTGATTCCATGCCCGATGATTTTATAGCGTCATTAAAACGTAGCAGATCAGTAACTACAATCAGGTTTAGTTTACATATTGTTTCAAAATTCTCTCCTAGTGTGCTGCGTTCACTTTCACAAATATTCTGTCAGGCAATCCATAGATTCATTCCATCTCTCCCTATCTATGTGTAAAATAACAGGGTAGACGTCGCGCTCTAAACTTGTCTAACAAAGAGTAAAAACAATTTAAATGCTGAAGCGCTGAAGATGCAACGTGTGACTACTCTAATATATTTTCAAAGAATACAGTGAAATATGTGGAAAGTCAGAATCGCCTACATCCTAAAGATACACGCCATTTAAAATTATTTTTTTTTAAATCTGTGATATCAAAAATTTCTGTGCATGTAAATATTTTTCCTAATGAGAGATAGAAAAATCTATTTAGTTGACACTGTAATATACTGCGATGAAGTATTAGAGTACCCGCTGAAAAATAAATGTAAAATCAATTATAGAATCATCCCTTATCCAATGGCAAATGTTTATGTGATGTTCAATGTATGGATCCAATAATGTGAATGAACCAAAATTAGCTGATAATTTTTTTGCTTATTTCCTTGTATTTTAAACTTAAATCCAATGCATTACTTAAATCAACATGTAAAGGAGATTGATCTATGCAATCAAGGGTGATTGTATACTGGTCAGATTCAGAGAAAGGCAGTAGTTAGGAATAGATCATCTTAAATTTATTTGCTAACATAGGAGGATGGGCTGTAATGTTTAGCGGCTGATTTGAATGGAGTCATGCTAGAAATGTGAAATCTTTCATTGCTTATTTCCAGGTAAACTAACATCTGCCACTTGATCGAAAATTTCAAATGTAACTTATAGCGACTTCTCTTGAAAATTTACACAACTTGGCATGATGGTGTTATCAAGTACCTACAAAAAATGCTTACATGTTAGCTACATTAAGAGATGATACGCCAGCTTTATCACTAGGATAGTGGAATTTAGGAGAGGAAAGGAGAGACTTGAACACTTCCACCACCGATGATACATACCCAATAGAGATATTCAGTACCGATGATACATTCCCAATAGACACTCCACCAATACATTCCCAATAGAGACACCACCGATGATACATTCACCACCGATGATACCGATGATGACATTCCCAATAATGACTTCCCCAACCGATGATACATTCCCAATAGTTACTTCCCCAACCGATGATACATTCCCAATAGTGACCGATTTTCCCAATAGAGACCACCGATGATACATTCCCAATAGTGACTTCCCCACCGATGATACATTCCCAATAGAGACTTCCAGTACATGATACATTCCCAATAATGATACATTCCCAATAGTGACTTCCCCCACCGATGATACATTCCCAATATGACTTCATCCACCGATGATACATTCCCCAATAGTGACTTCCCCCACCGATGATACATTCCCAATAGTGACTTCCCCACCGATGATACATTCCCAATAGTGACTTCCATCCACCGATGATACATTCCCCCCAATAGTGAACAACCGATGATACATTCCCAATAGTGACTTCCCCACCGATGATACATTCCCAATAGTGACTTCCCCACCGATGATACATTCCCAATAGTTACTTCCCCACCAGATGATACATTCCCAATAGTGACATTCCAATAGTGACTTCACCGATGATACATTCCCAATAGTGACTTCACCACCGATGATACATTCCCAATAGTTGACTTCCCCACCGATATATTTTCCAATAGTGACTTCCCACCGATGATACCGATGACTACATGATACCCCAATAGTGACTTCCCCCACCGATTACCCCAATAGTGACTTCCCCACCGATGATACATTCCCCAATAGTGATTCCCATTCCCAATGACTTTCCCACCGATGATACATTCCCAATAGAGACTTCCCCCAACGATGATACATTCCCAATAGTGACTTCCCCAACCGATGATACATTCCCAATAGTGATTTCCACCACCGATGATACATTCCCAATAATGACTTCCCCCACCGATGATACATTCCCAATAGTGACTTCCCCAACCGATGATACATTCCCAATAGTGACTTCATCCACCGATGATACATTCCCAATAGTGACTTCATCCACCGATGATACATTCCCCGTAGTGACTTCCCCACCGATGATACATTCATCCACCGATGATACATTCCCAAGTGACTTCCACCACCGATGATACATTCCCAATAGTGACTTCCCCCACCGATGATACATTCCCAATAGTGATGATACATTCCCCTTCCCCACCGATGATACCCATTCCATCCAATGATATTTTTTCCAATAGTGACTTCCTCCACCGATGATACATTCCCAATCCTGACTACAGCCACCGATGATACATTCCCAATAGTGACTTCCACCACCGATGATACATTCCCAATAGTGACTTCCACCACCGATGATACATTCCCAATAGTGACCCCACCGATGATACATTCCCAATAGTGACTTCCACCACCGATGATACATTCCCAATAGTGACTTCCACCACCGATGATACATTCCCAATAGTGACTTCATCCACCGATGATACATTCCCAATTATGACTACAGCCACCGATGATACATTCCCAATAGTGACTTCCACCACCGATGATACATTCCCAATAGTGACTTCCACCACCGATGATACATTCCCAATAGTGACTTCCACCACCGATGATACATTCCCAATAGTGACTTCCCCCACCGATGATACATTCCCAATAGTGACTTCCACCGATGATACATGATACATTCCCAATAGTGACTTCCTCCACCGATGATACATTCCCAATAGTGACTTCCCCCACCGATGATACATTCCCAATAGTGACTTCCACCACCGATGATACATTCCCCGATAGTGACTTCCCCAGTGACCCACCTCGATGATACATTCCCAATAGTGACTTCCCAATAGTGACTGATGATACATTCCCAATAGTGACTTCCACCACCGATGATACATTCCCAATAGTGACTTGATGATACATTCCCAATAGTGACTTCACCACCGATGATACATTCCCAATAGTGACTTCCACCACCGATGATACATTCCCCAATAGTGACTTCCCCGATGATACATTCCCAATAGTGACTTCACCACCGATGATACATTCCCAATAGTGACTTCCACCACCGATGATACATTCCCCAATAGTGACTTCCACCACCGATGATACATTTCCCAATTATGATACATTCCCAATAGTGACCACCGATGATACATTCCCAATAGTGACTTCCACCCGATGATACATTCCCAATCGTGACTACCGATCCCCCAATAGTGATACATTCCCAATGGTGACCACCACCGATACATTCCCAATAGTGACTTCCCCCACCGATGATACATTGACTTCCCCCAATGATACATTCCCAATAGTGACTTCACCGATGATACATTCCCAATAGTGACTTCCACCCCACCGATGATACATTCCCAATAGTGACTTCATCCACCGATGATACATTCCCCACCGATGATAGTGACTTCCATCCACCGATGATACATTCCCAATAGTGACTTCCCCCGATGATACATTCCCAATGATGATACATGATACCCCAATAGTGACTTCCACCACCGATGATACATTCCCAATAGTGACTTCCACCACCGATGATATATTCATTCCCAATACATTCCCAATAGTGACTTCATCCACCGTGACTGATCCCAATAGTGACCCACCGATGATACATTCCCAATAGTGACTTCCACCACCGATGATACATTCCCAATAGTGCCTTCCCCACCGATGATACATTCCCAATAGTGACTTCATCCACCGATGATACATTCCCAATAGTGACTTCTACCGACGATGATACATTCCCAATAGTGACTTCCATCCCCCACCGATGATACATTCCCAATAGTGACTTCCCAATGACACCGATGATACATTCCCAATAGTGATAGTGATACATTCCAATCCACCGATGATACATTCCCAATAGTGACTTCCACCACCGATGATACATTCCCAATAGTGACTTCCCCCACCGATGATACATTCCCAATAGTGACTTCCACCACCGATGATACATTCCCAATAGTGACTTCCACCACCGATGATACATTCCCAATAGTGACTTCCCCACCGATGATACATTCCCAATAGTGACTTCCACCACCGATGATATTCCCAATAGTGACTTCCCCCACCGATGATACATTCCCCTTCCACCACCGATGATACATTCCCAATACCGATTCATACCGATGATATTCCCAATAGTGACTTCCCCCACCGATGATACATTCCCAATAGTGACTTCCCCAACCGATGATACATTCCCAATCGTGACTTCCACCACCGATGATACATTCCCAATAGTGACTTCAGCCACCGATGATACATTCCCAATAGTGACTTCCACCACCGATGATACATTCCCAATAGTGACTTCCACCACCGATGATTCCCATTCCCTTCATAGTGACTTCCCAATACCGATGATACATTCCCAATACCGATGATACATTCCAATAGTGACTTCCACCACCGATGATACATTCCCAATAGTGACTTCACCACCGATGATACATTCCCCACCGATGATACATTCCCAATAGTGACTTCATCCACCGATGATACATTCCCAATAGTGACTTCCACCACCGATGATACATTCCCAATAGTGACTTCCACCACCGATGATACATTCCCAATAGTGACTTCATCCACCGATGATACATTCCCAATAGTGACTTCCCACCGATGATACATTCCCAACCGATGATACATTCCCAATCGTTACTTCCACCACCGATGATACATTCCCAATCGTTACTTCCACCACCGATGATACATTCCCAATAGTGACTTCATCCACCAATGATACATTCCCAATTATGACTACAATACATTCCCAATAGTGACTTCCACCACCGATGATACATTCCCAATAGTGACTTCCACCACCGATGATACATTCCCAAGTGATTTCCACCACCCAATACATTCCCAATAGTGACTTCCCCCACCGATGATACATTCCCAATCGATGATACATTCCCAATAGTGACTTCACCACCGATGATACATTCCCAATAGTGACTTCCCCACCGATGATACATTCCCAATATTGACTTCCACCGATGATACATTCAATAGTGACTTCCACCACCCAACCGTGATGATACATTCCCAATAGTGACTTCCACCACCGATGATACATTCCCAATAGTGACTTCCACCACCGATGATATTTCCCAATAGTGACTTCCACCACCGATGATACATTCCCAATCGTGACTTCCACCACCGATGATACATTCCCAATCCACCGACTTCCCAATCGTTGCCGATGATACATTCCCAATAGTGACTTCACCACCGATGATACATTCCCAATAGTGACTTCCCCCACCGATGATACATTCCCAATAGTGACTTCCCCCACCGATGATACATTCCCAATAGTGACTTCCCCACCGATGATACATTCCCAATTATGACTACAGCCACCGATGATACATTCCCAATAGTGACTTCCACCACCGATGATACATTCCCAATCGTGACTTCCACCACCGATGATACATTCCCAATAGTGACTTCCACCACCGATGATACATTCCCAATAGTGACTTCCACCACCGATGATACATTCCCAATAGTGACTTCCACCACCGATGATACATTCCCAATAGTGACTTCCACCACCGATGATACATTCCCAATAGTGACTTCCACCACCGATGATACATTCCCAATAGTGACTTCATCCACCGATGATACATTCCCAATAGTGACTTCCCCCACCGATGATACATTCCCAATAGTGACTTCCACCACCGATGATACATTCCCAATAGTGACTTCCACCACCGATGACTTCCCAATAGTGACACCGATGATACATTCCCCATAGTGACTTCCCCCACCGATGATACATTCCCAATAGTGACTTCCCACCGATGATACATTTCCCAATAGTGACTTCCCCCACCGATGATACATTCCCAATAGTGACTTCCACCACCGATGATACCGATGATACATTCCCCAATAGTGACTTCACCACCGATGATACATTCCCAATAGTGACTTCCACCACCGATGATACATTCCCAATAGTGACTTCACCACCGATGATACATTCCCAATAGTGACTTCATCCACCGATGATACATTCCCAATAGTGACTTCATTCCCACCGATGATACATTCCCAATAGTGACTTCCCCGACCACCGATGATACATTCCCAATAGTGACTTCCACCCGATGATGATACATTTCCCAATTCCCAATAGTGACTTCCCCCACCGATGATACATTCCCAATTATGACTTCATCCACCGATGATACATTCCCAATAGTGACTTCCACCGCCACCATTCCCCATACATTCCCAATAGATGATACTTCCACCACCGATGATACATTCCCAATAGTGACTTCCCACCGATGATACATTCCCAATAGTGACTTCCAACCTGACCGATGATTCCCATTCCCAATATATTCCCAATAGTGACTTCCACCACCGATGATACATTCCCAATAGTGACTTCCCCCACCGATGATACATTCCCAATAGTGACTTCCACCACCGATGATTCCCAATAGTGACTTCCACCACCGATTACATTCCCAATAGTGACTTCCCCACCGATACATTCCCATTAGTGACCCACCACCGATGATACATTCCAATAGTGACCACCACCGATGATACATTCCCAATAGTGACTTCCACCACCGATGATACATTCCCAATATGACTTCCCCACCGATGATACATTCCAATAGTGACTTCCCCCACCGATGATACATTCCCAATAGTGACTTCATCCACCGATGATACATTCCCAATAGTGACTTCCACCACCGATGATACATTCCCAATAGTGACTTCCCACCACCGATACATTTCCAATAGTGACTTCCACCACCGATGATACATTCCCAATAGTGACTTCCCCACCGATGATACATTCCCAATCGTTTCTGACTTCCTTCCACCGATGATACATTCCAATAGTGACTTCCCCACCGATGATACATTCCCCAATAGTGACTTCCACCACCGATGATACATTCCCAATAGTGACTTCATCCCACGATGATACATCCCAATAGTGAATTCCACCACCGATGATACATTCCCAATAGTGACTTCCACCACCGATGATACATTCCCAATAGTGACTTCCACCACCGATGATACATTCCCAATAGTGACTTCCACCACCGATGATACATTCCCAATAGTGACTTCCACCACCGATGATACATTCCCAATAGTGACTTCATCCACCGATGATACATTCCCAATAGTGACTTCCCCCACCGATGATACATTCCCAATAGTGACTTCCCCCACCGATGATACATTCCCAATAGTGACTTCCACCACCGATGATACATTCCCAATAGTGACTTCCCCCGATGATATTCATTCCCAATAGTGACTTCCACCACCGATGATACATTCCCAATAGTGACTTCCACCACCGATGATACATTTCCCAATAGTGACTTCCACCACCGATGATACATTCCCAATAGTGACTTCCACCACCGATGATACATTCCCAATGACTTCCCCTTCCACCGATGATACATTCCCAATAGTGACTTCCACCACCGATGATACATTCCCAATAGTGACTTCCACCACCGATGATACATTCCCCAATAGTGACTTCCACCACCGATGATACATTCCCAATAGTGACTTCCCCCACCGATGATACATTCCCCCCAATAGTGACTTCCCCACCATTGATACATTCCCAATAGTGACTTCCACCACCGATGATACATTCCCAATAGTGACTTCATTCCACCGATGATACATTCCCAATAGTGACTTCCACCACCGATGATACATTCCCAATAGTGACTTCCACCACCGATGATACATTCCCAATAGTGACTTTCCGATGACCACCCGATGATACATTCCCAATAGTGACTTCCACCACCGATGATAATATTCCCAATAGTGACTTCCACCACCGATGATACATTCCCAATAGTGACTTCAGTCCGATGATACATTCCCAATAGTGACTTCCCACCACCGATGATACATTCCCAATAGTGACTTCATCCACCGATGATACATTTCCCAATAGTGACTTCCACCGATGATACATTCCCAATAGTGACTTCCACCACCGATGATACATTTCCCAATAGTGACTTCCGCCACCGATGATACATTCCCAATAGTGACTTCCACCACCGATGATACATTCCCAATAGTGACTTCCAGCCACCGATGATACATTCCCAATAGTGACTTCCCCACCGATGATACATTCCCAATAGTGACTTCCCCCTCCGATGATACATTCCCAATAGAGACTTCCCCCACGGATGATACATTCCCAATAGTGACTTCCCACCAACCGATGATACATTCCCAATAGTGACTTCATCCACCGATGATACATTCCCAATGATTGACTTCCATCACCGATGATACATTTCCCAATAGTGACTTCCACCACCGATGATACATTCCCAATAGTGACTTCCACCGATGATACATTCCCAATAGTGACTTCAGACTCCACCGATGATACATTCCCAATAGTGACTTCATCCACCGATGATACCCAATAGTGACTTCCACCGATGATACATTCCCAATAGTGACTTCCACCACCGATGATATATTCCCATTGACTTCCACCACCGATGATACATTCCCAATAGTGACTTCCCCACCGATGATACATTCCCAATAGTGATGATACCAATTATGATTCCATCCACCGATGATACATTCCCAATAGTGACTACAGCCACCGATGATACATTCCCAATAGTGACTTCCCCACCGATGATACATTCCCAATAGTGACTTCCACCACCGATGATACATTCCCAATAGTGACTTCCCTATAGTGCCACCGATGATACATTCCCAATAGTGACTTCCACCACCGATGATACATTCCCAATACATTCCCAGTGACTTCATCCACCGATGATACATTCCCAATAGTGACTTCCCCACCGATGATACATTCCCAATAGTGACTTCCACCACCGATGATACATTCCCAATAGTGACTTCCACCACCGATGATACATTCCCAATAGTGACTTCCACCACCGATGATACATTCCCAATAGTGACTTCCAATATTGACCACCGATGATACATTCCCAATAGTGACTTCCACCACCGATGATACATTCCCAATAGTGACTTCCATTCCCAATCCGGATGATACATTCCCAATAGTGACTTCCACCACCGATGATACATTCCCAATAGTGACTTCCCGATGATACATTCCCAATAGTGACTTCCCCACCGATGATACATTCCCAACATTCACCGTTACTTCCCCCCACCGATGATACATTCCCAATAGTGACTTCATTCCACCGATGATACATTCCCAATAGTGACTTCCACCACCGATGATACATTCCCAATAGTGACTACAGTCACCGATGATACATTCCCAATAGTGACTTCCCACCCGATGATACATTCCCAATAGTGAATACAGTCACCGATGATACATTCCCAATAGTGACTTCCACCACCGATGATACATTCCCAATAGTGACTTCAGCCACCGATGACACATTCCCAATAGTGACTACAGTCACCGATGATACATTCCCAATAGTGACTTCATCCACCGATGATACATTCCCAATAGTGACTTCCACCACCGATGATACATTCCCAATAGTGACTTCCACCACCGATGATACATTCCCCATAGTGACTACAAACCGATGATACATTCCCAATAGTGAATACCACCACCGATGATACATTCCCAATAGTGACTTCCACCACCGATGATACATTCCCAATAGTGACTTCCACCACCGATGATTCCCAATAGTGACTTCCCCACCGATGATACATTCCCAATAGTGACTTCCCCACCGATGATACATTCCCAATAGTGACACCGATTCCCCTACAGTCCCACCGATGATACATTCCCAATAGTGACTTCATTCACCGATGATACATTCCCAATAGTGACTTCCACCACCGATGATACATTCCCAATAGTGACTTCCCCGATGATACATTCCCCTAATTCCCAATGGTGACTTCCACCACCGATGATACATTCCCAATTCCAGTGACATTCCCAATAGTGACTTCACACCGATGATACATTCCCAATAGTGACTTCCCCCACCGATGATACATTCCCTTCAATAGTGACTTCCACCACCGATGATACATTCCAATAGTGACTTCCAGACACCGATGATACATTCCCAATTCAGTGATACATTCCCAATAGTGACTTCCACCAATGATGATATATTTCCAATAGTGACTTCCACCACCGATGATACATTCCCAATAGTGACTTCCACCGATGATACATTCCCAATAGTGACTTCCACCACCGATGATACATTCCCAATAGTGACTTCCCCCACCGATGATACATTCCCAATAGTGACTTCCACCACCGATGATACATTCCCAATAGTGACTTCATCCACCGATGATACATTCCCAATAGTGACTTCCACCACCGATGATACATTCCCAATAGTGACTTCCACCGATGATACATTCCCAATAGTGACTTCAGCCACCGATGACTTCAGTCACATTCCCAATAGTGACTTCATCCACCGATGATACATTCCCAATAGTGACTTCCACCACCGATGATACATTCCCAATAGTGACTTCAGCCACCACATTCCCAATGTGACTACATCACCGATGATACATTCCCAATGGTGACTTCCCCCACCGATGATACATTCCCGACTACATTCACCGATCCTACATGACCCAATTCCTTCCCCCACCGATGATACATTCCCAATAGTGACTTCCACCACCGATGATACATTCCCAATAGTGACTTCCACCACCGATGATACATTCCCAATAGTGACTTCCAACACCGATGATACATTCCCAATAGTGACTTCCACCGATGATACATCCGAATAGTGACATTCCCAATAGTGACTTCATCTTGACCCACCACCGATGATACATTCCCAATAGTGACTTCATCCACCGATGATACATTCCCAATAGTGACTTCCCCTCCGATGATACATTCCCAATAGTGACTTCATCCACCGATGATACATTCCCAATAGTGACTTCACCACCGATGATACATTCCCAATAGTGACTTCATCCACCGATGATACATTCCCATATAGACTTCAGTCACCGATGATACATTCCCAATAGTGACTTCCCCACCGATGATACATTCCCCATAGTGACTTCCCCACCGATGATACATTCCCAATAGTGACTTCCCCACCGATGATACATTCCCAATAGTGACTTCCACCACCGATGATACATTCCCAATAGTGACTTCCACCACCGATGATACATTCCCAATAGTGACTTCATCCACCGATGATACATTCCCAATAGTGACTTCCACCACCGATGATACATTCCCAATAGTGACTTCATCCACCGATGATACATTCCCAATAGTGACTTCAGCCACCGATGATACATTCCCAATAGTGACTTCCACCACCGATGATACATTCCCAATAGTGACTTCCACCACCGATGATACATTCCCAATACTGATACATTCCCATGATTCCCAATGCTGACTTCCCCACCGATGATACATTCCCAATAGTGACTTCATCCACCGATGACATTCCCAATAGTGACTAGATACATTCCCAATAGTGACTTCCACCACCGATGATACATTCCCAATAGTGACACATTCCCCACCGATGATACATTCCCAATAGTGACTTCCACCACCGATGATACATTTCCCAATAACTTCCACCACCGATACGTTCCCAATAGTGACTACCACCACCGATGATACATTCCCAATAGTGACAGCCACCGATGATACATTCCCAATAGTGACTTCACCGATGATACATTTCCAATAGTGACTTCCACCACCGATGATACATTCCCAATAGTCACTTCAGCCACCGATGATACATTCCCAATAGTGACTACCACCGATGAAGATGATACATTCCCAATAGTGACTTCATCCACCGATGATACATTCCCAATAGTGACTTCCACCACCGATGATACATTCCCAATAGTGACTTCATCCACCGATGATACATTCCCAATAGTGACTTCACCGATGATACATTCCCAATAGTGATACACCGATGATACATTCCCAATAGTGACTTCCACCACCGATGATACATTCCCAATAGTGACTTCAGATGATACATTCCCAATGTGACTTCCACCACCGATGATACATTCCCAATAGTGACTTCCACCACCGAGCCACCCCATGATACCCCCCTCCGATTCCCAATAGTGACTTCCACCGATCCACCGATGATACATTCCCAATAGTGACACATATTGTCCCTGTAATTGCCTTCCCCAACAATTTACTTACATTCGTCATATGATACTTCCCAAATATTGTCTGTGCCGTCGAACAATTTGACTTACATTCCCAATATGACCTAAATATTGTCTGTGCCGTCCAAACAACCGATTTACATTCCCAATATGACCTAAATTCCCAATTATGTATCTGTGCCGTCCAAACAATTTACTTACATTCCCAATATGACCTAAATATTGTCTGATGATACATTCCCAATATGACCCAACAATTTAATTACATTCCGAATTTATGACCCCCTAAATATTGTCCCTGCCGTCCGGAACATATTCCCAATATGACCTACATTTCCCAATAGACCTAAATAATTGTCTTGTCTCGCTGTCCACAATTTACCCCATTCCAATATGACTAAATACTGTCTGTACATTCCCCAATTTATGACATTCCCAATATACATTATTCAATATTGTCCTTCCAAACATTTTGACTTCGTCATATTGCATTCCCAATATGACCTAAATATTGTCACACATTCCGAACAATTAGTTCCAGCACCTAAATATTGTCTGTGCTGTCCAAACAATTTACTTACATTCCCATATGACCTAAATATTGTCTAGTGCCTTCCGATTTACCCACATTCCCATATGACCAAATACCGTCTGTGCCGTCCAAACAATTTATTTACATTCCAAATATGACCAAATACTGTCTGTCCGAACCACCGATGATACATTCCCAATATGACTTCCATCACCCCTACAACCTTGACTTCATCCAAACATTCCCATTTTACTTGATACATTCCCAATGGTGACTTCCACCGCAGATCGGCGAGGCTGTCTGTGCTACACCGATGATACATTCCAATAGTGACTTACCTTTTCCCCAAATATGACCTAAATTCCCAATTGACTACTGTGCCGTCCAGACATAAGTTCCCAATACTTGTTCCCAATAGTGATGACCTATGAATATTCCCAATGGTGACTTCCTACCGAACAATTTTACCCTCGATACATTCCCAATATGACTTAAATATTGTCTGTGCTACAGCCACCGATGAACAATTTACTTTACATTCCCAATAGTGACTTCCACCTATTGTCTGTGCCGTCCCCACCGAACAATTTGCCCCACATTCCCAATATGACCTAAATATTGTCTGTGCCAATTTATTACATTCCCAATATGACAATATGTCTGTACCGTTACTTACATTCCCAATATGACCCAAATATTGTCTGTGCCATCCAAACAATTTACCGATTACATTCCCAATATGACCCTCCAAATATTGTCTGTGCCGTCCAAACAATTTACTTACATTCCCAATATGACCTAAATATTGTCTGTGCCATTCCAAACAATTTGTTTACTTCATTCCCAATATGACCTAAATTACATTCCCAATATGACCTAAATATTGTCCCGGCCGTCCGAACAATTTACTTACATTCCCAATATGACCTAAATATTGTCCCGGCCGTCCGAACAATTTACTTACATTCCCAATATGACCTAAATATTGTCTGTGCCGTCCGAACAATTTACTTACATTCCCACATTCCAATATGACCCGAAATATTGTATGACCTAAATATTGTCTGTGCCGTCCGAACAATTTACTTACATTCCAAATATGACCTAAATATTGTCTGTGCCGTCCGAACAATTTTACATACATTCCCAATATGACCTAAATATTGTCTGTGCCGTCCAAACAATTTACTTACATTTCAATATGACCCTAAATATTGTCTGTGCCGTCCGAACAATTTATTCCCAATATGACCTAAATATTGTCTGTGCCGTCCGAACAATTTACTTACATTCCCAATATGACCTAAATATTGTCTGTGCTGTCCGAACAATTTATTTATTTCCAATATGACCTAAATATTGTCTGTGCCGTCCGAACAATTTACTTACATTCCCAATATGACCTAAATATTGTCTGTGCCGTCCGAACAATTTACTTACATTCCCAATATGACTTAAATATTGTCTGTGCCGTCCGAACAATTTCCATTTACATTCCCAATATGACCTAAATATTGTCTGTGCCGTCCGAACAATTTACATTCCCACATTCCCAATATGACCTAAACATTGTCTGTGCCGTCAAACAATTTACTTACATTCCCAATATGACCTAAATATTGTCTGTGCCGTCCGAACAATTTACACATTCCCAATATGACCAAATACATGTGCCGTCCCAATTTACCCACATTCCCAATATCCCTAAATATTGTCTGTCCGAACAAACAATTTACTTACATTCCCAATATGATCTAAATATTGTCTGTGCCGTCCGAAACAATTTACTTACATTCCCAATATGACCTAAATATTGTCTGTGCCGTCCGAACAATTTACTTGACATTTCCCAATATGACCTAAATATTGTCTGTGCCGTCCAAACAATTTTCTTCCCACATTCCCAATATGACCTAAATATTGTCTGTGCCGTCCAAACAATTTACTTACATTCCCAATATGACCTAAATATTGTCTGTGCCGTCCAAAACAATTCCGAATATGATCTAAATATTTTCCGTCCGAACAATTTACTACATTCCCAATATGACCTAAATATTGTCTGTGCCGTCCGAACAATTTACTTACATTCCCAATATGACCTAAATATTGTCTGTGCCGTCCCCAACAATTTACTTTACATTCCCAATATGACCCTTAAATATTGTCTGTGCCGTCCGAACAATTTACTTACATTCCCATATGACCCAAATATTGTCCCGCCGTCCGAACAATTTGATTTACATTCCCAATATGACCTAAATATTGTCTGTGCCGTCCAAACAATTTACTTACATTCCCAATATGACCCTAAATATTGTCTGTGCCGTCCATGAACAATTTACCAAACGATTACATTCCCCAATATGACCTAAATATTGTCTGTGCCGTCCGAACAATTTGCCATTCCCAATATGACCTAAATATTGTCTGTGCCGTCCGGAACAATTTACTTACATTCCCAATATGACCTAAATATTGTCTGTGCTGTCCAACAATATTACATTCCCAATATGACCTAAATATTGTCTGTGCCGTCCGAACAATTTACTACATTCCCAATATGACCTAAATATTGTCTGTGCCGTCCAAACAATTTGTCTTCCAGCCGTCCAAAACAATTACATTCCCAATATGACCTAAATATTGTCTGTGCCGTCCAAACAATTTACTTACATTCCCAATATGACCTAAATATTGTCTGTGCCGTCCGAACAATTTACTTACATTCCTAATATTCCCTAAATATTGTCTGTGCCGTCCGAACAATTTATTTACCAATATGACCTAAATATTGTCTGTGCCGAATCCAACAATTTTCCACTTACATTCCCTGTATGACCTAAATTCCCATTGTTCTGTGCCGTCCGAACAATTTACTTACATTCCCCAATATGACCTAAATATTGTCTGTCCGTCCGAACAATTTACCCCGACATTCCCAATATGACCTAAATATTGTCTGTGCTGTCCAAACAATTTACTTACATTCCCAATATGACCTAAATATTGTCTGTGCCGTCCGAACAATTTAATTTACATTCCCAATATGACCCAAATATTGTCTGTGCCAATATTTTAATTTACTTACATTCCCAATATGACCTAAATATTGTCTGTGCCGTCCAAACAATTTACTTACATTCCCAATATGACCTAAATATTGTCTGTGCCGTCCAAACAATTTACTTACATTCCCAATATGACTTGATCTAAATATTGTCTGTGCCCAATGTCCGAACAATTTGCATTTACATTCCCAATATGACCTAAATATTGTTCTGTGCCGTCCAAACAATTTACTTACATTCCCAATTGACCTAAATATTGTCTGTGCCGTCCGAACAATTTACTTACATTCCCAATATGACCTAAATATTGTCTGTGCCGTCCAAACAATTTACTTACATTCCCAATATGACCTAAATATTGTCACCGTGCCGTCCGAAACAATTTACTTACATTCCCAATATGACCTAAATATTGTCTGTGCCGTCCAAACAATTTACTTTAATATGACCCCAATATTGTCTGTAAATATTTACTTTACATTCCCAATATCCTGTACAGCCACCGAACAATTTATATTTTCCAATATGACCTAAATATATTGTCTGTGCCGTCCGAACAATTTGGTTACATTCCCCAATATGACCTAAATATTGTCTGTACCGTCCGAACAATTTACTTACATTCCCAATATGACCTAAATATTGTCTGTGCCGTCCGAACAATTTACTTACATTCCCAATATGACCTAAATATTGTCTGTGCCGTCCAAACAATTTTACTTACATTCCCAATATGACCTAAATATTGTCTGTGCCGTCCGAACAATTTACTTACATTCCCAATATGACCTAAATATTGTCTGTGCCGTCCAAACAATTTACTTACATTCCCAATATGACCTAAATATTGTCTGTGCCGTCCGAACAATTTACTTACATTCCCAATATGACCTAAATATTGTCTGTGCCGTCCAAACAATTTATTTTACATTCCCAATATGACCTAAATATTGTCTGTGCCGTCCAAACAATTTACTTTTACATTCCCAATATGACCTAAATATTGTCTGTGCCGTCCGAACAATTTACATTCCCAATATGACCTAAATATTGTCTGTGCTGTCCAAACAATTTTATGATGATTCCCAAATATGACCTAAATATTGTCTTTGCCGTCCAAACAATTTATTTACATTCCTTAATATGACCTAAATATTGTCTGTGCCGTCCAAACAATTTACTTACATTCCCAATATGACCCTAAATATTGTCTGTGCCGTCCGAACAATTTACTTACATTCCCAATATGACCTAAATATTGTCTGTGCCGTCCGAACAATTTACTTACATTCCCAATATGACCTAAATATTGTCTTTATATTCATTCCCAATATGACCTAAATATTGTCTGTGCCAACCGAACAATTCCCAATATGACCTAAATATTACATCCATCCGAACAATTTACTTACATTCCCAATATGACCTAAATATTGTTGTCTGTGCCGTCCGAACAATTTACTTACATTCCCAATATGACCTAAATATTGTCTGTGCCAATCCGAATACAATTTGTCTGTACCGTTACATTCCCAATATGACCTAAATATTGTCTGTGCCGTCCAAACAATTTACTTATGACCCCAATATGACCTAAATATTGTCTGTGCCGTCCGAACAATTTACTTACATTCCCAATATGACCTAAATATTGTCTGTGCAAATCCAAACAATTTATTTACATTCCCAATATGACCTAAATATTGTCTGTGCCGTCCGAACAATTTACTTACATTCCCAATATGACCCTAAATATTGTCTGTGCCGTCCGAACAATTTACTTACATTCCCCAATATGACCTAAATATTGTTGTTGCCGTCCAACAATTTACTTACATTCCCAATGTCCAAATATTGTCTGTGCCGTCCAAACAATTTACTTACATTACAATTGACCCAAAATATTGTCTGTGCTGTCCGAACAATTTTACTACATTCCCAATAATATGACCTAAATATTGTCTGTGCTGTCCGGAACAATTTACTTTACATTCCCAATATGACCTAAATATTGTCTGTGCCGGTCCTAAAATATGATTTGTCTGTGCCCGTCCGAACAATTTACTTACATTCCCAATATGACCTAAATATTGTCTGTGCCGTCCGAACAATTTACTTACATTCCCAATATGACCTAAATATTGTCTGTGCCGTCCAAACAATTTACTTACATTCCCAATATGACCTAAATATTGTCTGTGCCGTCCAAACAATTTACTTACATTCCCAATATGACCTAAATATTGTCTGTGCCGTCCGAACAATTTACTTACATTCCCAATATGACCTAAATATTGTCTGTGCCGTCCGAACAATTTACTTACATTCCCAATATGACCTAAATATTGTCTGTGCCGTCCAAACAATTTACTTACATTCCCAATATGACCTAAATATTGTCTGTGCCGTCCGAACAATTTACTTACATTCCAATATGAACAAAAATATTGTCTGTGCTGTCCAACAATTTACTTACATTCCCAATATGACAAATATTGTCTGTGCCGTCCGAACAATTTACCATTTCCCAATATGACCTAAAAGTTTTGTTCCCAATATGACCCTAAATATTGTCTGTGCCGTCAAACAATTTACTTACATTCCCAATATGACCTAAAATATTGTTCTAAATATTGTCTGTCCGAACAATTTACTTACATTCCCAATATGACCCAAATATTGTCTGTGCCGTCCGAACAATTTACTTACATTCCCAATATGACCTAAATATTGTCTGTGCCGTCCGAACAATTTATTTACTTTCCCAATATGACCTAAATTGTTGTGCCGTCCAAACAATTTACTTCAATTGCCCAATATGACCTAAATATTGTCTGTGCCGTCCGAACAATTTACTTACATTCCCAATATTATTTAAATATTGTCTGTGCCATAAATATTGTTTATTTACTTACATTTATTTATATGACCTAAATATTGTCTGTGCCGTCCGAACAATTTACCTATTCCCAATATGACCTAAATATTGTCTGTGCCAAATCAAACAATTTACTTACATTCCCAATATGACCTAAATATTGTCTGTGCCGTCCAAACAATTTACTTACATTCCCAATATGACCTAAATATTGTCTGTGCTTATCCAACAATTTACTTACATTCCCAATATGACCTAAATATTGTCTGTGCCAAATCGAAACAATTTACTTACATTCCCAATATGACCTAAATATTGTCTGTGCCGTCCAAACACAATTTACATTTACATTCCCAATATGAAAATATTGTCTGTGCCCTCCGAACAATTTACTTACATTCCCAATATGACCTAAATATTGTCTGTGCCGTCCGAACAATTTACTTACATTCCCCAATATGACCTAAATATTGTCTGTGCCGTCCGGAACAATTTTACTTACATTCCCAATATGACCTAAATATTGTCTGTGCCGTCCGAACAATTTACTTACATTCCCACTATGACCCTATGATTGTCTGTACTAAATATTGTCTACATTCCCAATATGACCGAACATTGTCTGTGCCTTGTCCGAACAATTTATTACATTCCCAATATGACCTAAATATTGTCTGTGCCGTCCAAAAATTTACTTACATTCCCAATATGACCTAAATATTGTCTGTGCCGTCCGAACAATTTACTTACATTCCCAATATGACCTAAATATTGTCTGTGCCGTCCGAACAATTTACTTACATTCCCAATATGACCTAAATATTGTCTGTGCCGTCCGAACAATTTACTTACATTCCCAATATGACCTAAATATTGTCTGTGCCGTCCAACAATTTACTTACATTCCCCATATGACCTAAATATTGTCCCTAATTTGACCTTACATTCCCAATATTGTCTTGTCCCGCCGTCCGAACAATTTACTTACATTCCCAAAATATTGTCTACCTAAATTTTATTTACATCTGTAAATATTGTCTGTGCCGTCCAAACAATTTACTTACATTCCCAATATGACCTAAATATTGTCTGTGCCGTCCGAACAATTTACTTACATTCCCAATATGACCTAAATATTGTCTGTGCCGTCCGAACAATTTACTTTACATTCCCAATGTCCTAATATGACCTAAATATTGTCTGTGCTGTCCGAACAATTTACTTACATTCCCAATATGACCTAAATATTGTCTGTGCCGTCCGAACAATTTATTTACATTCCAATATGACCTAAATATTGTCCCGGCCGTCCGAACAATTTATTTACATTTCCAATGACCTAAATATTGTCTGTGCCGTCCGAACAATTTACTTACATTCCCAATATGACCTAAATATTGTCTGTGCCGTCCGAACAATTTACCCACATTCCCAATATGACCTAAATATTGTCTGTGCCGTCCGAACAATTTACTTACATTCCCCAATATGACCTAAATATTGTCTGTGCCGTCCGAACAATTTACTTACATTCCCCAATATGACCTAAATATTGTCCGTGTGCCCGAACAATTCCCCAAACAAATTTACTTACATTCCCCAATTTACCCATATGACCTAAATATTGTCTGTGCCGTCCAAACAATTTACTTACATTCCCAATATGACCTAAATATTGTCTTCCCAATATGCCGTCCGAACAATTTACTTACATTCCCAATATGACCTAAATATTGTCTGTGCCGTCCAAACAATTTACTTACATTCCCAATATGACCTAAATATTGTCTGTGCCGTCCGAACAATTTATTTACATTCCCAATATGACCTAAATATTGTCTGTGCTGTCCGAACAATTTACTTACATTCCCAATATGACCTAAATATTGTCTGTGCCGTCCAGAACAATTTACATTTACATTCCCAATATGACCTAAATATTGTCTGTGCCGTCCGAACAATTTACTTACATTCCCAATATGACCTAAATATTGTCTGTGCCGTCCGAACAATTTACTTACATTCCCAATATGACCTAAATATTGTCTGTGCCGTCCAAACAATTTACTTACATTCCCAATATGACCTAAATATTGTCTGTGCCGTCCGAACAATTTACTTACATTCCCAATATGACCTAAATATTGTCTGTGCCGTCCGAACAATTTATTTACATTCCAATATGACCTAAATATTGTCTGTGCCGTCCAAACAATTTACTTACATTCCCAATATGACCTAAATATTGTCTGTGCCGTCCAAACAATTTATTTACATTCCCAATATGACCTAAATATTGTCTGTGCCGTCCGAACAATTTACTTACATTCCCAATATGACCTAAATATTGTCTGTGCCGTCCGAACAATTTAATTTTCCCAATATGACCTAAATATTGTCTTCCGTCCAAACAATTTACTTAAATTCCCAATTGTCGTCTGTGCCGTCCAAACAATTTTAAATATTGTCTGTGCCGTCCGAACAATTTACATTCCCAATATGACCTAAATATTGTCTGTGCCGTCCGAACAATTTACTTACATTCCCAATATGACCTAAATATTGTCTGTGCCGTCCAAACAATTTACTTACATTCCCCATATGACCTAAATATTGTCTGTGCCGTCCGAACAATTTACTTACATTCCCCAATATGACCTAAATATTGTCTGTGCCGTCCGCCTAAATATTGTCATTCCCAATATGACCGTTGTCTGTGCCGTCGAACAATTTACTTACATTCCCAATATGACCTAAATATTGTCTGTGCCGTCCGAACAATTTATTTACATTCCCAATATGACCTAAATATTGTCTGTGCCGTCCAAACAATTTACTTACATTCCCAATATGACCTAAATATTGTCTGTGCCGTCCGAACAATTTACTTACATTCCCAATATGACCTAAATATTGTCTGTGCCCGAAACAATTTACTTACATTCCCAATATGACCTAAATATTGTCTGTGCCGTCCGAACAATTTACTTACATTCCCAATATGACCTAAATATTGTCTGTGCTGTCCGAACAATTTACTTACATTCCCAATATGACCTAAATATTGTCTGTGCCGTCCAAACAATTTACTAATTCCCAATATGACCTAAATATTGTCTGTGCCGTCCGAACAATTTACTTACATTCCCAATATGACCTAAATATTGTCTGTGCCGTCCAAACAATTTACTTACATTCCCAATATGACCTAAATATTGTCAATGTACTTACATTCCCAATATGACCTATTTATTTACATTCCCAATATGACCTTCCCAATATTGTCTGTGCCGTCTGTGCCAAACAAACTTACATTCCCAATATGACCTAAATATTGTCTGTGCCGTCCAAACAATTTACTTACATTCCCAATATGACCTAAATATTGTCTGTGCCGTCCGAAACAATTTACTTACATTCCCAATATGACCTAAATATTGTCTGTGCCGTCCGAACAATTTACTTACAAAAATATTTCTAACATTACATTCCCAATATGACCTCTGTGCCGTCCGAACAATTGTCTGTGTCCATCCGAACAATTTACTTACATTCCCAATATGACCTAAATATTGTCTCCCTGTCCAAACAATTTACTTACATTCCCAATATGACCTAAATATTGTCTGTGCCGTCCGAACAATTTACTTACATTCCCAATATGACCTAAATATTGTCTGTGCCGTCCAAACAATTTACTTACATTCCCAATATGACCTAAATATTGTCTGTGCCGTCCGAACAATTTACTTACATTCCCAATATGACCTAAATATTGTCCCGGCCGTCCGAACAATTTACTTACATTCCCAATATGACCTAAATATTGTCTGTGCCGTCCGAACAATTTACTTACATTCCCAATATGACCTAAATATTGTCTGTGCCGTCCGAACAATTTACTTACATTCCCAATATGACCTAAATATTGTCTGTGCCGTCCAAACAATTTACTTACATTCCCAATATGACCTAAATATTGTCTGTGCCAAATCTGTCCAAACAATTTACTTACATTCCTAATATGACCTAAATATTGTCTGTGCCGTCCGAAACAATTTGCTTTACATTTCCCAATATGACCTAAATATTGTCTGTGTGCCGTCCAAACAATTTACTTACATTCCCAATATGACCCTAAATATTGTCTGTGCCGTCCGAACAATTTACTTACATTCCCAATATGACCTAAATATTGTCTGTGCAGTGTCCGAACAATTTACTTTACATTCCCAATATGACCTAAATATTGTCTGTGCCGTCCAAAAATTTACTTACATTCAAATATTGTCTGTGCCGTCCAAACAATTTACTTTACATTCCCATATGACCTAAATATTGTCTGTGCCGTCCGAACAATTTACTTACATTCCCAATATGACCTAAATATTGTCTGTGCCGTCCGAACAATTTACAATTCCCAATATGACCTAAATATTGTCTGTGCCGTCCAAACAATTTACTTACATTCCCAATATGACCTAAATATTGTCTGTGCCGTCCAAACAATTTACTTACATTCCCAATATGACCTAAATATTGTCTGTGCCGTCCAAACAATTTACTTACATTCCCAATATGACCTAAATATTGTCTGTGCCGTCCGAACAATTTACTTACATTCCCAATATGACCTAAATATTGTCTGTGCCGTCCGAACAATTTTAAATACATTCCCAATATGACCTAAATATTGTCTGTGCCGTCCGAACAATTTACTTACATTCCCAATATGACCTAAATATTGTCTGTGCTGTCTGAACAATTTACTTACATTCCCAATATGACCTAAATATTGTCTGTGCCGTCCGAACAATTTACTTACATTCCCAATATGACCTAAATATTGTCTGTGCCGTCCAAACAATTTACTTACATTCCCAATATGACCTAAATATTGTCTGTGCCGTCCAAACAATTTACTTACATTCCCAATATGACCTAAATATTGTCTGTGCCGTCCGAACAATTTACTTACATTCCCCAATATGACCTAAATATTGTCTGTGCTGTCCGAACAATTTACTTACATTCCCAATATGACCTAAATATTGTCTGTGCCGTCCAAACAATTTACTTACATTCCCAATATGACCTAAATATTGTCTGTGCCGTCCGAACAATTTACTTACATTCCCAATATGACCTAAATATTGTCTGTGCCGTCCGAACAATTTACTTACCCAATAATGACCTAAATATTGTCTGTGCCGTCCGAACAATTTCCCCCAATTGACCTAAATATTGTCTGTGCATCCGAACAATTTACTTATCCGAAATATTGTCTGTGCGTCAAACAATGTCCCAATATGACCAAATATTTACTTAACAATTTATAATATGACCTAAATATTGTCTGTGCCGTCCGAAAATTTACTTACATTCCCAATATGACCTAAATATTGTCTGTGCCGTCCGAACAATTTACTTACATTCCCCAATATGACCTAAATATTGTCTGTGCCGTCCAAACAATTTACTTACATTCCCAATATGACCTAAATATTGTCTGTGCTGTCCGAAACAATTTACTTACATTCCCAATATGACCTAAATATTGTCTGTCCGTCCAAACAATTTACTTACATTCCCAATATGACCTAAATATTGTCTGTTGCCGTCCGAACAATTTACTTACATTCCTAATATGACCTAAATATTGTCTGTGCCGTCCAAACAATTTACTTACATTCCCAATATGACCTAAATATTGTCTGTGCCGTCCGAACTTAATTCCTAATTTATTGTTCCCAATATTCCCAATTTATGACCCTAAATATTGTCTGTGCCGTCCAAACAATTTACTTACATTCCCAATATGACCTAAATATTGTCTGTGCCCAATATGACCGAAACAATTTACTTACATTCTAATATGACCTAAAATATTGTCTGTGCCGTCCGAACAATTTACTTACATTCCCAATATGACCTAAATATTGTCTGTGCCGTCCAAACAATTTACTTACATTCCCAATATGACCTAAATATTGTCTGTGCCGTCCAAACAATTTATTTACATTCCCAATATGACCTAAATATTGTCTGTGCCGTCCAAACAATTTACTTACATTCCCAATATGACCTAAATATTGTCTGTGCTGTCCGAACAATTTACTTACATTCCCAATATGACCTAAATATTGTCTGTGCCTCCAAAAATTTATTACATTCCCAATATGACCTAAATATTGTCTGTGCCGTCCAAACAATTTACTTACATTCCCAATATGACCTAAATATTGTCTGTGCCGTCCAAACAATTTATTTACATTCCCAATATGACCTAAATATTGTCTGTGCCGTCCAAACAATTTACTTACATTCCCAATATGACCTAAATATTGTCTGTGCCGTCCGAACAATTTACTTACATTCCCAATATGACCTAAATATTGTCTGTGCCGTCCAAACAATTTCATTCAATATGACCTAAATATTGTCTGTGCCGTCCAGAACAATTTACTTACATTCCCAATATGACCTAAATATTGTCTGTGCCGTCCAAACAATTTACTTACATTCCCAATATGACCTAAATATTGTCCGAACAATTTCCAAACAATTTAAATATTACAATTCCCTAATTCCCATATGACCTAAATATTGTCTGTGCCGTAACAATTTACTTACATTCCCAATATGACCTAAATATTGTCTGTGCCGTCCAAACAATTTACTTACATTCCCAATATGACCCAAATATTGTCTGTGCATCCAAACAATTTACTTACATTCCAATATGACCTAAATATTGTCTGTGCCGTCCGAACAATTTTATTCCCAATATGACCTAAATATTGTTCTGTGCTGTCCAAACAATTTACTTACATTCCCAATATGACCTAAATATTGTCTGTGCCGTCCAAACAATTTACTTACATTCCCAATATGACCTAAATATTGTCTGTCCAAACAATTTACTTACATTCCCAATATGACCTAAATATTGTCTGTGCTTCCAAACAATTTAAATTCCCAATATGACCTAAATATTGTCTGTGCCGTCCAAACAATTTACTTACATTCTCCAATAAAACCTTGTCTATTGTCAATTTACTTACATCCAAACAAATTTGTCTTACATTCCCAATATGACCTAAATATTGTCTGTGCTGTCCAAACAATTTACTTACATTCCCAATATGACCTAAATATTGTCTGTGCCGTCCAAACAATTTACTTACATTCCCAATATGACCTAAATATTGTCTGTGCCCCAAACAATTTACTTTACATTCCCCAATATGACCTTACTTCAAATATTGTCTGTGCCGTCCGGAACAATTTACTTATTTAAATTTATGAACATTGTCTGTGCCGTCCAAACAATTTTACTTACATTCCCAATATGACCTAAATATTGTCTGTGCCGTCCGAACAATTTACTTACATTTCCAATATGACCTAAATATTGTCTGCAAAGTCCGAACAATTTACAATACATTCCCAATATGACCTAAATATTGTCTGTGCCGTCCAAACAATTTACTTACATTCCCCGAACAATTTGCATATGATGACCTAAATATTGTCTGTGCTGTCCGAACAATTTAAAGTACATTCCCCATATGACCTAAATATTGTCTGTGCTGTCCAAACAATTTACTTACATTCCAATATGACCTAAATATTGTCTGTGCCGTCCAAACAATTTACTTACATTCCCAATATGACCTAAATATTGTACAAAGGTCCGAAAAATTCCGAAAAATTTTATTTACATTCCCAATATGACCTAAATATTGTCTGTTGTTCTGCCGTCCAAACAATTTACTTACATTCCCAATATGACCTAAATATTGTCTGTGCCGTCCGAACAATTTTATTACATTCCCAATATGACCTAAATATTGTCTGTGCCGTCCGAACAATTTATTTACATTTCCCAATATGACCTAAATATTGTCTGTGCTGTCCAAACAATTTACTTACATTCTAATATGACCTAAATATTGTCTGGCTCTTCCCGAACAATTTACTTACATTCCCAATATGACCTAAATATTGTCTGTGCCGTCCGAACAATTTACTTACATTCCCAATATGACCTAAATATTGTCTGTGCCGTCCAAACAATTTTAAATTTGTCCATTCCGAACAATTTATTTACATTCCATATGACCTAAATATTGTCTGTGCTGTCCAAACAATTTACTTACATTCCCAATATGACCTAAATATTGTCTGTGCCGTCCGAACAATTTACTTACATTCCCAATATGACCTAAATATTGTCTGTGCGTCCGGAACAATTTACTTACATTCCCAATATGACCTAAATATTGTCTGTGCCGTCCAAACAATTTACTTACATTCCCAATATGACCTAAATATTGTCAATTTACTTACATTCCGGAAAATTCTACTTACATTCCCAATATGACCTAAATATTGTCTGTGCCGTCCGAACAATTTACTTACATTCCCAATATGACCTAAATATTGTCTGTGCCGTCCGAACAATTTACTTACATTCCCAATATGACCTAAATATTGTCTGTGCCGTCCAAACAACAATTTACATTCCCCAATATGACCTAAATATTGTCTGTGCTGTCCGAAATTTATTTACATTCCCAATATGACCCAAATATTGTCTGTGCCGTCCGAACAATTTACTTACATTCCCAATATGACCTAAATATTGTCTGTTAATGTCCAAACAAATTTTACTTATTTAATATGACAAATTTGTCTGTGCTGTCCAAACAATTTACTGACCTATGAAAATATTGTCTGTGCCGTCCGAACAATTTACTTACATTCCCAATATGACCTAAATATTGTCTGTGCCGTCCAAACAATTTATTTTACATTCCCAATATTGACCCGTCCGAAATATTGTTACATTCCCCGTCCGAACAATTTGTCCGAACAATTTATTACATTCCAATATGACCTAAATATTGTCTGTGCTGTCCAAACAATTTACTTACATTCCCAATATGACCTAAATATTGTCTGTGCCGTCCAAACAATTTACTTACATTCCCAATATGACCTAAATATTGTTGTGCTGTCCAAACAATTTACTTACATTCCCCTAATATGATTTACTAAATATTGTCTGTGCCGTCCGAACAATTTACTTACATTCCCAATATGACCTAAATATTGTCTGGCCGTCCGAACAATTTACTTACATTCCCAATATGACCTAAATATTGTCTGTGCCGTCCAAACAATTTACTTACATTCCCCAATATGACCTAAATATTGTCTGTGCCGTCCAAATACATCCGAACAATTTAATTTACATTCCCGTCCAATATGACATTCCCAATATGACCTAAATATTGTCTGTGCCGTCCAAACAATTTACCCGCATTCCCAATACATTCCTGTGCCGTCCGAACAATTTACTTACATTCCCAATATGACCTTATTGTCTGTGCCGTCCAAACAATTTACTTACATTCCCAATATGACCTAAATATTGTCTGTGCCGTCCGGAACAATTTGCCCACATTCCCAATATGACCTAAATATTGTCTGTGCCGTCCAAACAATTTACATTCCCCATACATTCCCAATATGAACAATTTAAATAATATGACCTAAATATTGTCTGTCCCGAACAATTTACTTACATTCCCAATATGACCTAAATATTGTCTGTGCCGTCCGAACAATTTAAACAATTTACATATTCCAATATGACCTAAATATTGTCTGTGCCGTCCGAACAATTTACTTACATTCCCAATATGACCTAAATATTGTCTGTGCCGTCCGAACAATTTACTTACATTCCCAATATGACCTAAATATTGTCTGTGCCGTCCGAACAATTTACTTACATTCCCAATATGACCTAAATATTGTCTGTGCCTGTCCGAACAATTTACTTACATTCCCAATATGATCTAAATATTGTCTGTGCTGTCCAAACAATTTACTTACATTCCCAATATGACCCTAAATATTGTCTGTGCCGTCCAAACAATTTACTTACATTCCCAATATGATCTAAATATTGTCTGTGCCGTCCAAACAATTTACTTACATTCCCAATATGATCTAAATATTGTCTGTGCCGTCCAAACAATTTACTTACATTCCCAATATGATCTAAATATTGTCTGTGCCGTCCGAACAATTTACTTACATTCCCAATATGACCTAAATATTGTCTGTGCCGTCCAAACAATTTACTTACATTCCCAATATGATCTAAATATTGTCTGTGCTGTCCAAACAATTTATAATATGACCTAAATATTGTCTGTGCTGTCCAAACAATTTACTTACATTCCCACATTCCCAACAATATGACATTCCCAAATAAATATTGTCTGTGCTGTCCAAAACAATTTACTTACATTCCCAATATGACCTAAATATTGTCTGTCCAAACAATTTACTTACATTTAATATGACCTAAATATTGTCTTGCTGTCCAAACAATTTAACATTCCCAATATGATCTAAATATTGTCTGTGCCGTCCAAACAATTTACTTACATTCCCAATATGACCTAAATATTGTCTGTGCCGTCCGAACAATTTACTTACATTCCAATAATATGATCTAAATTTGTCTGTGCCGTCCGAACAATGATTTACATTCCCAATATGATCTAAATATTGTCTGTGCAATCCAAACAATTTACTACTTACATTCCCAATATGACCTAAATATTGTCTGTGCCGTCCAAACAATTTACTTACATTCCCAATATGACCTAAATATTGTCTGTGCCGTCCGAACAATTTTACATTCCCAATATGACCTAAATATTGTCTGTGCCGTCCAAACAAATTTACCCCAAAACCTAAATATTGTCTGTGCTGTCCGAACAATTTACTTACATTCCCAATATGACCTAAATATTGTCTGTGCTGTCCGGAACAATTTACTTACATTCCCAATATGACCTAAATATTGTCTGTGCTGTCCGAACAATTTACTTACATTCCAATATGACCTAAATATTGTCTGTGCCGTCCAAACAATTTACTTACATTCCCAATATGACCTAAATATTGTCTGTGCCCAAACAATTTACTTACATTCCCAATATGACCTAAATATTGTCTGTGCCGTCCAAACAATTTACTTACATTCCAATAATAAATATTGTTCACCAAACAATTTTAAATATTGTCTGTGCCGTCCAAACAATTTACTTACATTCCCAATATGACCTAAATATTGTCTGTGCTGTCCAAACAATTTACTTACATTCCCAATATGACCTAAATATTGTCTGTGCTGTCCAAACAATTTATTTACATTCCCAATATGACTAAATATTGTCTGTGCCGTCCAAACAATTTATTTAAATTCCCAATATGACCTAAATATTGTCTGTGCTGTCCAAACATTTACTTACATTCCCCAATATGATCTAAATATTGTCTGTGCCGTCCGAACAATTTACTTACATTCCCCTAAATATTGTCTGTGCCGTCCTAAATATTCCCAATATGACTCTGTCTGTCCAAACAATTTACTTACATTCCCAATATGATCTAAATATTGTCTGTGCCGTCCAAACAATTTTACTTACATTCCCAATATGACCTAAATATTGTCTGTGCCGTCCAAACAATTTACTTACATTCCCAATATGACCTAAAATTTATTCTCCGTATCATGACCTAAATATCCAAACAATTTTAAATACATTCCCAATATGACCTAAATATTGTCTGTGCTGTCCAAACAATTTACTTACATTCCCAATATGACCTAAATATTGTCTGTGCCGTCCGAACAATTTACTTACATTCCCAATATGACCTAAATATTGTCTGTGCCGTCCAAACAATTTACTTACATTCAATGACCTAAATATTGTCTGTGCCGTCCAAACAATTTACATTCCCATTATGACCTAAATATTGTCTGTGCCGTCCAAACAATTTATGGGACATTCCCAATATGACCTAAATATTGTCTGTGCCGTCCAAACAATTTACTTACATTCCGCGTAAAATATTGTCTGTGCATCCAAACAATTTACTTACATTCCCAATATGACCTAAATATTGTCTGTGCTGTCCAAACAATTTACTTACATTCCAATATGACCTAAATATTGTCTGTGCCGTCCGAACAATTTACTTACATTCCCAATATGATATAAATATTGTCTGTGCAATTTACATTCCCATATGATCTAAATATTGTCTGCAGGTCCGAACAATTTAATTACATTCCCCAATATGACCTAAATATTGTCTGTGCCGTCCAAACAATTTACTTACATTCCCAATATGACCTAAATATTTTACTTACATTCCTAATCCGAACTAAATAATTTACTTACATTTACCCAATATGACCTAAATATTGTCTGTGCCGTCCGAACAATTTACTTACATTCCCAATATGACCTAAATATTGTCTACAGCCGTCCAAACAATTTACTTACATTCCCAATATGACCTAAATATTGTCTGTGCCGTCCGAACAATTTGCCCACATTCCCAATATGACCTAAATATTGTCTGTGCTGTCCGAACAATTTACTTACATTCCCAATATACCTAAATATTGTCTAAAATTTTATTGTTCCCAATATGACCTAAATATTGTCTGTGCCGTCAATTTTTACTTACATTCCCAATATGACCTAAATATTGTCTGTGCCGTCCAAACAATTTTATTTACATTCCATACATTCCTGTGCCGTCCAAACAATTTAATATTCCCAATATGACCTAAATATTGTCTGTGCGTCCAAAAATTTACTTACATTCCCCAATATGACCTAAATATTGTCTGTGCCGTCCAAACAATTTACTTACATTCCCAATATGACCCTAAATATTGTCTGTGCCATCCGAACAATTTACTTACATTCCCAATATGACCTAAATATTGTCTGTGCCGTCCGAACAATTTACTTACATTCCCAATATGACCTAAATATTGTCTGTGCCGTCCAAACAATTTACTTACATTCCCAATATGACCTAAATATTGTCTGTGCTGTCCGAACAATTTACTTACATTCCCAATATGACAAATATTGTCTAAATTACCATTCCGAAAAATTTATTTACATTCTCAAATTATGACCCAAATATTGTCTGTGCCGTCCAAACAATTTACTTACATTCAATATGACCTAAATATTGTCTGTGCCGTCCGAACTATTGTTCTGGTTGTCTGTGCCGTCCGAAAATTTAAATATATTCCCAATATGACCTAAATATTGTCTGTGCCGTCCAAACAATTTACATTTATGACATTCCAATATGACCCTAAATATTGTCTGTGCCGTCCGAACAATTTTTTACATTCCCAATATGACCTAAATATTGTCTGTGCTGTCCATACAATTTATTTACATTCCTAATATGACCTAAATATTGTCTGTGCCGTCCGAACAATTTACTTACATTCCCAATATGACCTAAATATTGTCTCTGCCGTCCGAACAATTTTATTTACATTCCTAAATATTGACCCGTCCAATAATTTGTGCATTCCCAATTTATCATCTGTTATATGACCTAAATATTGTCTGTGCTGTCCAAACAATTTTACTTACATTCCCAATATGACCTAAATATTGTCTGTGCCGTCCGGAACAATTCTATTTACATTCCCAATATGACCTAAATATTGTCTGTGCTGTCCGAACAATTTACTTACATTCCCAATATGACCTAAATATTGTCTGTGCCGTCCGAACAATTTACTTACATTCCCAATATGACCTAAATATTGTCTGTGCCGTTTATTACATTCCCAACAATTTTACTTACATTTCCAATATGACCTAAATATTGTCTGTGCCGTCCAAACAATTTACTTACATTCCAATATGACCTAAATATTGTCTGTGCTGTCCGAACAATTTACTTACATTCCAATATGACCTAAATATTGTCTATGCCGTCCGAACAATTTATTTACATTCCCAATATGACCTAAATATTGTCTGTGCTGTCCGAACAATTTACTTACATTCCCAATATGACCTAAATATTGTCTGTCTGTGCGTCCGAACAATTTACTTACATTCCCAATATGACCTAAATATTGTCTGTGCCGTCCGGAACAATTTACTTACATTCCCAATATGATAATATCTGACCTTTAAATATTGTCTGTGCCGTCCGAACAATTTACTTACATTCCCAATATGACCTAAATATTGTCTGTGCCGTCCGAACAATTTACTTACATTCCCAATATGACCTAAATATTGTCTGTGCCGTCCGAACAATTTACTTACATTCCCAATATGACCTAAATATTGTCTGTGCCGTCCAAAACAATTTACTTACATTCCCAATATGACCTATATTGTCTGTGCCGTCCCAAACAATTTAAATATATGACCTGTTGTCTGTGCCCGAACAATTTACTTACATTCCCAATATGACCTAAATATTGTCTGTGCCCAATCCGAACAATTTACTTATGGGACCAATATGACCTAAATATTGTCTGTGCCTGTCCAAACAATTTACTTTACATTCCCAATATGACCTAAATATTGTCTGTGCTGTCCGGAAAAATTTACTTACATTCCCAATATGACCTAAATATTGTCTGTGCTGTCCGAACAATTTATTTACATTCCCAATATGACCTAAAATATTGTCTGTGCCGTCCAAAACAATTTGCATATGACATTCCCCAATATTACCTGAAAATATTGTGTGCCGTCCGAACAATTTACTTACATTCCCAATATGACCTAAATATTGTCTGTGCCGTCCGAACAATTTACTTACATTCCCAATATGACCTAAATATTGTCTGTGCCAAATCCAAAACAATTTACTTACATTCCAATATGACCTAAATATTGTCTGTGCCGTCCGAAAAATTTATTTACATTCCAATATGACCTAAATATTGTCTGTGCTGTCCGAACAATTTACTTACATTCCCCAATATGACCTAAATATTGTCTGTGCTGTCCGAAACAATTTACTTACATTCCCAATATGACCTAAATATTGTCTGTGCTGTCCGAACAATTTAACATTCCCAATATGACCTAAATATTGTTATTGTCCGAACAATTCCTTTACATTCAATATGACCTAAAACATTGTTCAAAGCTGTCCGAACAATTTACTTACATTCCCTAATATGACCTAAATATTGTCTGTGCTGTCCGAAAATTTATTTACATTCCCTAATATGACCTAAATATTGTCTGTGCTGTCCGAACAATTTACTTACATTCCCAATATGACCTAAATATTGTCTGGTGCTGTCCGAACAATTTACCATTTACATTCCAATATGACCTAAATATTGTCTGGTGCTGTCCGAACAATTTTACTTACATTCCTGTCCGAATATGACCTTATATTCCAAATATTGTCTGTGCCGTCCGAAAAATTTACTTTACATTCCCAATATGATTCTAAATATTGTTGAGCCATCCGAACAATTTAATTTACATCCCCAATATGACCTAAATATTGTCTGTGCCGTCCAAACAATTTACATTCCTAATATGACATATTCCCAATATGACCTAACATTCCCATTGTCTAAATATTGTCTGTCCCAAAAATTTACATTACATTCTAATATGACCTAAATATTGTCTGTGCCGTCCAAACAATTCCACCACCGGTTACATTCCCAATATGACCCAAATATTGTCTGTGCTGTCCGAACAAATTTACTTACATTCCCCAATATGATGAAACATTGTCTGTGCCGTCCGAACAATTTATTACATTCCCAATATGACCTAAATATTGTCTGTGCCGTCCGAACAATTTTACACCAATATGACCGAAATATTGTCACATTCCAATATGACCTAAATATTAGTCTGTGCATTCCGAACAATTTACTTACATTCCCCAATATGACCTAAATATTGTTCCCAATATGTGCTGTCCGAACAATTTTCTTACATTCTAATATGACCTAAAATATTGACTATTGTCAGTGCTAAAGAATTTACCATTCCCAATTTACCGAACAATACATTCCCAATATGACTTCCACCACCGATGTTTCAGCATTGACTTCCAAACCGATTTACATTTTACATGACCACCGCATGACACATAAATAGTGAATACAGTCACCGATGAATATTTCAATTTACATCCACATTAATTCCAAGGCTATTCAAAGCGTCCGAACAATTTATTTACATTCCTAATATGATCTAAATATTCTCTGTACATTCCCAATAATGACTTACATTCCCTGATATGATCCCAATATTGTCTAAAGTCAACAATTTTCATATCCCAATATGACCTTACAGTCCGAACAATGATTTACATTCAATATGGATCTAAATTCCACCACCCGAACATACTTACATTTTCCCAATAGTTACTACAGTGATGATACATTCCACCACCGATGATTCCACCATTCCCCAATAGTGACTACGGTACACCGATGATACATTCAATAGTGACTTCATCCACCGATACATTCCCAATAGTGACTTCATCCACCGATACATTAATAGTGACTACCACCGATGATACATTCCCAATAGTGACTTCAGCCACCCGATGACACATTCCCATCATCAGTGATACGTTTAATGGTGACTTCCACCACCGATGATACATTCCCAATAGTGACTTCAGCCACCGATGACACATTTAATTGGCTACGGTCACCGATGATACATTCCCAATAGTGACACCATCACGATGATACATTCCCAATAGTGATTTCCACCACCGATGATACATTCCCAATAGTGACTTCAGCCACCGATGACACATTCCCAATAGTGACTACAGTCACCGATGATACATTCCCAATAGTGACTTCATCCACCGATGATACATTCCCAATAGTGACTTCCACCACCGATGATACATTCCCAATAGTGACTTCAGCCACCGATGACACATTCCCAATAGTGACTACAGTCACCGATGATACATTCCCAATAGTGACACCGATGATACATCCACCATCCACCCATCATACATTCCCAATAGTGACTTCCACCACCGATGATACATTCCCAATAGTGACTTCCACCCACCCCAATAGTGATGACATATCCCAATAGTGACTACAGTCACCGATGATACATTCCAATAGTGACTTCATCCACCGATGATACATTTAATACATTCCCAATAGTGACTTCCACCACCGATGATACATTCCCAATATAGTGACATTCCCAATAGCCAACCGATGACACATTCCAATAGTGACTACAGTCCCGGCGATACATTCCCAATAGTGACTTCATCCACCGATGATACATTCCCAATAGTGACATCCACGTTGTTCCAATTGACATCCTGATGCAATAGTGACTGGTTGACACATTCCCAATAGTGACTTCAGTCACGATGACACATTCCAATAGTGACTACATCCACCGATGATACATTCCCAATAGTGACTTCCACCACCGATGATACATTCCCAATAGTGACTTCCACCACCGATCATACATTCCCAATAGTGACTTCCACCACCGATGATACATTCCCAATAGTGACTTCCACCACCGATGACATTTGACTTCAACCGATGATACATTCCCAATAGTGACTTCAGTCACCGATGATACATTCCATCCACCGATGATACATTCAATAGTGACTTCAGCCGATGATACATTCCCAATAGTTACTTCCACCACCGATGATACATTCCCAATAGTGACTTCATCCACATTGATGATACATCACCGATCCCAATAGTGACTTCATCCGACCGATACATTCCCAATAGTGACTACCACCGATGATACATTCCCAATAGTGACTTCAGACACCGATGACACATTCCCAATAGTGACTACATTCACCGATGATACATTCCCAATAGTGACTTCATCCACCGATGACACATTTCCCAATAGTGACTTCCACCACCGATGATACATTCCCAATAGTGACTTCCCACCACCGGTGACATATTCCCAATAGTGACTACAGTCACCGATGATACATTCCCAATAGTGACTTCATCCACCGATGATACATTCCCAATAGTGACTTCCACCACCGATGATACATTCCCAATGAGTGACCCAATGGTGACTTCAGACACCGATGACACATTCCCAATAGTGACTACAGTCACCGATGATACATTCCCAATAGTGACTTCAGCCACCGGTGACATATTCCCAATAGTGACTACAGTCACCGATGATACATTCCCAATAGTGACTTCATCCACCGATGATACATTCCCAATAGTGACTTCATCCACCGATGATACATTCCCAATAGTGACTTCCACCACCGATGATACATTCCCAATAGTGACTTCAGCCACCGATGACACATTCCCAATAGTGACTTCATCCACCGATGATACATTCCCAATAGTGACTTCCACCACCGATGATACATTTCCCAATAGTGACTTCCACCACCGATGACATTCCCAATTGTGACTTCAGTCACCGATGATACATTCCCAATAGTGACTTCATCCACCGATGATACATTCCCAATAGTGACTTCCACCACCGATGATATATTCCCAATAGTGACTTCAGCCACCGATGATACATTCCCCAATAGTGACTTCAGTCACCGATGATACATTCCCAATAGTGACATTTCCATCCACCGATGATACATTCTCAATAGTGACTTCAGTCACCGATGATACATTCCCAATAGTGACTTCATCCCACCGATGACACATTCCCCCAATAGTGACTTCAGTCACCGATGATACATTCCCAATAGTGACTTCAGCCACCGATGACACATTCCCAATAGTGACTACAGTCACCGATGATACATTCCCAATAGTGACTTCATCCACCGATGATACATTCCCAATAGTGACTTCATCCACCGATCATACATTCCCAATAGTGACTTCCACCACCGATGATACATTCACAATAGTGACTTCTGTCCACCGATGACACATTCCCAATAGTGACTACATCCACCGATGATACATTCCAATAGTGACTTCATCCACCGATGATACATTCCCAATAGTGACTTCATCCACCGATGATACATTCCCAATAGTGACTTCCACCACCGATGATACATTCCCAATAGTGATGCCACCGATGACATTTTTCCCAATAGTGACTACAGTCACCGATGATACATTCCAATAGTGACTTCATCCACCGATGATACATTCCCAATAGTGACTTCCACCACCGATGATACATTCCCCGATAGTGACTTCACCGATGACACATTCCCCAATAGTGACTACAGTCACCGATGATGATTCATTCCTAATAGTGACTTCCATCCCGACCGATGATACATTCCCAATAGTGACTTCCACCACCCATGATACATTCCCAATAGTGACTTCCACCACCGATGATACATTCCCAATAGTGACTTCCACCACCGATGATACATTCCCAATAGTGGGTTATTAGATCGTAAATGCATTTATCATTCTACGGTTAGGTTATATATTGGCGTGACCAGCAAACAAGAAGGAATCTGATTTTAGATGATAAAGACGTCGAAGATTGTGAAAAGGATTATATTATTAGGAGGCATGAAATCAAATAATTGTAATTAATTTACAAGAGATTACTTCGCTAATATACAAGTCATTTTATATAAAAAAAAACTAACACAATTTTCTTTCTTTAGGCCAAGCCCTTTTAATAAAATTATATGGAAATTGCTCGCTATATTACATGATTAAGTGAATCACTTTAAGCACATGACTTACATATAAATATAAACATTTATACAATTTACTATATCATGAACACAGAAATTACGGTATTTTCCAAAAATAAAGAAGATTTTATTTGTCTATATGTCGAATTGTCAGAGAAACATTTTTGTCTTTGATTCAGTGAAAATCATTTCCTGAATAACACTTGATAAATTATATAGGCAATAATTTAAACATACCCTAACTGCAAGAACAAAGTGGAATGCCCTAAGAATCTATTAAAAATTAGAAATCTGATGGATATACGATATTTCTACTGTCGTCGGCTTTACTCATCTGCTAGTAGGACAAACCTCGGCATCAGAGTCGAAGAAGCGAGTCCAGAATAAGCACAACATAATCTAATGACGCCAAAATTTTAACATGACCATGACGATTACAACGGTTAAACCAAGCGATGTATAGAGCTACGCATGATGGACTCGAATATATTCAGCGGCAGTCTGTTGCAGTTTCATAACTGGATTCTGCATATATATTCTATATATTCCGCGGAGGAATGTCAATGAATCAAATGTGTGTGTAATTTCATGGCTACTTGAGGTTCACTTTAAACAAATTCACGCCATCGGCACGTTGTTCTAATCCCATTTTCTTTAACATCCAACAAAAGCCAAACGGCTATTAGGAATGGATGTGGAGAGTACATTTTGGTGATATTAGGAACGTCTATTCCTGAACAGGTCCGATGGCTGCAAATTTGATCATCAAGTCATCATCATGAAAAAATCCACCAGTAAAGAAGAAATTAAAGTCTTGGGCTCGATTTCAATCCGACTTGAAATGGACCCTAGGATATATTATGAACTATATTTTGTAGTTATTTATTAAACAAGATTAACTAGGAAGCCAAAGAAGATCGGATTTATTCCCAACAAATGATCTTCGATATATTTTGGTATTAATTCACTAACAACCACTGAGTTTTAACATGTGTCGTACATATCGAACACTAAACAAAAGTTATATACTTATATATGATAGCCCTTCATTAGTTTCGCGACCAAAACTTTTCTTAAATTCCTAATTTTTGTTTATGTAAAACAATTTAATTGTATCTCAATATATATTAAACCATTGTTTATTTTCTGGAAGACAACCTTTAGAATTCCCGTGAACATTGCAATTTCTGTTTCATATTTCCTCTCCTTTTGCTGCTACGCTAAAATTACTAAGTTTCGGCGGGTCGCAGATTAACCTACGAGAGAGTGTGGTGCATGTTTTTGCTGATGTAATAATGTAAAGTTGTTTTATCAGTGCATCAGTTTATCACAGTGCATAAGAATTAATAATCAGATTGTTGTTTATTTTACATATAATATTGTTTCCAAAGATGATGATTTTTTGGGAACGGTAGATCATCTTTTTTTATAACAGCTGCTTTGTATCATGTGTGGTGTGGTGGAATGGATATCGGTTTTGGATGAGAATTCTGAGACCAGAGTTCGAATTTCAGTCTCGTGCCTCACACGAAAATACCATTGGCAAGGGTAGGAATCCAGCACTTCTACTCCACACACCTATCTAAAGATCTTAATAGCCTTGATTTTCAGCAATCTACTGCACAAATAGAGGTTAACCTACTGCAGGAAAATCTGCTACGTTGTTAGACATGAATTTAAAGAGATGTGTTCGCCAAAAAGTTTTTTCAAGTATAACAAATGACTGACTGATTTTGTATCTGCGGGAACTCCGGTTCAAGATATTCCCAGAATTTTGGTTGGGTAATCTATTGAATTAGGTTAGATGTTTTTGTTCTTTTTTTTTTTTTTTTTTTCATTTTATTTTTTCTACCATTTCGAACCAATAATACATTTTCTAATTTCCTTGGAGTGTTAAAGAATTTCTATTATGCTTTTTCTGATTTCCCCTTTATTTTGATTTATTTTTGATGGCAAAACAAGTTATTTTTCATCGAATTTCATATACTTTCACAAATCGCTTGTTTTCTTTTTATATTGATAAAACTTTGAACATTAATCTTTTTAAGCTATTAAACATTTCCACATCCCATTGTAGTTTCAACCGAGACTTCACTCTTGGGAAAAAATCAATGATACGGAAACAAATCAAAACTGTAACAGATCTTATCTGTCTGTGATAAATCTGCACTGTACTGATTATGAAAAAATGCTTACAAAATGAAGCAATGTATAACTTCTCACAAGTCTGTTTTTAATGATTAATGTAGTGGTATATTAAATCTGGGTAAGTAGCCAAATGCTACTCTTATAAATCAAATGAGTCGATAAAGCTGTGTTTTGCTCATAAATTCACTTCCAGTCCCATTCTTTACTCATCTGCGGTATCTTTGCATGACTTTCCACTTAGATCTGAGTCATAACTTTATGCACATCATTACGTTCATTATTTCTTCTGTCAATTCTAAATTTGAAGCGCACACAACTTTTTCTATTTCTGAAAATGTTTAAGACATTCGCAGAAATGTCATGATCTCCAGAAATGGATACTGTTGTCTTTAATCCCAACAGTAAATACATGGTTGTTGCTGCTTTCCACCTCATTCGAAATAATTATCAGTAATTATTGTTCATAAAGTCCTGACGGATTGGCTGATTCTTAGAACTATAAAACAATAGATCAACTACCTCTTTTTGTCAAAGTGGTGGAAACTTTATTTAAATCCCAATTGCTTAAGCATTCAACGCTTAGATACTTCTATCACACATTGGATATCACTTTCACATATTTAGTTCGTTTGGGGATGTGTTAAAGGTTATTTCCCAAATATTATAAAACTTAAGAATTGTGACGCTTTTGCCTTAGATATATCGAAGTCGTTAAACAGGGTTTGACATGCTGGCTTCAAGATCTGAAGCTTGATCATGTCTCTGGCCGACTTTTTTAATATGATAAAATACTTATAAATAAATCGTGAAGTGAAGGTTGATTTGAACTGCCACTCTTCTATGTCATTCTATAAAAATACGTGTGTTTATCAGGGCTCTATTCTGTAGCCTACTTATTCTAATTTTTTATCCGCGATCATTAGGGTGTCATCAATTTGCAGCTCATTATCTGCGCTGATGACACAAATACTTACACCTACCATACATGTATTTCTGATAATCTTTTTCTAATCGCTTCACGCCGAGAAGTGCGACGATGGCATTTGATTCCGGAGGCTTAAATAGACAACAATGGGAATGGCGAAGATTGAGGAATTGACAAATGAGAAACATATTTCAAAAAGACAGATGATATCGATTGACGTTGAATTTAAATTTTCGAAGATTGCAATTATCAGAGAAGCAGGATATCTAGCTAGATCAACAATGAGGCCTAGTTGTCAAGGTGGCTGGTATGCTTAAATTCATTTAGTCGAGGAAAGAGAGAAATGAAGCTCATCAGGACCTTTGACATGTAAAGATTTGTAGAAAGATTGGCTTCCACGTTGCGTCGGTGAGAAATGACAATAATTGAGATGGCACTGAATTTTGTCAAGAACCACGAAAATTTTAGCTCTATCAGCGGGACAGTTTTGACAACGGATACAGGGATGAATGCTAGATTTTAAATGTGCATGATAGATTCAGACGAGAATAATTGTCTGGCAAGCCACTGTGAACCAACTTTACTTGCACTAGACGTAGCATTTGATATGATAAAGTCACTCATCTCCATGTCATTAGAAAATTTGAGGCCAAGAAAATGTACGGCGTTGCTATTCTGGAGTTTAGCATTAGCCATGCTGATGGAAGGGACAAAACCAAAGATCTTCAATCTCGGACAAGAAAGGATATGTTAAATTTTAGGCCACCAAAAATACACTACTCTATTTTAATAGCCATGGGGTATTATATATAATCCCAGCAGTATACTTAAAGCTAAAATCCAGTTGAGTAACTATTTGCGCCTTTACGGTCTAGCGTCTTATAATGATATTAATTTGAAGGATTATATAGAGACAGTTGCTAGATTTCTGCTAGGAAAAATGATTTAATGCAACGTCCCAGACAATTATTTTCACCGGAAGCTATCTGGCACTGTTACAAGCCTTACAATTGCCCGTTCATTGAATTATGATACCACATCTGATCTAGTTCTTCTGATATGTTTCTTAAGTTACTTAACAAAATCCACAGAATTATCAGCTTTCTGTCGGCCAGGAACTGGCATCTCTGATTCACTCCTTTTTTCCAGATCTTTATCGTAAATATCTGCTACCTTTTCTATAAATATTTTCAACCAAATCGTTATGATGACTTTTCCATTTTTTACTCTGTATTCATAAATTGAAGTTTAGAACCAGATCGATTTCATGACTGTAATGCTGAAATTGCTAGATCTAACCGAAATTCTATCCAATAATTTATTATGTGTCTCGTCTTGTCACTAGAAACTCTTTCTGATTCTTTTTCTCCTGTCGTATTTTATATTTAAAATTCCAATACACCTTTAATCTTCATCTTCTTTCTCCTTAAATCCTGTTCTTGTAGCCAAAAACGTTTTCTCAAATCTCAGCAAACCATTGTCTCTTAGCAGCTTTATCGCCTTCCTTGGGGTGAAATATTTTAAAATAATGTAAGTACTTGCGTATGCGACGTCAATAGAATACACCCGATCAACCAGTGGAGTCTCATTTCCGAAAGAATAAAACCCAATATAGTTTGCATGTTTGTTTCACAGAAACTGATTGTTGATTGCTCGCTAAATAGCATCAAATCCACGTAAACGATAAGTCAGATATTTAAATTCGATGGAAATTTTCTGTATAGACTAAGATGAAGGATTGAATGTATTTTCTTCAAAAATCAATTCCTGCTTGTTCAGAAATAAAATTGGATTTTCAAGAAGATGAAGAGAGATAGGAGGCATTGCAATGAACTTACATATTTTAACGAGGGGCATGGTTACTAGTAATTACAGTCGCACAGTGAAAATCTATATTTGATATTACTCGCCAGTATGATATTGATAATATTGATGAAAATATTCAACTTGCATTTTTGTCTTATTCATGAAGTTCTCATTGATTTAAATGATATGCTGATTGAAAAGAATAAAAAAAGAATTTTGGTGAAATGCGCTGTTGCTAAGCGAAAGTTTTTTAAAAACATTTGTCTATTTTGGCGATTCTGTTTTCCGAAAATAATAGATGCTGACAGTCACGTTTGCCCAGATGAATAACAAAATCTTTCCGAGTATTGTTTCGTTATATGTATCGAAATACATTTTAGAACTTGAGAAATCTCCGTTTTCTCAGCTTGTAATTAGTATACCGACCCATTACTGCAGGCATTCAGTTTAACATATCATTATCAGTTTGTTTCTGATTGATGAGCAAGGCGACCAGCTCTGCTATACGTATAGCCAGTTTAGCTCTTAAGCCATAATTCGACAACCTGTTCTACACTCAATTCTAGTAAAATTTGTGTCAGCAATATAGCTATAATTGGTTGCAAAAAGCCTAATAGTAAGTTTGAAATATTCCCCAAAATTATTCCCCATCCAAAGGCCTCGATGGTCCCGCATTAGAGGAAGATAATGAAAAACATTCACGTAGAATATATGTATCGTTTTACATGTAATCAGCGATCTTAGCTTCAGGCTATTCTAAGTTTGTACGATCCTGACTATGCTGAATTAATTATACTACCAAAGAGTGGATTCCAGAGTCTTTTTCGGGGTGGTGGCATTTTTTCTGTTCTGAGAGAGAGAGAGAGAGAGAGAGAGAGAGAGGAATGGAGGGATAGAGAGAGCGGAATAAATCATATTCATGATCCTATCGATCAATTTGGTTAAGATAAATAAGTGAATAAGGAGACTCTCATCAGTGACTTATCCTGACATACTTACTTCTCCATAAGTAGACATCTTGCCAATAGAAACTTCACTCGAGAAAAACACTTTTCGATTTCTACTTTCATGATGAATGTGTGGCGTCATAATTTTCTTTAGGCCAAACCGACAGACAAGTGTTCCCCTTCAATAGGGGGATGCTTTCCAAACTTAAACTTATTTCGGTCCAACTTTGAAAAAATAAACAGAATCAGATATTTTAGCATGTATAATCCCCGGGAAAAAAAAGACTTGTACGACCAACATCCAACTATACATTTATAAATTGAAATGTTTTCAAAAATATCTTTTTTGGTTATGAGACCAATCTCAATGCATTCTTTCTGAATCACTGACTGTAATAACCTCATAGTTTGGGAAGAATTCGTTCAGATTAAACACCAAAAAGTGACTTTATATGAAAAACCTAAACCAACACTGACGCTAGAATTCCACATTAATCATATTATATTTCGGATTCTGGGCGCCATTTGTTAATGACATGCGTTTCTGGTATGTCTAAACTGAGGTCACACATCCTTGACTTTTTGAAATTTTGCATTCAGATCTAACAGAGAATAAATTACACGGCCTTCGGTTGATTTTCTGTCAACGACGATATGTATAATTCATTTTGTTTTACGATGGCGCTTAGTTCGAATAGATCTACAAGCAGATCGTTGTCATTGACAAGCTGGTCGTTATGTCTCTCGTGAGGCACTGATTGTGAAACATAACTGAAATATCTGATGACGTTCCTGAGGGCTTCTCTTTGTAATATTAATCCTACTTCACAGAAGAGAAGGAAAAACGAATAGCATTGGAAACATTCCTTGTAGAAAACAAACGTAGGCAACATTTGCGCGATGTTACACAAACACTTTACTAAGTAACGTATTCCCACTCACTATAATGCTATATTATTAAGCGTTGGCTTGTTTGTTTTTATTAATAAGGCTTCCATAATTTTTAGCTTTTTTTTTTTGGCATGTAGATGAGGCTATTGTATTAATGTTGTCAACAAGTATATTCCGAATAGCGTCCGGTAGGTCACCATGAATATTTAAATGAGATCTAATTGCGCAATTGTCAGAAAGGTGTAGAGTGTGTGTATGTATTTGTATATATATATATATATATATATATATATATATATATATGTATGGGTGTATGAATACGTATGTGAGGGTGTTAACCTTAGCCTTTTCAAATCTATATTTGCTAATGTCCATTAGAAACCATTTTGACATAATTGAATAACACAAAACGATAATTATGACAATTTGCTTCTCATGAAAGAATTTTATTTACGGAAAGATGGCATGCAGTGTTCAATATTCCTTGTTAAAATGTAATGGATTTTCCATTACATAACCTTGATAGTCTAATGCACTAATTATCGTCGGAAGCGATTCTTAATTCTATAAACTAAGGAAGTGAAGACATAACGACTTTCTTCCTTTTTTTCCATGAAGAATGTGATGGAACATTTATTATAGATTTCTTAATTCCTTCATATTAAAAACGTTTGCGCCATTTTAGCTGTAATTTTAGATGTGAAACCTTTCGAATCTCAACATTGAGCCCTAACGTGTGTTGACGTTTAATTTACATCTCAAAAATTCTTCCTGTTATAGGATTTCAGCTTATAAGCATATACACAACATACAACCTCAATTACATTTTATCTATATAGGTACATTTTATTAAAAAATAGTAACAAACTTTATTAATTCTTATTCTAACAGAAATTAATGCATGTTTTTCATTTTAACTGATGAAAAAAGTATTCGTACAAAACAAAAAAAAGCATTTCAACTTAATTTAATACTTTGTGGAGTATCTTTTATTGAGTTCAACAGCTACCAGTCTATTCCTGTACGTCTCAACTAATGATTTTCACACATTGAGTGGTATTTTGTCCCATTCTTCTTGGCATATTGTCTTCAAATTCTTGATATTGTTGGTACTCTTTTCTCAAATGGAATTTTCTAATATCGCCATAAATTCTCGATTGGGTTCAAGTCTGGGGACTGACTTGGCCATTGCAAGACATCATAACTTTCAGCTAACCATTTCCTTGTATATCAAGCAGTATGCTTAGGATCATTATCCAGTTGGAAAACCCAGTCAAGAGGTAGCCGAAGTCTCTCAACAGAACGCATTAAATTGTCTTGCAGGATTTTCTGATATCTTTCGGCATTCATCTTGCCATCTATTATTGATATTTTGCCAACACCTTTTACAGAAAAATAACCCCAGATCATGATACTGCCACCACCAAATTTTACATTTGGCAACGTGTTCTTTGGTAAGTAGGCTTCAACGTCCTTCTTCCACACATGATTTCAATAATTATGAACAAACAACTCTATTTTAGTTTCATCTGTCCATAGTACTTTTTCCCAAAACGAATATTCTTTATTCTTATGATCTCTAACGAATTTTAGCCTAGCATCTCTGTGTCGTTTCAAGAGGAGTGGAGTCTTCCTTGGAATGCGTGATTTCAGACTGTTTTTGTGTAGTTCATTACTTATTGTACGCTTGTTTACTTTAATCCCTAATGCAAGCAGTTTTCTTTCAGCTCTTCTCGGGTATCCTGTGGATTTCGTTGGATCTGGCGTCCTAATATCGTTGCTGAACTTAGCGAAATCTTTCTCGGAGCAACTGTTCGTCTTTGGTTTTCAAAGCTGTTACGAGTCTTAAAACTTCAATGAACGAAGCAATTGTAGGAAAAGAAATATTCAGGTTGTTAGAAATCGATCTGTAATTGTTCCCATCTTTTCAAAGAGAGAATAAGTTGTTTTTGTAAAATAGACCATTCTTTAAGTTTAGGCATTATTAGAACTTTCTCGTAAGACTAGAAATTGCAGAATGCTCTGATAAAGGCTAATAGCGTTAACTATAATTGCTGAAAACATTACTGGAACATTCTAGTATAACTTTTTTTCATAAAAAATTGATTATTTTTTCTAATAATTGATTTGTATAAATACTTTTTTCACCAGTTAGAATAAAAGAAAAAAAGCATTAATTTCTGGTAGAATAAAAATTAATTAAGTTTATTATTATTTTTTAATAGTATGTGTCTTTATACATAAAATTTGCCGAGATTTGTTTTATTTAAGGCTTTTACATTTATAAAATTACAATTCCTCAAGTGTACGAATATTTATTTCCCCCACTGTATATATATATATATATATATATATATATATATATATATATATATATATATATATATATATATATATATATATATATATATATATATATATATATATATATATGTGTGTATATGTATATAACGAGAGTGCGAGAGAATGATGAGACATACACATATTTAATATATCAGTAGATATGCATGTGAACAAAATAATAATATACATATATATAAAATACATAAGAGTTCGTATACATATATATATATATATATATATACATTATATATATATATATATATATATATATATATATATATATATATATATATATATATATATATATATATATATATATATATATATATATATATATATATATATATATATAGATTATTATTTGTATATGTGTATGTACAGATATGTTACCAATTATCTCATTTACTATAAAGGTGATATTTCATTCTTTTTTCCGGTTCTATAACTTGTGTACGCTCTGATAAAATATAACATATCATAATATTTTTTTAAAAATTTAAGATACATAGTTGATAGGAAGATACTCATACACTAAAACAAGAATATCACATAGTAAACTAGTCTTCGAAATGGAGATTATATTTTAGTGAATGCCTACATTAGTGTTATTATATTACATCACATTTTACATTATATATATTTTAATTTAATATCGATAACTTATTTACCAAGTGATCCCTGACCTAATATATATATATATATATATATATATATATATATATATATATATATATATATATATATATATATGTGTGTGTGTGTGTGTGTGTGTGTGTGGAGAAAGATAGGAGAAATATAGAGATCTAGCGAGAGACACATAGACAGAGACATCAATTCCGGTGTACAATTCATTCTTCGTCTGACTATCCAGATAGTTTCATATGATTTCTCTAAACTGAAATCAAATAGGTTTGAAATCACGAAGAGACGTGGCAACTGAATCAGTGAGTCTGTTTTCAGTGTCTTTGTTCGTAAAGGATGCTTGGGGAAGTAAATTGGATTAAAGACAAAAAATATTGCTTAGACTATTCGGCCAATTAAATGTTAAATTGAAACGTACGTTTGTATAAAACAGAAAGTGTGCAGTCCAAGAAAGATCAAAAGACAGCATTCTCTTCAGGACTTAAAACAAGTTTACGACTCAATTGTTAGAACAACTTTATATCTCTGAGTTGTCGCCGGGAAATAAAGAAACATTGATTACGAATCTTTGGTTACGCTCTCTACTACTATAAAATAGGTTTTAGTTATTCCTGAATCGCTCTCCACAAACGACCGTTTCCAACGTATTACACTGTCGAGGTAATTCAAATAGATTTTACTCATATTATATATATATATATATATGCAAATGTGTGTGCGCGTGTGTGTGTGCGCGTGTGTGTGTGTGTGTGTAGTAAATATATGTCTGCCAAAATAAAATACGAATCTGTAATATATTAGATTCAGCAGTCACCTAGACGTTGTCTGAAAACTTCATCACTGATCAGGAGGTAGTCTGAGTTCTTTGGCGAAAGAATTAATCAGCTCCTCAGATATATTGTTGAAGATAACAAAGTCGTCAACACATAAAATCTGAGGCACTTCTGTGTCATTAAAAGGAAGATTAGGATCTTGTAATTCTGCTGATATTCGATTGCGAAAATGTAAGTTCCATATTCTAAATTCCATTTGCTCTTCTACTGTCCTGATGTTTTTGTTTGATCTGTTATGGATGAAAATCAGACATAGCGGATGATTTTTAATACAGATTTCAATGATTGCCTCACGGCTTCATCTTGGCGATATAAATAGGACTTACCTAAAGTCTCCCCCAAGCGTGCAAATTAACCAACAACAACCGTAGCAATGTCAATAATATCTCGCGAGTCTTTATCGATAGCATGAAATTGAAAAGAAGGGACCATAGTTGCTTCATCCAAAACGATCAAATCCAGGTTTCGTAAATAATTTCCATGGTTTGAAGAGGCTGATACATTAAAACGATGGCGAAGGTAAGTGGGACTGGCTATATGAACAAACTCTGAATAGTCTTTCAATCTGACAGTAGTCTAATTGTTCGTTCAGAGATATTAAATCATGGTATTAAACATATAAGATTTACCAAAACGTCCTGGTGCATTTACATAGAATATCTAGTTTTAGGGTATCTCACCTCTCCTCTTCAATAGAATCAAGCACATAATTAATAATCAGTCACTGTTCATCAGTAACTGTTGAAATTCCTGGGTGATCGATATCTTCATGATGGTCAAGATGCGTTACTCAAATATGTTCAGGTAGCTCGATTGCAATGTCTGTGAATACCACTCAACCCACCTCTGAATGCAAGACGATACATGTAGTATTCTTGCATTGTTAGACGATTAGGCACACGTGTCCAGTTCCTAAGCATTTTTCATCTCAAAATGTCATCCGAATTATCCATGGTGTAACAGAATTGGGTGTGACGTGGAAGATATTTATTCATAAGGAACATCTCTGAGATACATAACAATGCCTCTATTCACAGGAAGGGCGTCATTTCCTTCAACACATACTGCTGCTATTTCATTGCTGGTGGGATATTGTTGCGCCTGATATCGGAGCTTCTCCTTAAGCGTGATTCACATCTCCGTATTGTCACATAGTTTAAACCAGCTATCACCTCTTTTTGTTGCTCAACTGCATGCATGTTCTTGTACAATTCTGCGTAAGGATTAATTTCTTGGATAACATCACATATTTTTCTCATAGTAACAAGGGAACACTCAGAATTTTGAGGTGCATCCATCCGGTGCTGCAGAGCTTCATCCGTATCAATGATGTATAACTGGCATTATTGCGATTGATCATTAGCAGGATGCAGGCATATTGTCGTGTGCTAAGTGTGGCACTGAATGCGGAAGGAAAACGGACCCCTCCCTGAAGGTGCTGCCAATTTGACTCCAAATGACGCAAAGGAGAAGGTACAGTTGTAATTTCTGATACTTCTATGGAATGAAACGGACACTTGATCGTTTCGTTCAAATATTTTTTCGAGTCTTTGGTTATGGTTGTAATGTATGCACTTTCACTTTTCCATTTTGGCAACAATTGTTATTTTCATTTCTAAACCTACGCGTACCACAGTATTCATATATAATGTTCTTTTATCCTTTGTTAAATTGGTCAACTTCATTAAGAAATGCTGTGTTTCTAGCGTTCCTCGACAAGTTGTATCTAACAATGGCATTGAACTTCCCTATCGGGAAATAGAATTGGTTTCTCATAGGGTATAAGTGGTATGATGTAAGATTTTTTTTTCAAGCAAAACATCTCTGTGGTACACAACAGTGTCTCTTTTTTCAGGAAGGGTACCATTTTCTCAAACAAACATTGATGATTTTTCATTTCTGGTGGAAAAATTGTAGAGCTTGATATCGAACCCTCTCCTGAAGCGTAACTCACATCTCTGTATTGTCACATTGTTTATACTAGCTATCATCTTTATTTTTGCTCAACTTCATGCATGTTCTTCTACAAGTCTGGATGAGGATAACGTTGGTGGATGACATCACTTATTTTTCTTGTAGTAACAAGGGGACACTTTGAATTTTGAATCTAACAACAAAAAATGAATGAGAAAATAACTCAAGAATGTAATTAAAAAAAGTAAATCTTTCTTTAAAATTTTGAAGGTCTGATTTTCAAAGCCTGTTCATATACCACGAAACAGAAGTAAAATAAACGAATTCCGGCTTTAATATTGCGTGGTCTTTTGTCAATACTGTCACCCAAAAAATGTTCCCAGGCCAATTTAATTTTTCGAAATTTCATGGACTGTTATATTTCTTTGAAAATCGCCGGCATTTGTTGACGGTATTAGGTGAGATGGAGTGGGTGACGGTGTTTCTTTGTAAATCGCCGGTATTTGTTGAAGCCAAGAGTGAGATAGAGTGGGTGAGGGGGTTTCTTTGTAAATCGCCGGCATTTCTTGACGGTATTGAGATGAAGTGGGTGAGTGGGTTTCTTTCTAGATCGCCGGCATTTCTTGACGGCAAGCGTGGGATTGAGAAGGTGACGGTGTTTCTATGAAAATTGCCGCCAGTGAGACGCCGAATACAGATCAATACTGAAATGTGTAATGGACGGACGAACTAAATAACTAAGGACGGAAGAAGCACAATTATAAAAAGATTGTCTCTTCGCAGGTAAACAAGCATCTTAATACCTACTACCACTGAGGAAAATATTAATCGTTTTCAAATGATGGTGTTGAATGAGCGGTCACTAACAATAAATTAAATAGCCAATTCCATTAGTATATCCCGTGAGAGATTTGAGAATATTCTGCACAATGAACTTGCCGGGACGAAGGTTTCTGCTCGGTGGTTTCCAGTTCTTCTCAAAACCGATAACAAAACGCTCCAGTATGATTACATTATTCTTTCAGGTATAAACAACTTGTTGCTATAAATGTTTCGTAATGTAGAAAAAGTGTTGGGTTCAACAATTTGAGCCAGAGACTGTCCATGCAGGGGAAACACCACTCTTGATCTGCTCCAAAGGAGGCCATAGACTTTTCTTGTGCAGGAAATTTGATGATCTCCAATTTGTTAGTGTTATTGACTACCTTAAAAAACGCTACATTAATAATGAAAAAGTACTACGCCAACTTGCAGATGAGGCTACGAACGTCTATCAAGACCAAACGGCTATGAAAAGTGACAAAAGGTGTTTCGTTTCGTAAGGAAATGCTCAAGCACACAAGATCTTTCTAATAATGGCTGTTGTACCTGACTGTGATTTTCAAGTAGTTGATGGCTCTCATTATTCAGATTATTTGCTCACGTCTACGTACTGTGTATTACCCAACTCTTTTGCAAATAGGCCAAGCCATCTTAACGAAGAAGAAAACAACGAAAGAGTCTAAAAAGTAACACGTAACGTAACTTTTGAAAAACATAATTTAATACACACCGATACCCTTGCCAACTAGTATATGACTATTTCTACCTTATCATGACATTAATAGGAAAACCGTCATCAATTAAAATACTACCATTTTTTTCTCTATTTCCTGGTTAAGGATACATGGGGAAAAAATCATTAACGACTAGAGTCAAAAGTCATTTTTTCAAAATATAAGAACAGGTAAACTTAGTCGATGAATGACTCAAGAATGACCGTCATCAATTAAAATACTACCATTTTTCATTTCCTGAAGGATACATTATTAACACACGATGCAAAAAGTCTATTCGGTCAACACGTTTTCAAAATATAAGAACAGGTAAACTTGTCGATCTTTTAGTGACCGTCATCAATTAAAATATACCATTTTTTTTCTATTTCCTGGTTACATGGGAAAAAATCATTAACGCATAATTTCTAGAGTCAAAAATCAATTCGGTCAACACGTTTTTCAAAATATAAGAACAGGTAAACATTTTAAATGAAGGAACATGGGAAAAAATCATTAAAAACGATAGGCTAGAGTCAAAAGAGTCAATTCGGTCAAAAAGAACAGGTAAACTAACAAGAATGACCGTCATCAATTTTGAATTTCCTGGTTAAGGATACATGGGGAAAAATCATTAACACACGATTCAATTCGGTCAACACACAGAACAGGTAAACTTAGTCGATCTTTTAGAATGGAAAAATGACCGTCATCAATTAAAATACTACCATTTTTTCTCTATTTCCACATTAAGGATACATGGGAAAAAAAAATCATTAACGCACGATAGGCTAGAGTCAAAGTCAATTCGGTCAACACGTTTTCAAAATATAAGAACAGGTAAACTTAGTCGATCTTTTAGAATGACTCAAAAATGACTCATTTAAAATACTACCATTTTTCTCTCTATTTCATGATACATGGGGAAAAAAATCATTAACGCACGATAAAAAAGTCAATTCGGTCAACACGTTTTCAAAAATATAAGTAAACTTTTCAAGAATGAAAATACTACCATTTTTTTCTCTATTTCCTGGTTAAGGATACATGGGGAAAAAATCATTAACGCACGATAGGCTAGAGTCAAAAGTCAATTCGGTCAACACGTTTTTCAAAATATAAGAACAGGTAAACTTAGTCGATCTTTTAGAATGACTCAAGAATGACAGGTCAAACTTAGTTCCATTTTTCTCTATTTCCTGGTTAGGAATGGGGAAAAAATCATTAACAAAAAATCAATTTGAACACGTTTTTAAAATATAAGAACAGGTTCTTGTCTTTTAGAATGACTCATGAATGACCGTCATCAATTTACTACCATTTTTCTCTATTTCCTGTTAAGGATACATATAACAAAAATATAAGAACATTAGTCGATCTTTTAGAAGAGGTTTTAAAATACTACCATTTTTTCTATTTCCTGGTTAAGGATACATGGGGAAAAATCATTAAAAATAAACAGCAAAAAGTCAATTCGGTCAACACGTTTTTCAAAATATAAGAACAGGTAAACTTAGTCGATCTTTTAGAATGACTCAAGAATGACCGTCATCAATTAAAATACTACCATTTTTTTCTCTATTTCCTGGTTAAGGATACATGGGGAAAAAATCATTAACGCACGATTTGGAATCAAAAGCAATTTGGTAACACGTTTTTATATTCGATCTTTTAGAATGACAAATTTAAAATACTTTTTTTCTCTATTTGTTTACATGGGGAAAAAATTTAAATTTTTTGGTCAACACGTTTTTCAAAATATAAGAACAGGTTATCTAGAATGACTCATTCATCAATTAAAATACTACCATTTTTCTCTATTTCCTGGTTAAGAATATAAAAGTCAATTTGGTCACACGTTTTTCAAAATAAGAACAGGTAAACAATGAATGACCCCATCAAGAAGTTTTTGTCCTGGTTAAGAATTATTAAGTCAAAAAGTCAAAAGTTTTCAAAATATAAGAACAGGTAAACTTAGTCGATCTTTTTAGAATAATCAATTAAAATACTACCATTCAGTTGGTTATTTTGGACAACATTCAGTGTTCATTATTCAATATATTATATATATAAAAAACAGCAATATATATATAAAAAGAATTTACCAGCTCATTAACTTATTAACTTTATTTGGAGGGCGTGAATAATACAATTTTATATTCATATATATATTTGTAAATTTCTTCTCTTTATCTCAAACCATTATTCAAATATATATATTTATATATATATATATATAAATATATTTGTATATATATATATATTTATATATATATATATATATATATATATATATTTGTCTGTCAAACCATTATTCAAATATATATATATATATATATATATATATATATTTATTCATATATATATATATATATATATATTATATATTATAATTCCATCCATTACATTCAGATACGTGCTAATAACCTTGGGAAAGGTAACCTGAAAGGTATGAATCCTCTCCCTCCAGCTATGGCTAAACTTTCTATAACTTTGAAGGGTCGTTTGAATTATAAACTTGGCACGTTTGGAGGGCACCACCGAATCTCTAATCTGCCCTTCAAAAAGTGTGGATGGTTCTTCACAAAACTAATATTGTAAATACATATCATCTACATGCTCTGTTCTGCAAGCCCATTGTCTCTCAATGAACACTTGTGCTATGAAAGAAATGTAATAATATGTCGACAAGTGTATAATATAATGAAATAGTCGTCATTTTTAATTTGATGTCCATTATACATAAACGGGACAATTTACCTAAGAAATCATTCATTTGTAATTCACAAACTCCTTTCTACACAAAATTGTTTCTAATATGTTTGCTGGAGAATTTACAGTGATTTTAATTACTGAACAAAACCGCTGTTTGTACAAATACAAACCGTTACTTGCACTGAATATGCCAATATTGGTTTTAGAATGCATTGCTTCGTCCATAGAACCACGCGGCATAGCTTTTATTTGTATACGCTAGGCATATTCTCTGTTAGTCTTGTACAGTTCGATTCAAACAATACACTAATGAGTATCACAATTCCTACATTGTCTTGGAAAGCACTGCCAAGTTTGTTGACCATTTGGATTTAGAGTTAGACAATTTTTAGTAACATTTAACCCAAATCAAGGTGATGGAGACGTCTTAACGCAATAGGTTTACTGAAAATGAGAGAAACTAAAAAATATATTGAGGAAAAGGGAGAATAAATGAAATGGATTTAAGGAGGCAGGAAATTATGACTGATTTTATCAGGTAAATATGAAGCGGTTTGACAGTTCCCCAATAGAGTGATTGAGGAGAAGACATTTTCAGCTAAATACTAATGGTTATTATTATCAATTTCGATAGATTTAAGAATTTAAAATTTTATTTGAATTCAAAGCGTTGTAATTAATGCCTTATACGAATCATTTATTTTATATAAATTTTAGTACAAATGCTACTATAATAATTGACGTAATATTCACCTATGTGTCCTTGTTTAAGTTATTGACATTCATAGTTGTTGCTGTACTCAAGAAAAATAAGATTTTTATTAATTCCTCTCAGCCAAGCGCTTCCTTCCCTGGAATGATTGATAAAATGCAGTAAACTTACCATCGAGATGTTGGTATTGGCCACATAGAACGTGGGCATACATTTGTATTATATTCAAAACAAAGAAATTGTGGTTTATATATGTTATGGGAATTTACCTATAACGATAATGGACGCTTCCTGACACTAAAAATACTGCGCGTCTCAAGAGGTATCATGACTGAATGGTGTAACGAGTCGAGAAAATATTAGTTCACTCTAAACCAGACGGAAAGTCATTGCTAACACTTTCAACATCTTGTACTATATATCTGTTGTAATATATCTTTGTTATTTTACTCTTGTGTTCGTGTTGTTCTTACTTGGTTCTAACCTTGGACCATAACTGTGGTGCTAGGAGATTGGACCATAACAGCGGCGACGAGGAACTGAAGAAACGAATTCTATGCGGAGGACAATTTTTTTTGTTGTCCGTCGGCCATAATAGTGGCGATAAAAAACTGAAGAAAGAAACTCTACGCGGAGAACCTAAAAAAAAAACTATACTCAAGAAACAATTTATACGCGGAGAAATCCAAAAGAAAAAGTTCACTCAAGAAACAAGCTCTACGCGGAGAATCTACAAAAAACGTTTTACTATCGGTCGTCCATAACAGAGGCGACTTAGGTAGCGAGAAAAAAAACCCCCAAAAACAAGTTCTACGCGAACATAAGAAAAAAAAATAGAAAATCTTCTTTTTGGACACCAACATTACAGTAGTAACAAAGGCACAAAGTCTACACAGTTTTTTTTTTTTCCGTACTAAGGTTTCAGAATAACAGAAAATAAAGACCTGAAGTCTAAAGTAAAAGAAAAAAATACTTTCACATAATTACGGTAAATATGGAAGATTTTAAGGCAACCATATTGGAACTTATGAAAATACAATTTGAGCAGAAACAGAAAAATGAACAGAAGCATCTGGAACTAAAAGAAATATTGCTGCGGGTAATAACAAAAAAAGGGCAAAATTCCGAAAATGAAACAGCTCTGTCGCAAAATACTATATGGAGCTGTATCGAAGATTTCTCGTATAAACCAGACGAAGACAAAACCTTCGGTGCTTACTTCATAAGGTACGAAGATTTATATGAGTTTGATTGCGGGAATTGGTCAGACGCGAGAAAAGTACGTCTACTGGTAAGAAAATTAGCGTCTAGCGAACACATTAATTCGTAGACTACATCCTACCAAGTAAAACAAATGAGATGACTTTCAAGGAAGCCATAAAACTGTTAACAGAACTATTTAACCCAAATATCTCACTATTCCATAAAAGATGGAAATGTCTGAATCCAACAAAAAAGCACAGCGAAGACTATAATATTCGCTTCCATTGTAAATAAACACTGTGATGAGTTTAAGTTATTTGAACTCAGCCCGGACAATTTTAAATGTTTAATATTCGTTCAAGGCTTGGTTTCGACGGAAGATGCGGAGATCAGACGCAGAATTCTTACAAAACTGGAGAGTTAAACAGATTTGACGCTACACAAATTGGCGGAAAACCGTCAGAGATTTATAAGCGTAAAGAAGGACTCGAAAGATATAGAAGAATTAGACATCGCGCACATACGTAAAGTACAATGACAAACACGTTTTTGAACATTCTGAAAAACAAACCAAATCAATTTTCCCTCTTCAAAAACAGATTAAACAATTTTTTCTACTTCAAAAAGTCAATATCAGAAAAAAAACTACCACACAGTCAATGCTATTGCTGTGAGACTTTGGTATGGGCAGTCTTTATACCAATTCAATTTAAGACTTTTGTGCAAAAAAGTGTGTCATAAAAGTTCTCATTGTTGGACAAGGAAAGAAAGCAAAAGCAGAGAAAGTGTCACGAGGACTGGCCAAGCGGACAAGAGAAACATACGAAAATACGTGCAAGTAGAAATCTTAAACAGAAAAGTCAGACTACAAATGGATTCCGGATCGGATTTAACTATTATTAACGTACAAACATGGAGAAAATTGAACAAACCGACCATGTTGAGAACAGATAAAAATTGCTAGGAGAGAAACTGGGAGAAAAATAAAATTTGAAGGAGAAGTTATTACAGATGTGACGTTCAATGGAATGAGCAAAAAATTAAAAATGTATGTGCTAAGAAATAAAGATAATTTATTTGGAACGGACTGGATGCAGAAATTTGACCTCTGGAATTTACCAATAAGTACGTACTGCCAAAAAGTGAAAAGTTTATCGACCGACGTAGATGAATTAAAAGAGAAACTAAAAGATTTTCCCCGAAGTATTTTCAGAAGGGCCTCGGTAAAAAAAAACTGGCAGCAAATATAAAATAAAATAAAATGTACAACCTATTTTCAAGAATAAAAGGAACGTACTTTTCGCTTCAATAAAAATAAATAAATCAAGAGTTGGATAGACTCGAAAAAATAGTTATATTGACAAAAGTGGACTATAGTCAATGGGCCGCACCAACGGTTTACGTCAAAAAGAAATCGGGGGAGATACGAGTATGCACTGATTTCTCAACAGGATTAAACGCAGCGATTAAGGATTACCAGTATTCTCTACCCAGTCCAGAAGAAGTTTTCACAAAATTAAACGGAGGAAAATTTTTCTCAAATATAGACTTTAGCGAAGCGTACCTATAAATACCAGTAGATGAGGAAAGCTCGAGATTATTGTACATAAACACACACATAGTATTATACAAGTTGCAAACATTAACATTCGGGATTAAGGTCGCACCGGCAATATTTCAACAGATAATGGTCACTTTGCTAGGCGGACTTGATTTCATGATTGCATACCTGGATGACATACTGGTAAATAGCAAAAACATTGAGTAACACTGGGAACACGTTCAAGAGGTTTTTAGGAGAATGCAAAACTATGGTTTCAAGGTAAAAGAAAACAAGTGTGATTTCTTTATGAAGGAAATAAAATATCTGGGACATATCATCGATGAAGAAGTATGACGACCAGACCCAGAAAGGGCTACGGCAATAAAATAATGCCAGCTCCAAAAAACGCAGCCGAATTACACAGGTTCTTAGGCTTAGTGAATTATTACCAAGAATTCATTCCAAACACGCACCCCTAAACGAACTGTTGAAGGAAAAAGTTTGGGAGTTGACAGATGAATACCAGAACACTTTTGACAAAATAATTAGGACGTTAACCGCGGATCTATTTTTAGCGCACTATAACCCAAAATTAGAAATAATAGTCGCAAGTGACGCGAGTGCCTATAGAGTCGGTGCATGTATACTGCATAAAATGCCGGATGGGACACTAAAACCCATCGCGCATGCTTCAAGAACTTTACTACCAGCAGAGAAATATTATTCACAAATCGAAAAAGAAACGCTGGGAATTATTTTTGCAGTTACAAGTTTTCATAGATATATTTACGTTAGATTTTTTTTTATTTTACATGCGGACCACAATCCGTTATTAACAATATTCGGATCGAAGAAAGGTCTACCTTTTTACACTGCAAATAGCCTGCCAAGATGGGATACAAACTTACTGAACTACAAATTCAAATTGTAGTATCTTCCCATGATTGGACAGGGAGATGGTCTCTCGAGACAAATACCTAAGTAAACGGAGCCATTGAAAGATTCCGTAATTGCAGCCCTACGACATGAAGAAGACATCAGTACATCACTATGTAGTACAGATCGAAACCTCCCCGTCACACTACAAGAGAAAAGAAATGAAGCAGAAAATGATGAGTTCATAAATAAAAACATAAACAAAAATTGCAGAAAAAAATAAAAATGTATCAAACAGTTTTTCGTCATGTGACAATGTTCTACTATATAACAAAAGGGTAGTAATTCCAAAAACACTACAAAGGCGAATCCTAAAGGACTTCCACATGGGCCATCGAGGAAATAATAGAATGAGATCGTTAATGTCAAGTTATGTATATTGGCAAAACATGGATCAAGACATTACACAGATGTTGGAAAAATGCAAGGGTTGTTCCTTAGCAGCGAAAGCACCTCCGATCATCCATAAGCCATGGCCAGAGACAGATCGACCGTGGTCAAGAATCCAAATAGACTCCGCAGGACCAATGGTTTCTGTTTGATCAGAGTAGATAGTTATAGCAAATGGCCAGAAGTGTTTCGTTGCAACCTACTTCTGAAACTACCGTAAATTGCATCCACGAGCTGTTTACTCGTTTCGGGTGGTTGATTGTCTAGTCACTGATAATGGGACACAATTTACATCTGTGGACTTTCAAAAATTTTGTGAAATTTTTCAAGTTAAACAAATCCCCCGCCATATCCTCCAAGATCAAACGGGCAAGAGGAGAGATTTATAGACACATTCAAAAGAGCGTTAAGGAAAGCATATGCAACAATTTTTACAAGTATATCGAATTACACCAAACAGTGCTACGCCATCGGCATTATCACCCGCGGAAGTGATGTTCGCTCGAAAAACCAGATCAGTATTTTAAAAAATTGCTACCAAAACAAACAAAGCAAATATCAATGTCGTGCGTAACTAAAAGAAAATTTCACCCAGGAGAGAAAGTTTTTTTAAGATGTATAAAAACAATACGTCCTACTGGGAGCAAGGTACAATTGAAAAAAAGAATCGGGAACATGGTTTACATAGTACAGGGCCCGAAATTCTCACATAAATGACATGTAAATCAAATAAGAAAGAGGCTGTTAGATGATTCTAACGGTCCACCTCAGGAAGAACTGATGGATACAATATTCGACACATTTGATATGCAAAGGCCACAAACAATGTCTGAAACACGAAAATCGACCAGGAAAAGAAAAGTCACAGAGCCTTTGATAACAAATCCAAAGAGGAAAAATATTAATGATCCCTGAGACGCAAAAGCTTTGGAAGGGGGTGTTATTGGAACTTACCTGCAATGATAATGGACTCTTCCTGACAATATAAATACTGCGCCTCTCAAGAGGTATAATGAATGAATGGTGTAACGAGTCCAGGCAATATTAGTTCACTCTAAACCAGACGGATATTCATTACTAACACCTTCAACATCTTGTACTATATTTATGTTGTAATATATCTTATTCTACTATTGTGTTCGTGTTGTTCTTCCTTGGTTCTAAACTTGGGCCATAATTGTGGTGTGAGGATCTTGGACCATAACAATATAATTATTCAAACAAGTTGAATCCAGGTGACATCTGAATATTTTGATACACACACATACACACATCCCTCTCTCTATCTCTCTCACACACAAACATAAACGGATGAATATAAACAAAAATCATGTAAATGTAGAAAACCCTCACAACTGTCCACTACAAAATAAATGTCGCACGGAATCACTAGTGTACCAATGCATTATCTCTTCTATTGAAAATTCTGAAAACATAATGTGTATAGGTTGCACAAGCCATGAGTTCAAAAAACGTTACAATGAACATCTAAGTTTATTTAGGTTAAATAAGTATAGAAATCAAACAGCTCTCTCAAAGTATTCTGGCACTTAAAAGAACCCAATAAAACAACTAAAGTAAAATGGAATTTAATAAGAAAATCTAGAATATATATGTCATTACATGACCCATGTCATTTGTGCATATATGAGAAACTATATATTACTAAGTTTATAAAAATAAAAATTTACTGAATCAGAGAAATGAAATACATATGTTTTGCCGTCATTGTCAAAATCTTTTCTTTAAATAATAATACAATTTTAAAAATGCTACCTGGTAATATACATACATATATTTGATATGAAAAAATAATTTTATATAATGTAAGTAATTCTATTACATTTACTTGTTTTAAAAAGAAATAAAATCTATTAGTAATTAAGAGTGAAAATATTTTAAAATTGTAGTTAAATAAAACGGATTCTAGCCTAAATATCCCCCCAAAATCTTTAAGTATACAAGTAGGTAAAAATCACAGACGACATGCATTTAACGGATGTCGGAATTCGTTGAAAAATACATCCCTACCCTTCCTAAACTTAACTCCCTTTTTCGAACGTAACAAAACACTGATACAAAAAAGTTAATAAAAATGAACACGCTACCAAACCGTGTCTGAATGATTGGATTTCACGGTATCCTTGGAAACAGTGAATTATAATTTTTTGAAAACTCAGTAAATTTAAAAAAAAGTTACTCCAACAAGATTCCAAGAAATGGAATTAATAATTTAATTACAAAATTAAATTTGAAATTTTTAGCTTTCATTTTTGAAACATTTTAAACATATTTAAACCAGTTATATAGGATATTTTAAACAAACATTTCACATTTCTCTTCTACTGACCATCTACAGCGATATCGAGCCTATTTCTTATTTTGAGTATTGCTCAATTGCTGCTAAGACAGAATATTTTGAGTGTCATCGTCTCAGCCATGCTGAAATGACAGGTAATCATTGAAGGGGTACTCCAACACGATTTGCTAACTAATATGTTTGAAATACAGTGTGTTTGAGCGAATGCTGTTGTCGAGGGCAGATTATGTAAACCATCTAAAGGGTTGGCATATCTAGAGGCAATTCAACTATTTCAACCTATTCTACGTCCTGCCAACAAAAGCTACGTTGTTTGCTACAAGATTTGAAGATCATCATCTAAACTGTAGAGGGACATAGTGTTGCATGGAGATTCAATTAACCCAATCCAAATATATATAGTTTATCTGACAAATATTTCAATTTATCTCTTCGTCCTGCCGACAAAAACTATGTTGTTTGCAACAAGGTTTTAAGATCACCAACTGAACTGAAGAGAAGCTTATTGGCCTGTGCTGAATCAGTCAACCCAATCAAAACTATATAGTCATCCATACCTTATATGTACGAAATCGAATGCTTATCGTAAGAGTAATCTTAGGAGTCATGGACGCTGGCACGAGACTGAAGTCAACGTAAATGATGGGAGAGGTTATGAGTCGTCACTCATATTAGTATGGCGTGTCAATTATCATGTAATAAGCAGCGATTATTTCGGGGGTGCATCATGCTGTGATATATAAAAAAAACAATACCTAATGGCAGAGACAAAATATATGTTTCAGTATAGTGTTATCTTGTTTATCCCCCTAGACTACAGACGCTTTCTTTTGGTTTGTTTTACGGCATATCAACCTCAATGGGTAATTTAATGTCGACAATATTTTTCTTGCTGGTAATATTTTTTTTTCATTCAAAAACGTATTTTTTGTAATATTATTTTCTTCAAAAATGTATTGCTGGTAATAATTATTTTTAAATATGTATTTCTGTTATTAAAACATTTTTTTTGTACATTCATAGTGTTTTAAACCAAGTTGTGGGGTTAAGTATTTGCCCATAGGTGGGAGCCTAACAAGTGCTAACACCCCGGGTCAGGGTGGACCTGGGAACACCAGCAATTAAGAAGTGGTTCCATGCTCCTCATAACCTACTGATCAGAGACATTACTGGTGGACGTAGTTTAACTTCTTACTCAGTGTGCGGGTGTAGTTTATCGTCAGACCCAGGACTGACTACAGTTGCAGATGTATAATAAAGTAATTGTTTGAATCCGCCGATTTTCTTTTAATCATTTTAAAGCTACAACTCATTTCCTACAGACATAATTTCGAACAACACTGTTTCAGTTTCCATAGAAAATGTTCTGTTTAGCTATATTTCTTTATTACAACATTTATAGTGATTCATCCCAATGGACTCTGCTCTGTGGAACTGACAGGTGTGTGGATGCTTCTACGATCACTAGTTTTTTAACCTCTTCTATTTCAACTATCAGTCATATATATCATCATAATCTACACTAAATACCTCTCTTTACATACACATTCATAAAACAATTTAATTCCGTAACTCTCTCAATTGAGTGTCTTGTACTGGGGAGAAAATATTGAAAAACAAAAAGAAATATGACTATTTCTTATTAATGTTAATTTTGTAATAGGAAATTGAAAAATCCAAGCGTAATTTACATGAGGATTGGAATTATTAACCGACAGATACGAATCTATGCTATTTTTACATAAATATAATAACACCCACATTGTGAATCGTAGTGATATTTTATCCATCCAATGACACGGCTTGTACCGACTTTAGTATTTTCAAGACAAGCATTACACAGAAACAATTCCAGTTTCAGAGAAAAATGATATGAAGAATTTTAATACAAATGGAGTTTTCGTGCCAATTGATTCAAAAGCGTAGCATATATATTCTTTGAATATAAAACTTTTGTTTTGTCTTCCGACTGCTGTTACATACTCAGTTGCAAACTCACTAGACATATTGAACCATTGTAGCTTGGTCACGTTTACACCATGTGGTCGTATTTTTAGTTTTAATCTGCCACGAAACAGTAAAATAAAGAAAAGACGGAAAATAAATTAAGCTTTTCCAGAATATTGAAAGTAAAAATTATGGATCATTTCCTTCCAGAAATCCAATAAAGGAATGGCAAAAACAACAACACCAAAAAACAACAAAATGACAAAAAAATGAATTAAAATACACAAAAAATGTTAAAAATATGACATATCGTAGAATATCATTCAGCACCAAGTGATAAATTGTAATCAAAAGCGGGGAAAATTGGTGTTGATTAGAAATAATTTACCGTTCTCTGCAAGAGCATGAGGGAAACTCACTAAAAGAAAAAATATCGTCGTAAATCAAGTTATCATTAGACGATCTAAAGAAATTACGGTTCCCATAATCATTAATATCCTTTTTATAACAAATCATGAGCTTTTACTGGCCTTGACGTTGCATTAGGACAACTGGGTAATATCATTAATCAGATAAAGAGCATATGAACAACTCAAAAAATGGCCGTAATTGAGTGATATGCTGAAAGCAGCAGAACTAAAAACAGCTATATAAATAAGCATACACATTACGCCATTAAAACACCCAATGTATTAATATATTACATTTTTATTATTTTATAACATATGCCTGATTGTGTTAACGTTATCTTTCATAGATATTTTTGTTGTACCCTTTTTCTGTGATAGGTGTTCTCTAGGCTTCACGCTCTGAAAGCTATGAAATCATTAACATTTTGCACATTCCCAAAAGTTGTTCGTCTTTGATAAAATATATAACACTGGCTTATTTATGTCGGATAAATTGGGCTGGAATTGTTTGATAACATTTTCCAATAAGAAGCAATGGAAACGGGATTTCGCTTCACACGTGACGGCAATTCATGAAATATTTACATATACGGAATTGTGATATTTCAACGCATATTCACATGTCCTTTCGATTTGGTTTATCATTTTTAAATATTTGTACTTTAAATATCTGTCTGTATTTCTGAGATGAGGTATTATGCACATTGTTACATTATTCGGATTATTGTCCTCATCTTTTTTGCCATATTTATCACAACGTTTCGGCCATTGTACGCTCCAGCCTTCTTCAGATGGTTGGAATGGCAAACTGAATCCTGTATTTCGATCACTGAGTTCACTTTAGTTCCACGTGCCATGTTTGATGGATGTCAATTGTCAGTTATCTCCTGTTAATTCTCCTCTGAAACTTCTCCACTATTTTAACTAGTTATTGAACTCAGATTCTTTGGGTCCTGTCACTGGAACTAACCAACGCCTCTATCCACTGTGCCATGTGTCCTCGAGGAACTAGAGCAGTCTACCCCAGTGAGCGAATATTGTTGTTAAATTAGAAAATTAAGGAACATGACACCCATTTTCGTTATTTGATATTCCTTTTATTTCTGTTGAATGGAATAACATGAATTCGTCGCACGGAGAGAAGATAGATCGAACCATAATCCTGTCACAAAGAGGTCAAGAGGTAGCGTGAATATAGTACGCATTTTATTATATAAATCTATTTTTAAATATTGTCTCTAAATGTTATTTAGAAATCGATACGAACATTTATTTCGACCTATGTATCGGATTTTACAACATCTTATATCTGATTTTGTTTTTTAGATTTCAACTGAGGCTTTTCAGAGCAAACTAACCTCAGTTAAAACACAGAATTACTCAAAGAATTATAGACAACTTCATCATTATATATCGCTTCCGTGTTCATAATTGTTGACAAATAAAATTCCTCCACTATTCGATTTTTTTTGTAACTTCAATAGTATTATAGATTCAATCGGCCTATTATATCATTGACGTTTTGATAAAAACCAATAAACCAATATTATTCTATCTCCATAATGTCTTCAAATTATGATGGGAATTTTAGATGAGAAATATACGTCCGATTCAGTCAAAGTTGTGTTCTCATCTACATTGTTATATTAATATGTTTTCCGTTAATGAATCCACCCAACTGTGACTTGTAAATTTAATTGTTGGTTAAAACATTTCGTTTATCATAATATTGATGTGTTGTATTTGCTTCGCATAGTGCGAAAAAGACACATACATTTGTTAGGATGAAGAAATCGACAGCCTTCAGAAAGTTGAATATATCAAGTCATCCCATACGTTCTGTCTGAATTTTGAATAAAGAAAATACATGAACTAATGTTACATTTAATTACAGATTTAATCAACAATGTATTTTTCCTGATTATCTATGACTTTCTTCCATCTATTAACAAACTTACTAATTACATTACTGTAAAATTATTTTGGCTTTGATTCGAAGAACTCACAAATGTCAATTTTAACCCCTTCCTGTGTTATTAAAGCTGTTTCTTGCAAATTATTCTGTAAGCTACGAAACAAATGGTAGTCTGAAGGAGCAAGATCGGGAGAATAAAGTGGATGAGGAATTTTCTCCCAACCAAGTTCTTCGATTTTTTGTGACGTGATTCTTGCTGTGTGGATTCGCGCATTGTCCTGATGAAACATAACCTCTTTCGATTCACTAGAGCAGGCCTTGTTTTCCTCAAACTTGGTTAAAACTCTCTAATTGCTGACAGTATATTTGAGAATTAATTGTTGAATTAGGTGGTAAGAATTCAAAGTGGATTATTCCTTGGCGATCCCACCAGATTGAAGGAAGATACTTCTGGTAATGAAATTTCCTTCTCGGCTGTGGCTGGGGTCCTTCACCTTTACCAAGCCACTGTCTACGACGCTTAATATTTCGATAAAAGATCCATTTTTCGTCGCCAGTCAAAAGGTGAAAGAAGCTGGCGAGAATTGAGAGAGAGAGCAGATGTCAACTAGGGATTTGAGGTTGTTTTCAGACAATTCATGAGGCATCAATTTTCCAAGTTTAAGAACTTTTTCAAGTTATTGAAGATGACTATGAAGAGTTGCATGGTTTGAACTGAGAACCACTGCCAATTCCTCAACTGATAAAGCAGGATTTTCTTCAAGGGGTTCTTCAATAAGCTTTTCATCAAACTCAACTGGACGTCCAGTTCGATCTTCATTTTCAAGGGTGAAATCTCCACCTCTGAATTTTGCAAACCATCTTCTGCAAGTTCTTTCATTCACACATTCCTCTCCATAAACTGAGTGAATGTTTCTAGCCGCTTCGGCTGCTGAGTTTCCTTTCTTTAACTCATAAAGCATTATGTGCCTCAAATGTTTCTTGGGTACTTCCATGTTAGCAGGGTTTTAATCAAACAAAATTTAATTTTATTGTTCTCTGAAATAAAATTTGATCAGTGTAAATGCGTCTAAACATAAAAAAAAATATTGTTCAGCTCTATTAGACATTATACAATACTTTTTAAATTTCGTTCATTTTAACAAAAAAATTAAAATTCGGAGAAAACTTATGAGATGACCTGATAATTGTTGAGTAATAGCTGGTAGGACATATCTTCTAGTTATGATAAACGGAATGGCAACAAGTTACGGCCTTATATAGAAAGGGATAGACTTAAAATTTCTGAATTATTTTACACTTGAATAAGATTTGAATTATAATATCCTTATTTGCATATTATTTGGATATAATCTATTTTGTGTAGATACCGTTAATTTGATAATATTACTGTGATTTCTCCAATTATCATTTATTGAGGGATAGCAAGATAACATTAATTTACAATAATCCAGCATACTCATCAGTATTCAATATTATTTTATTAATGAGGATTATTCGCCAATGGATTATATCGTTCATTTCGAAAGGTTTTTCAAAAATCCCGATATTAACAATGGTTGTAATTGTAAAAGCCTCCACCATTGTCTGTTCACCTCAGTGGTAATATATTGACATCTAAAATTCCCGTGACTTTATTTGATAAGGGATTCTACTATGCAGACAATCTTTCATCAATATAAATTAAAGCAGCTTTCTTCAGTAATGCTGATACTTTAGATGTTTTTTTTGCTTAGACATTATTGTTAAATACTATCGCTGAAATGACCGTATAGCTCATGTCTCCAGCACTTTTGTCAGTATACTCTAATTGCAGAATATATATATATATATATATATATATATATATATATATATATATATATATATATATATATATATCTGGATAGAGTTATATCTCAAATTTATTCATTACTCTTATTTGGTTTCTATATTTTCCATCAGCATTACAAATATAAAATTCTAAACTTTCTATTTCAGATATTCACTTAATCGTAGGTTCACTTATCTAAATTCACTCTTTCTTAAAACACAGCAGTGTTTTGACGCAAGTGCAGCCATAATATAGTAAGCATTGGACACCTTTTTGAAACGTTAAGTTTTTTTTAATTATATGGAAATCTTCGATCTTATCGCTTATAAATAATATAATTAAATATATTCATATCGTCTTCATTTATTTG